>JALGRB010000019.1:4825000-5255482 GCA_023091065.1 Dianthus caryophyllus | reverse complement strand
ATTACCAACAAACACATGAGCAATATACAACAAAACATCTACAAAACTACTGAAATCTAACAATTACAAACAACAAATACATAAACAATAAACAAATTAATAAATAAAAACAAAATAAAAAAAACAAAACGACGGTCATGGAATTACTTGGTGACTTAATATGATTAAATTACTTGTCATGAAATTATTTGGAAACAAAATAAAAAACAAAATAAAGCTTCCATGACCTGTTCACAAATACTAGATCTAAATAAATTTCCAAAAAATAAAACCCAATTACTTACTTGGATAGTTTTGGTGGTCGACGGTGGTGGAGCGCGAGACGGTGGTGGTGGAGTGTCAGACGGTGGTGGTGGAGCGCGAGCCGGTGGTGGTGGAGCGCGAGACAGGTGGTGGTGGAGCACGACTCGACAAAGGAGGCGGTGGGGTGGAGCGCGACTTGGATGAGCGTACAGTGGTGGTGGACGGTGGTGGAGCGCGGTGGTGGTTAGGGTGTAGATCTAAGATTAGGTTTTTTTTTTTTTTTTTTAAAGTTTCTCTTTTCAGATTTAGTTTGATTTTTGTTTTGTGATGATTTTATTTTTTTGGTTTCATTAGATTTGTGGGTTCATTACATTTGCTACAACACAATTACTAGGGTTCATTACAATTGATTTCAATTTCTTTTTTAAGATTGACATCAATTTTTTTTTTTTTTTTTTGGTTTTCAGAAAAAAAAAGAGAAAAAAAAGTTAGAGAGAGACTAGAGGTAGTCAACGTAATTTTTATGAAAAACGTCGACGATTCGTAGTAAAACGTCGACGATCAAAAGTAACCCCCATTAATAATAGCCCTATTCTCTCTCTACCCCTACTCTCCCTCTACCCTTTATTTCTCTCTTTCAAACTCTTCAATTTTCATAAAAATTACGTTTTACTTAGAATCGTCGATGCTTTTTGCTGAAATGACCAAATTGCCCTCCTTATTTTTTTCCTCTCTCTCTTCTATCTGTCTTCTCCTAAAGTCTCTCTTTTCCTCTTTTCTCTTTCTTTTTCTCCAAAAAAACCCAAAAAAACTATAACTTTTTCACTTCAAATCAAATTAATAGTAAAAACACAATAAACTTAAAGATTAGCTCAATGTCGGATGTCGAATTAGTGGTAAGTTAACTAACTATAACAAAGTACATATTTTTAAGTTTACTTAATTGTAGATTTAGAAAAAAAATTAAACACAATTTACTATAAATTTGAATGAACATTGTTGAACAATGTGTTAGATTTAATGTGTTTATGTTAAAGATAGTCTCTTCAAGAGCTTGACATTGGTAGAAATTTGGACTTTGAAGTTAAATGTCGGACGAAAATGTGGACGAAAATTTGAATAAACACGTCGAAATTGTTGTTTTGGACAAAAATATGGACGTCCAACCATGGATGGACGGTGAATTTCATTGTTTTACCATGGAGAGACGATGAATTTCATTGTTCTACCATGGAGAGACGATGAATTTAGACGTCTGAATAGGTATAGGACGATGAATTTTATAGTCTGACGTGGTTGAGGACAACCACCTGGACGTCCAACACGGAGTAAGACAAAATGTTTTATTGTCTCTCCATGGTTAGCCAAACAGTATTTTGTCCATACGTGGAGGGACGTTAAATTTTGTTGACCTACCATGGTTAGCTAAACAGTATTATGTCCTTTCCGTGGTTGGACCCTCCTCGACGTATTCTGTATGTATTGTGACAACGTTTATTATTTCAACGATTTTTTTTGCATTTTCCAGGATTCATTTGAAATTTTAGGTGGTAACAGCGTTGATTATAACCCTTTATTCGTAACAAAGGAACGTTTTGCGGATTGTGAGTTAGCTTTTGAATGGGTTAGAGAGATTGCATTGGATAATGGATTTGCTTTAGTTAAAGCAACTAATGGGTCCAAAAATCGACGACAACCCGAGTTATCGGCTTCTTAAGTCGTTGTACCAACCAAACATCGATTATTGGCATATTTGTATGGGGACGACACCTACAGTGCCTCGAAGTAGATCTAACAACCGACGTGAAGTTCAACTGCAAGCGTCCCGAGCCTTAGTATTTGACGTTGAGTCCGACGACAACTAAAGTGCGTAGAATTTGTTTTAGACTTTATTAACTAAACTTTAATTTAGACTAATGTTATTAATCATTTTGATTTAGTTTCATGTAATATGTTACTAATTAAACTTTATTTATTTATTATCTTGATTTAACTATGGTATGTAATATATACCTTTAGTTAGACCTGTCAAACGGGTCGGGCGGGCGGGTTTCGGGTTCGGGTAACTATTATACGGGTAACACACGGGTCGGGTGTATTTCGGGTTCGGGTAGTATACAGGTCGGGTGTACACGGGTTCCAGGTCGGGTGTACACGGGTCAAAATACGGGTTAATCAACGTCTTTTTATCCATACTTTTTTTTTTCTTTTTTTTGTATAACGGATTAATTTTCAGTAAAAAGAACTATTCTCTTTCTTTATAGTACAACTTTACCTGATGTCAAAACACAAATATTAAGATTAGTGGAAGTTGTCCCTCAGAATGCATACTTCATTAATCATTCTTGTAGTGGGTGAATTACTAATGTGAAGACTTTGGGTGGTACTGATACGTTTTTACTATTTTCCTCCCAAATTTAGAATGTAGAAGCACTTATCTTCTCCCTAAATTTATTCCTTGATTTTACATCCCACCAAATCAACAAATTTAAACTTTTCAGCTTCCCTCCAAATGCACTATTTACACTTTTAGGGTGCTTTAACAGAAAAAAATAAAAAAATAAAAATAGTCATATCTATGGTGCCTCCAAAAAAACCAACTCTAATAGATATATTATTGAAAAATTAATTTTTTTTTAAATTATAAGTTCCAAAATTGAAAATTTTAAAATAAGTTTATAGATGTGTGTGTGTCTATTAAATCGATATTTATATATGTAGTTTCCAAGTTGTATATTCATATTTAAAATGTTACCTCGAACTACCGACTTTAATATATATCATTTTCTTTTTCCCATTTTTCTCATTTATTCTCCAAATATATTTTGTTTCAAAATTTAATAATGATTTCAGATGCCTCAAATTCATAATGTCAAATGTAACTAACAATGCAAACACTATTAAAATGATTGATTCTATAATTATTGAATAATAAAGATTATTATTTAAGTGAAAATTTTCAATTATGAAAAATTTATTAGGTGTGAAATGTTTAAAATTAATTTGTAGTAGAAATTTTACATGTAAATTGAAACTGATAAAGACATTTTATATATAGGAACGTAAGTTTTTTTTTACTCAACGGGTTAACCCGCTACGGGTCGGGTTTTGACCCATTGTTTTCGGGTCATTTCGGGTTCGGGTAGATTTTGGGTTCGGGTCGAAAAAAGCAGGTTTACTTCGGGTCATTTACAGGTCGGTTTCGGGCGGTTTATCGGGTCGGGTCAAATTTTGACAGCTCTACCTTTAGTGCTTGAAGTTAATTTTTAGTTTTTGAAAAAAAAAAAAAAAAATCATTTTATATAAGGACAAAAAACTGGACGTCTGTCCATGGTATGACAATAGGATTGTTTGTCCCATCATAGACGCAACAAAAACCTGGACGTTTGTCCGTGGGAAGAAGAAAATCTGGAAATCAGTCCATGGCAGGACGTTGAATTTGTTCGTCTAGCCGTGGATGTAACAAAAACCTGGACGTCTATCCACGGTAGGACATTGAATTTACTTGTCTTTACTATGGTGGTAACAAAAACCTGGACGTCTATCCACGGTAGGACATTGAATTTACTTGTGTTACCATGGTGGTAACAAAAACCCGGACGTCTGTCCACGGCAGGACATTGACTTTGCTTGTCTTACCATGGTGGTAACAAAAACCTGGACGTCCAAAATACTAGTATGCGATGACGGATTTATGGCTTGGTGGTTGGCGTTAAGTGGATGGTGGTTGGTGGGTGCTCAAATCGAAAATTCGAAAAAAAAAAAATCCACCTAACTTAGCCTCACAACACAACAAAAATCGAAACAGAATAAGAACGAAATCAAAAGAAGTAACAAATCAAAAATAAGAATGAAATCAAAAATATAAGAATGAAATCAAAATGTGGCCAATATTTTATGGTTGATGATTGATTTTAGAAATACTGATTAAAACTTACCTGGCGAAAAATCCACCAACCACACGGCCATATGAGTGGTGACGCGCGGTGGGTGGTATGATGAAGACACCCAAAGACGTGACGTCAATGGTGAGTGACGCGCACAATAAAGGTGGTGATGGTTGATGATTGATTTTAGATCTAAGTTTTGGGTGGGTTTTTTGGGAGGTAACTACTTCATTTTTTTTCAGATTTGGGTTGGGGGGTTTGTTTGGGTGGG
The DNA here is from genome assembly GCA_023091065.1 of Dianthus caryophyllus. Lineage (NCBI taxonomy): Eukaryota > Viridiplantae > Streptophyta > Magnoliopsida > Caryophyllales > Caryophyllaceae > Dianthus > Dianthus caryophyllus. The sequence goes on along the minus strand of JALGRB010000019.1, from coordinate 5,251,081 downwards.
ATTGATTTTGTTTTATTTAGATTGAAGATTGATTTTTATTAAATGTATTGGGTTGATTACATTAAATTGTGGGATGATTTTGATTTTTTTTTTCCTTTCAAAATCTAACACTATGATTTTATTTTACTTTACTTTTTTTTATTAATTTTTTTTTTTTTTCAGTTTTTTCAGAAAATTGAAGAGTTTGAAAGAGCAAGAGAAAGGGTAGATAGAGAGTAGCGGTAGCAAACGTAATTTTTATGAAAAACGTCGACGATTCTAAGTAAAACGTCGACGATTTTTAGTAATCGGGTTATTTTTAAGAGTAAGGATCATCTCCATTTCTCGAAAAGAAATGGAGAATTCATTACTTATGAACGGCTCAGATTAAATTTGGGTTTGATCAAAGAGATGTAGATTTATTAGCAAATAAAAAGGTAAATGGATAAAAATAAAATATATAATAAAATAATGGGTTGTGAGAGAAAATGGAGAGAAATGAAATGAAGAGGATTCATTTTGTATTTTTAAAGGGTTATTTCACAATAATAATTCATACTAAGACTCAGATTCTTATTTTAATCAAAACCAGTGTTAACTTAAAATAATCCAAATTATAGCATCATTTTACCGGTATTACACTCCTCCCATAAATGACCTGTTGTAGCCAGTTTTCCAACAGGTAATCAAGTAGGGCCCATCATTTTTCTAATTTTCTACTTTTTTTTTTGTTAATTCTTTTTTTTTGATTTTTTTTTAAAGTCTTCATTAATTTTCTTCTTCTCTCACTTCACTCTCTATAATTCCATTTTTTTTGCATCTTCACTTTATCTTCCCATAATTTCTTAATTCCCTTTAATTTCATCTTTTTTTTTTCTTACCCTTACTTGGCGGTTAGCACATACCTCATATTCGATTTGAATCACCTACTAACCACTAGCAACTGTCTATCATTGACGACAGTCCCTCCTCGCCAGTGGTTCCATCTTTTTCTGTCATGTTCTCTCATGCTAAAAGAAAAAAGGGTACTCCGTAATTGAGTTATACACTCTGAAAACATTTTGATTCAAATTATTTGCGCTACTTTTGTCTACAAATTGTTGAAATTCTTCCTTTCTAATGAACAATGATTTGAAGGATGTTGGTGTATTGAATTCAAACTATTAACATTTGGGTAAATTAATTTTGGGCATATGTAGGGTTTATTAGATTGGTTGATTTTTTTATCATGTTTAGATTTTTATTGCAAAGGTTTAATCTTTTTTGAAATTTTGACTGTTGATTTTCTTTTGAAAATTTATGCAATTTTATACTTGTATTTGTAAAGAAAAGAAAATTGATGATGAGATTTGGGGGTAATTGGTGGGTTTGATAAAGAGGAATAATAGGTGAAAATGACTGAGTCATTCTTGAACTGATGAGAAAATTGGTTTTTTTTTTTCTAATTAAAATGGAGTCAAAATAGGGGTCAAAGGTTATACTTCACTCTTAGAAGTCAGGAAAACGGTTAAGCAGGTATCCCTTCCATGAGTTCAATATCAGTTAAATGAGACAATAGTTGAGATTATATTGAGTTAAACGATAATATGGATTAAAATGAGAAGAATGAGCTTAGTTTGGATTATTCTCATGAAATAACCCATTTTTAAAGCGATTGATACAAATCATCGACGTTTTGACATAAATTGTCGATGTTTTTTGTGAAAATGATTAAAATACCATTATTATTTTGGCTCATTCTCTCTCTCCTCTCTATTATCTCCCGAATTCTCTATTTTTCTTGCAAGTTCTCACTTATTCTTCCCCAAAAAAAAAAATGATATTAAATTTTTACACTTAAAATTCAACTAATAAATCAACAATAGTAAAAGGCAAGAACTTTAAGTTTAAACTTCATGTCGGATGTCAATCGGTGGTAAGTTAACTAACTTATAACAAATTACATTCATAAGATGTTTACTTCATTATAGGTCTATTCATAGTTTAGGCGCAAACTTTACGCTAAGTTTGAATGGATAATGTTAAACAATAGGTTAGATTTAATGAGCTTATGGTCAAGATGACCTCTTGAACTCATTACATTAGTAAAAAAAAAAACTAAATTTCGTAATATATAAGTAAGCGCCAAGATGAAAAACTCGTCAGCCCATACTTTTGGATGTTGAGTTTTAACGTCGTACCACATGATAAGACGATGAGTTTCATTGTCCGACCATGGTAGGACATTGAATTTTTAACGTCTGACATGGTTACATGATGACCCTGAACGTCCTATCGTAGATAGAAGGTTGAATTCTAATGTCTGACATGGCTAAATTGATAAACCTGGATGTCGTACCATGGTAGGACGATAAGTTTATTGTCCAACCGTAATAGGACAAAGTGCTTTGCTGTCCAACCATGGTAGGATCATGGTTTTTTTACGTCCTTTCATGCTAGGACGCTAAATTTGGTTGTCCTACCGATATGTTCATTTTATATAGCTTTTATGTCCCGGTTAGTCGCATTCTAACTCATGTTTAATTGCATTTCATATGTTTTTACGAGCTATTTGCTATGTATTGTTGTACTACATCTTTCTAATACAGGAGCACAAGTAAAGCAAGCATGAGTAAAGCAAGCACGAGTACCAAGACTATGAGACCAAGCTCGAGCCGATACGGGATCTCGGGATACGAGTGAATACGTGGAGGATCCAAGCAAACAAGCAGCGAACAAGGCAAACAAATGGAGAAGGAAGCCCATAAGCCAGGGCCGGATTTGTACCAAATCCGACCGGATTTATGAAAAATCCGACCTGGCTAGGTCGGATGTTTGGGTCAAATTGGGTCCAATTGGGTCACACAATGGAACGAGACTGATTTTGAATTTGTTGCCAATCCCTCGTGTTTAATCAATAGGCTACATCACGCCGTAGCCCTTTCGATTTTTCAGGAACGTGTCGCATGAATGATTATAGTAACAGTCTAATAGAGCCTCATCACAAAATGGTGCATGAGGCTAGCCACTTACCCTAACTTCACACGCTATGCTCGATTGATATCGCATTCATCAGCGGCCATCTTTTTCCAAGGTCTTGGCATCACTTGTAGGAATGTTATACAAACGTGAATCATTTATACATACTACAAACATAACTGGACCATTCTTTTTCAATTTTAATAGTCAAATTACGGCGTGGCACATTTTAGAGCTAAATCCTTTTGAGTTTCATCATCTTGTGTCGCACATTTTTTCCTCATTGGCTTATGCTGATAACAATGCCGGATTTTCCAGAAAGAAACATTTCAAGGGTCGAGAAGAGGAAGCTCTGCTACATACTTAAGATGCTCGTCTATTGGATATTTACATAACTTTACAACCATTGTCATTATTTACAATTAACTAGCTAAGAATTAGAACTTCCGACCCATTACATCTCTTAAGCAATAAGCATCCTGTCAGATGCATAAATGACCTTTTCAATGGGGATCATGTCAGTGAACATTGCAAAACTAAATAGCAAAAGCATCGGATGCACAAACTAAATAGCAAAAGCGTCAGATGCAGTACCCAACTTAGATTCACAAAATACATCCTCTGGCTTACAAGTTCCAAACATTTCTGTTAGACTACTATGCTGCCCCTACTAGACGACGACGTTTCTTTTTTTGTCAAATCTTGTTTTCTTCTCTTGCTATACCCTGCTCAAATATAAATCCATCAATGACGACTACCTTGTTACATCATGTGTAGCTTCAAAGTTTAATTAAGTAATCCTCACATGATGTAAATAAAAGTTGAGCAGCAAATAACAGAAAAGAAAAATAAAATGAAGTTGATTACTTACTGTAGCATCTCAAGATAGGGTATTCCCCAGCTTGAAGGAGCTGAAAACACAAGACATCACCCATTTTAAAACAGTTTGCATTCTGAGCATCTCTCCATCCTCGACAAATATAGGCTTTTGCTTTACTTTTTCCAAAACCAAGACTCACGTCCCATGTCCTCCCTTGCTCATCTACAACCTTTGCTTGACGACTTGCGCTTTTGAGGCGACTTTCTCTCACAAAATGTGTCGGCAAGAACTGCATGAGATGAGTCGACACAATCAATCATCAGGGAAAATGGTATTGCTCAGAATCACATGGTTGGTACACTTACAATGATTGGTTTGTTGACTGAATAGGAGCTTAAATGGACATGACAGCTTAAATATTGCTAAGATGAACTTGTAGTTGTAGTATCTCCAGCCAGGAGGGCTTTTTTAGGTATTGTTTTATAATTACCATTTGATTCTTTCCCAGTATTGTTTGCTCCTAAAAAATCGTGCTTTTAGAATCTGAAATTTATAGGAACAACAATATACCAAATAAATAAATGGAGTTAATTGCTTACGACAGTAGCATTTCAAGATAGGTTGTTCCCCGGCTTCAAGGAGCTGTAAACATAAGACATCACCCTTTCTGAAACAGTTTGCTTTCTGAACGTCTCTCCATCCTCCACATATATACAAATTTGATTTGTTTCTTTTGGAACTAAGGCCTACTTTCCACGTCCTCTCTTCTTCATCTACCATCTTTACATGACATTTTCGGCCTTCCAGTTGACTTTGTCTCGCAAATTGTGCCGGTAAATACTGCACAAGATTGACAGCCAGCAGCGGTAGAAATTAGAAAATGATGGTATGCTACGATGAAGATCAAATATTTGTATACTTACAATGATTGATTTCTAAATTGAATAGAAGGTGAGATGAAGACGACAGCTTAAAAATTGGGTTGGATCATGTTTGGTAATGTGTTGAGGCAGAGGGGTGTTTGAATGTTCCCCAATAATAGTGGTGGGAATGGAAGAAGAAGAAGAAGAAGAAGAAGAAGAAGAAGAAGAAGAAGAAGAAGAAGAAGGGAAAGTGCGGAGGCAGGCGGAGGCAGGATCGAAGACGAAGACATGGAAGAGGAAGTGAGAGAGATAAGTGAAGAGGACGAAGTCACCAATACGCAAATCAAGGTGGAGACAGAAATCCTTCCAACCAAAACCGAAAAAGCGGCGGGATTCAATGCTGACAACCCAATGACGATGAGGGTGGTGGTCAGACATGAGGCCGGATTCAACCATTTTGTGATGAGGCTCTATTAGACTGTTACTGTAATCATTCATGCGACACGTTCCTGAAAAATCGAAAGGGCTATGGCGTGATGTAGCCTATTGATTAAACACGAGGGATTGGCAACAAATTCAAAATCAGTATCGCTCTAATGTTGTAGAGTCAACCACCATCCTTGGCCGCCGTAAGTCAAACACCATCCTTGGCCGCCGTTCACGTGGCAAGTTAATCGCTTCTTCATCACACAATGCTGTATCTGAGGTAGTGGTAGGTGTACCGGGTAGGGATGGCAATGGGTCGGGTTCGGGTCGGTTCTTGAAGGACCCGGACCCGTATCTCTAGTGTGAGGCCCAGACCCGACCTTAATTCGTCGGGTCTAAAATCGCAGACCAGATCTGCACGGAGCGGGTTCGAGTCGAATCCGGGTCTTATACGGGTCTAATGGAATATTTAGTTTTCTTTCATTTTTAATGCTCTTTTGTTCATTGAAATATTAGTTAAAAGTTCTAACATATATAATGAAAATCCAACGATCGCTTATAGCTCATAAAATTCAAACCACATTTTCAAAAATTACAAAATTTAACTAGTTCTAAGAAATTCAACTACCTGCTATGAGAAAATAATGGAATTTTATCAAAATAAACATACCAAAATGGTTTCGTAAGTGTGAAAAAATGAGACAGTGAAGTATAATCTTCAAAACACAACAATGAAGTACTGTAAAAAAATAAAATTCAGAAGGCGCAAAGGTAGACTAAAAGTTGCAGGAAAGATCAATATGAAAAAGGAAAATGAAATTGGGCAGTAGCATTTTATCCATTTTTTGTGTTTTGTTTTTCAGTTTACGGGTCGGGTCCGGGTCTCACATTTAAGACCCGAACTCAACCCGGATCCATATTATAGAGATCCAGATCCGATCCGGATCCATCGGGTCTAAAAATTTAAGACCCAAACCCGACCATCAGGGTCGGATCTAACGGGTTCGGGTCGGGTTGGGTTTTGGACCCATTGCCATCCCTAGTACCGGGTAACAATCAGTCAGTTATTCCCCAATCAGAACACTACAGAGACGCGCACAATTACTACGATGCCATCAGTATGCACTTGAAACGACTTTTTCCTGGAATGGGAAACATGAGGAAGCCCATTGTCAGGTTTTGAGCACTTGACTAGCACCGATACTAGGGTAGCGGGCTTCTTAAACGGGGACGACAATAGAAAGACGAAGATGATTCGACTTGCTTTGAGACAGAGTAGCCGCACCCAACTCGCATTGGATGACATTGTCGGCCAACTTCGATTGTGTGACACTGAGCCCATGGATAATGAGGAATAGTATCAGTATGTCACTCTATTTCGTGCATTTGATGACAATTAACCGTCTTGTTTTATGGAACTTTAATTAACTTGTATGCGTAACATACTAAGCCAAATTTCTCCAAGGCTTGGCTGGACTTGATATGCGGATGACACCAAGCCAATTTTCTCCAAGGCTTGGCTGAACTTAGGTCACTTCTCCAAGGGTTCGGGCTCGTAAGATATTATATGAGCCAATCCCGAGCCTTGATTTCAAGTTAGACAGTAATAGTGCAAATAATCAAATAGTCCTAAACTTTAATTAACTGAGTATGATTAACGGTAATAGTGCGATAATTAAAACAAGCATATAGAACAAATATATAGTAATTAAGAAATCCAAGTTTTAATTAAGCAAGAACAATTTGTTTAATTTTTAGGGGCATGGGCGTGATGGGCACAACGACGGGGAAAAATAAGCTGAGCAGCACTGGCAGCAGACGGAACATGTGGCTTTTTCTTTGGCTTCTTGTTTGGATTCGAAGGCTCCTCTTCCACGGTAGTCACCACGGTCACCACCTTACGCTTATTTGCACGTGCCTTTTGCTTGGTTTTCACAGTCTCTTCCACAGGAGGCTCTTCCATATGAGGCTCTTCCACACCTTTATCGGCCACTTCTCCGCTATTCAATACTTTCAACAAGGCCCAATGCCAATTTTCCCTGTCCTTCGGCTCATCAATCTGTTCAAATCAAAAGAATTGTAAGTGAAAAAACATATTATTGGATCTAATATAGATTTGTCACTATTCCCGCTACTATCTCTGCCATAGTACCACAAATATGAGCTATTTCAAGCATCATGTCACGGTAAGGTAAGGTAAGGTATAAAGTGTACGAAGGAAGTAAAGTAAGGAATAAGATAAAACTGATTTTTTTTTTTTTCGTGTGGCATAAAAATATGTTGTTGCCACAATTTAACTATTTTTTTTTTGGCATAAAACTGGTTTGTGGCATAGTTTCACAAATATGAGCTTTTTTTTTTTTTTTTTTTTGTGGCATAAAACTATTTATGTGGCACAAGTATGGATGTCATTAGGGCAGTGCGAGGGAAGCATCTCCACCACCGCATCCACCAACAAAAACCCACCTTCACCTCCGCCCCATCACCCATGGCGGGTGACCACCCGTCCTCCACCACTCGCCTAACGGAGAATTTTTTAGACCCACCACCGCCCCACCACCCGGCCCAGACCCACCCCACTCGCCCCACCCGCCCCAGCCCCACCTCATATAATCGCATTATCGCAACGTAAATTTTAATAACTTTTTACCGAAAATTTTCTAATAACGACATAACCATATAAAAAACACATTTCAAATAACCAATCAAAATATTGCGAGTACCAAATTAAAATACATAAGGGACACATTTAAAGTTTATGAATTAAAGAAATATGGAGTATTAGTCGTATTCATATTTCAAAATCATAAAGTAAAAAAAAAAAAAAAAAATTAAAGGTAAAGTTTTAAAGTGTTAAATATTTTTCTAATTTATATTCTTAAGTATATGAATAAGGCGGGTATAGACGGGGCATGTATAGGCGGGGCGAGGGCGGGGGCGGGTACGGGGGCGGTTACAGGGGCGGGGCGGGGTGGTGTTTGGATGAAATCCACCACCGCTCCACGACCCACTAAAGTGTCTCCTACCTCCACCCTAACTAGGGCGGATGCGGGGCGGTATCCGCGTTGACCCGCCCCACTGACATCCCTAGGCACAAGTGATTATTTGCCATATAATTTTTTTCTTTCGTGGCATAAATTTTTTTTGTGGCAATCAAAATGCATTTTTTCCATGGCAAAGCAAAATTATGCCACATTGTATAATTTCAGTGGCACAAGTGATTAATTGTTGTAGTGCTAATTTATCCCGCCTTAGTATTTGACACACCTTCACTCCATCATCTCAATTCTCAAGTAAAATCATTTGACTGCCAAACCTCAGATAACCACCGAAATTAACAGCTCGACATATCACGAGTTTCGGCGACAATACTATAACTGTTGGAGCTAGTGTCCTCCACAGTTAGAGCAATAACATAATTAAATCTCTTAAGGTACACAGGGTACATTTTGTATTTAATCAGTTGATTAACGTTTATCGATAACGGTTGGCTTGCTAGATAAGTTTGACGTTATTGTCATACAGATGGCGGTGATCAACAGGTCCCTAAGAGTCACACCTAAAGGATGTGTTTGAGAGATGTGATTATTTGAGAAAATAATCATATCGATGCCTTAGTTAATGACTAAACGGTTAGTCGGTGTTGTTGACTAAAAGGTTAGTCAAATGTGACTAAGAGTTAGTCAAATGTGATAATGAATATTGTTTAATGATGATTAAATAATATTAGATAAGAGGAATTAGCTGTAATTCGGAAATTGAATATAAAAGGTTATATTTAATTATTGCGTATAATGTAGGCTAATTAATTTTAAACAGTTATAATTAATTAGCAAATTATAAATATACGGATATATATGATTTATTATAATATATGGATATTATAATTACATTATATATTAAAAGCTAAAGAAAACTAATTAAAAGAGTTTTAGATAAACCTTTTAATTAGAATTTGGGCTTTTAAATTAAGAAGTGGAAGAGTCCACCTCCTCTTGTTTGGGACGTGTGAATTAGTATGTGTGAGGAAGAGATTTCTTCCTACCTACTTAACCTAATCATTCTTCTAATTCTCATCTAACCTAATTTCATTATTACTCTAGCACACAACACAAAACTTGAGAGAAAAGAAATTGTTCTCTTCTCTTATTTTCTAGCAAATCTCAAAGGGTATTTCTCATAACATCTTGGGTGTTTCAATTAGGAGATACCATAATTTTGGTATTGTTCTTAGGCCAATTCTTTAGGATTAAAAGGTTAATTCTAAATCTTTATATTATGTTATGCAATTTCAATTTATGACTTTAAATCTTATAAAGTTTTCATTATAATCCTGTGATTTTAAAGGTCTATATACCGATATAAACCTGCAAGTGGTATCAGAGCCTTAGGGCATATGAATTTTTATAAGGTTATCATAAAAATCGTTTTGTATAATTTTAAATCAAAAATTTGTTTTGGCCGAAATTTTTATCTGTTGGCCGTGAGGTTTTTTTTTGCAATTTTTGGTTTATTTTGGTCCGTTTGATTCATAATTATCAATGTTTTAAGATGTTAAAACTATTACATATGATTTTGAATAAGTTTTTATTTAATACCGATTGAATTAAAACATAAAAGGATCAATTTTTGTATGTTAATGAACACATAAGGTTGTTAATCATTAGATCTATAATTTAAGATGTTTTAATTTAAAAAGTTAAATTGAATCTCCTAAGTCAATGTTTAATACGGATTAAAATTGAGTTAGTATCGATCTAATTATTAGCATAATTGAATTAAAACAGTTTGATTCACTTTTTGATGAAGGCCGAATTATATTTTAATTTTGGTTATTTTTTTATTTTTTTATTTTTTTTATGTTGGCCGTGTGTTTTCAATATTAAAAAAAAAATTAAAATTTCCGATTTATTTTTATTTGGCCGAAAATATTTCAATTTTTGGAAATTTTTTTTGGTAATATTTGTTATAAGGATAATGAATATTATGTTATTATGAAAAAGGTTCATAATATTTGATACCAAATATTTTAAAGAAGTTTAAAATATTTTGTGACCTAATTTATGTTATACTGATAATATAAATTTTGGATTATGTTTTGATTAGATTTTATGAACAATTAAGGAATTGTTGCATAATTATAATCATTTAAAAGAGGTGGTTTGGATATTTTAATCAATTGTATGCATTGATTTTATATTTTTGTTTAGTTGATTCTTTATTTTGTGAATGAATGTTTTGAATGGTTTATTTTTACGCATTAATTATTGTACAAAAGGTTGTAATTTACTAGTGTGGCCTTAGAAGATTGTGTTTTCGTAATGAAGGAAACATAATCGTTGGTTGTATTTTTGAGATCTCGAATCTCCCCATCTTGTAATTTTATTATTTTGGCATATTTTGAATTAGAATGTAAATAGGTTTATTTTGTAATTCAATATGTAATTTGAAAAGATTCAAGATGAAGGTTCAAGATGAAGAGCCCAACTCCCACTTAAAGCCCAAGATGAAGAATGAAGACAAGTTTTAGGGTCCATGGATGGATTCCAATTTGTACTTTGTCTTTATTTTCATAGGGATATGCCACACCAGGTGTTTTTCGTTTTTGCGTTTTCTTTTACCGTTTTCATTGCATTCACACGTTAGATAGTAGCATCATATTCCGCCTAAACTAAACCAAACCACCTAATATGCATGAATATGGATCATATAGTTGCATTTTATATCATGGACATACGGATGTCACTCGTTTTTAGGGTTGTCACCTCAAATTAATCATTCACGTAAATGCTTGATATTTGTTCACTTAAAATGAATTAAAATGAGAAGATGGGACCTTCCTCTATTTAAAATTGAGATTAGTCTTTATAGGAAAAGCTGCTATGAGCCCCTTCTTCGTCAGTAGGCATGTAGGACTTTACTCTCCACATGACCCCTTCTACGTTGGGTAAGTAGTACGTATTGACCTATTTTACCTCAACATTTTAGTTCGAGTAATATCTCGTAGTTATGATGGACTAAAAGATAGGATTTACTGAAATCTATCGACCAAGAATTCTAACAGTAGAATTAGCCAAGAGGTTGGCTTATCAATTTAAAGAAATTGAGTCTTGGGATCACTTATATAATTCTCGAGGGAGGTCGATTATATGAGTGCACGAGTCATTGCTTTAAAACGTTATTGTTTTTGACTTAAACCTTTAAAAACCATGATTTCTTATCTTCTCTCTTCTTCTTTCTTTTCACAGTTTCGAATTCGTTATATACAGATATAACTACTATAACAAATGGCTGTACGTACTGACGAACCAATGCCAAGTGCCACACTAACACGCGAATCATGGCTTAGAATTTTTATGGACAGCATGAATCAGTCAACTCGACTGAAGAGTGATGGGTCCAATTTTTCTGATTGGGATGCCGCATTACGGAATGCCGCCATCGCTGACGGTAAGCTCAAGTACTCGACTGAGCCACTACCGACTAAACCAGCTCGCGATGTAGGAGCAGATGAAGCCTATGTTTATAGTGATTTCATGATGGAGGCGGGTGCGATACAGAACGTACTCATCTATTCAATGGAATCAAATTTGTAAAGGCGGTTCATAACCCAAGGTGCAAACAAGATTTTCACCACTCTAACTAAGGAGTTCTCGAAAGCACCGAGAATCAAGAGTTACGAGTATACCACTCTCTTCTTTGAAGCGAAACTCCAGAAGGGCCAATCGGTTGGTCCACACCTTCTCGACATGATCGAGAATGTCGAAAAACTGGAGGAGCTTGGTTGCAAGATCGATGAGAAGATCATCGTTGATCGAGTGCTCCACTCCCTTCATGATGGGTATGCCCTCTTTAGGGCAAACTATTACATGAATGACATGCAGAAAAGTCTGCATGAGCTTCACTCACTCCTCGTGCAGACGGAGAGTGATCTGAAGTTGAGTGGGAGCATGAAGCAAGATGTTCTCATGATAGGCAACAAGCACAAGGGTAAAGGTAAGGCTCCGGCTAACCTAACAGTAGGAAAGCCAAAGTTTAAAAAGCCAGTGGTTGCGAAGAGTGGGCCTGGTGAGTCTAGCGGTAGCTCACAAGGCAAGGCAAAAGCAAAGCAAAGCATGGAGTGCCACCATTGCCACAAGTCTGGGCATTGGAGGCGTAACTGTCCCGTGTATGCTGAGGACATAAAATCAGGCCGCGTCGCTCCTGTTGGTATGTCTTCTTTTATTCATATGATTGAGATTAACCATGCAAGTTTCGGAACTTGGGTACTTGATACTGGTTGTGGTTCTCATCTGTGTAATCATTTGCAGGGCCTAAGAAACATCAAAACTCCGGCAAGCGGTGATGTAGACTGCGAGTGGGGAATGGAGCAAGAGTCACGCCGTTTCAAGAGAACATATGTAATCCAACTCCCGAGCGGATTTGAGTTATTTCTGAATAACTGTTAATATGTACCTAGTTTATCCAAAAACATTATTTCTGTATCCGTTCTTGATAAAGAAGGATTTTTATTTTTAATAAAAAATAATAGTTGTATTTTTTCTTTGAATGAAATGATTTATGGTAAAGCAGTTTTCATGAACGGAATTTATGTTTTAGATCAAACCACAGAAATTATGCATGTGAGTAACAAGAAAGGAAAGGTTGGTGACAAAGATCAAACCTATCTATGGCATTGCCGTATGGGACACATAAATGAGAAACGCGTGAAAAAGCTCATTGATAATGGGACAATCGCCCCATTTGACTATGAAACTTTTGGCACATGTGAATCATGTCTTATAGGCAAAATGTCTCGAATTTCCTTCAAAGGTGTTGGAATGCGCGCTGCTGACCTATTAGGACTCATACATACTGATGTGTGTGGACCTATGTCAATCAACGCTAGAGATGACTATAGGTATTTTATCACTTTCACGGACGATTTGAGTAGATATGGATATGTCTACTTAATGAAGCATAAAAGTGAGTCCTTCGACAAGTTCAAGGAATTCCAGAATAAGGTTGAGAACCAACTGGATAGAAAGATAAAAGCACTACGTTCAGATCGTAGTGGCGAATATCTTTCAACTGAGTTTGATCAACACCTGAAAGACCGCGGGATAGTACTACAGTTAACTCCACCCGGAACACCACAACTGAATGGTGTATCCGAACGCAGAAATCGAACATTACTTGACATGGTTCGATCCATGATGAGTCACACGGTTGTACCTGACTCATTATGTTGCTATGCTCTTTTGTCAGCTGCTCTTATACTTAACCGAAGTCCGTCTAAAGCTGTTGACAAGACTCCATACGAGCTATGGAAGGGAACGGTCCCTAACTTGTCCTTTATACGGGTTTGGGGGTGCGAGGCTTATGTCAAGTGGAGACACGAGGATAAGCTCGGCCCGCGATCGGTCGAGACATACTTTATTGGTTATCCAAAAGGAATGTTTGGTCATTACTTTTATTCGCCTACCGAACACCGAGTTTTTGTTGCGGCTAGTGCGAAGTTCTTAGAGAAAAAGTTTCTCGAAGACAAGAGAAGTAATAGAACCTTCGATCTGTCGGAGATTCCAGAACCAACAACCGAGCAACCAATGGAGGAAACTGTTCCTTCTTCGTCTGCTGCGGTTAATATTCCTTTGGAACCCCGGAGGTCGGGTAGACTCTCCATTCCTCCAGACAGATACATCGGTATGGTCGAGGAGAATGGGAGAGACGACGTTTTACTCCTTGAGAGCAACGAACCCGTAACCTATAAAGGTGCCATGACATGTTCTGACTTAAAGCTATGGCAAGAAGCCATGCAATCCGAGATGGACTCTATGTATGAGAACAATGTATGGGATCTGGTTGACTTACCTGATAAGGCTCGGCCTCTTCAGTGCAAATGGCTTTACAAGATAAAGCGATCTGTAGAAGGACAACCAGATATATACAAGGCACGACTAGTGGCAAAGGGTTTCACTCAAGTGCAAGGGTTGCACTATGATGAGATCTTTGCACCCGTAGTCATGGGTCGTTCCATTCGGATTATCTTAGCGATTGCCGCCTTTCATGACTATGAAATTTGGCAAATGGACGTGAAAACCGCCTTCTTAAACGGTTATTTGGAGGAGGAGTTGTACATGGTACAACCCGAAGGTTACACAGATCCTGAAAATCCTAAGAAGGTTTGCAAGCTTAAGCGTTCCATCTATGGATTTAAGCAAGCTTCACAGAGTTGGAATCATCGCTTCGACCAAGTGATAAAGGAGAATGGATTCACTCGATCGGTCGAGGAACCATGTCTATATATCAAGTCGAGTGGGAGCAAGATTGTCTTCCTAATACTGTATGTCGATGACATACTTTTGGTTGGGAATGACATACCTCTCTTAACTTCGGTAAAAGTTTGGTTAAAGAACCATTTCCAGATGAAAGATCTGGGTGAGGCACAACGAATTTTGGGGCTCGTATTCATAGAGATAGATCACGACGGATGTTATCCCTCGACCAGAGTCTTATATAGATAAGATTCTTGAGAGGTTAAGCATGACCAACTCCAAGAAGGGGAACCTTCCAATGATCTCTGGAGTACAATTGAGTAAAGCTCAAGCACCAAAGACATCGGAAGAGGTCGAGCGCATGAGTCGGATTCCTTATGCATCAGCTATAGGATCGATCATGTATGCCATGATATGCACACGTCCGGACGTGGCATATGCATTGAGTATGATGAGCCGATACCAAGGCAATCCAGGTGAAGCACAATCGGATGGTCAGAAGAACATTCTTAAGTACCTACGGAGGACTAAAGATTGGGTATTGACTTATGGATGAGACAATCGAGCTATGCGCATAGATACTGCAGATGCTAGTTTCCAAGCGGATCGAGATGACTCAAGTCTCAATCTGGATTCGCTTTACTCTAAATGGCGCCGCGGTCACCGGAAAAGCTCCAAACAAGCGGTTATAGCAGATTCCACGATCGAGCCCGAGTACTATCGCCGCTCAGAGGTCGGCGAAGGAAGCTATATGGATGCGTCAGTTCTTACAAGGACTAACTGTAGTTCCTAGTTCGAATGACCCGATCACCATCTATTGCGACAATAGTGGTGCCATCTTCCAGGCGAAGGAGCCGAAGTCTAGCAACAAGTCTCGGCACGTGCAAAGACAGGCTCACATGATCCGGGATTACGTGGAGCAGAAGGAGATAGTGATTGACAAGATTGCTACGGATGATAACGTAGCAGATCCTTTCACTAAACCGTTGAGACATGATAAGCATGAAGCACGTTATTTCCATGGGAATTAAGCGTGTTCCTGAGTTGTATTAGTTGTTTGTATAGGTTTGACACTTGTTTTTCCTAAAACTTCTAATAAAATCATCGTTTTGTTTTATATATTGTTTTTCATGAGGGTTGTACAAACAACGTTGAACACCTCAAAGTGAACTGAATTGCTTTATATTTTGTTTTGATCCGTGATCGCCTACACGAGCTGATAACTCAGACAATTATTTTGTGACGACGATTGATGGTGGGTTCAACGAGTCATAAGTCAAACTGTTGACTGATCGATCACAGATGCGGGTTCACTGAAATCGCGCAGGACAATTTTTGTGACGACTACATGGAGTCCTAAATGTTTCAGAACATTAGGTGCCGGGTCGTGGATAGGACATCCATAGTGTTCCTAGAGTCGATTCTTTTGACTATCGACTGTCTCTTGAGATTAAGGCAGATTTTGGGTGACTTTGGTTTCTTTCACTGGCCGTAATCGAACAGGAGGCCAAGTAGATTTTCACTGGGTCATTTCATACTGCACTTACATCTGCAGAATTCGAGTTGAGGAAAATATCCAACTTCTATCGAGTTATAATACTTTTCTCAGGGCCACTCGAGGAGCTGTAACTGAAAATGCATGACCATGCTCGAATAATGATTCGTTTATCAGTTAAGTTACTCTCTAGTCGGGGAAACCACTCATGATACTGATCACTTCTGAACTACGACCTTTGTGAATACGGACTTTGCAAATTGGTTTACCTTGAGTGGGAGAAATTTATTATGGATATGAGAATCGGTTATCGCACATACACTTGTACGGACAAGTGGGAGATTGTTGGAGCTAGTGTCCTCCACAGTTAGTGCAATAACATAATTAAATCTCTTAAGGTACACAGGGTACATTTTGTATTTAATCAGTTGATTAACGTTTATCGATAACGGTTGGCTTGCTAGATAAGTTTGACGTTATTGTCATACAGATGGCGGTGATCAACTGGTCCCTAAGAGTCACACCTAAAGGATGTGTTTGAGAGATGTGATTATTTGAGAAAATAATCATATCGATGCCTTAGTTAATGACTAAACGGTTAGTCGGTGTTGTTGACTAAAAGATTAATAAAATGTGACTAAGAGTTAGTCAAATGTGATAATGAATATTGTTTAATGATGATTAAATAATATTAGATAAGAGGAATTAGCTGTAATTCGGAAATTGAATATAAAAGGTTATATTTAATTATTGCGTATAATGTAGGCTAATTAATTTTAAACAGTTATAATTAATTAGCAAATTATAAATATACGGATATATATGATTTATTATAATATATGGATATTATAATTACATTATATATTAAAAGCTAAAGAAAACTAATTAAAAGAGTTTTAGATAAACCTTTTAATTAGAATTTGGGCTTTTAAATTAAGAAGTGGAAGAGTCCACCTCCTCTTGTTTTGGACGTGTGAATTAGTATGTGTGAGGAAGAGATTTCTTCCTCCCTACTTAACCTAATCACTCTTCTAATTCTCATCTAACCTAATTTCATTATTACTCTAGCACACAACACAAAACTTGAGAGAAAAGAAATTGTTCTCTTCTCTAATTTTCTAGCAAATCTCAAAGGGTATTTCTCATAACATCTTGGGTGTTTCAATTAGGAGATACCATAATTTTGGTATTGTTCTTAGGCCAATTCTTTAGGATTAAAAGGTTAATTCTAAATCTTTATATTATGTTATGCAATTTCAATTTATGACTTTAAATCTTAGAGTATAAAGTTTTCATTATAATCCTGTGATTTTAAAGGTCTATATACCGATATAAACCTGCAATAACAACAACATCAAAAGTCACACAAACAATTGAAAGTACATGAAAACACAGTTAAAAAACTCAACATCAAAATGAAAGTACAATTAAAGATTAAAATATAGAATAAAAAACAAATATAGATCGAGTAAATCATAAAGAAAATAAGAATACCTTGGAGAAGAAACAATGATGAAATAACAAGCGAAAAAGAGGAAAATGAAGATATTTGCAAATAAATTCAATGTAGGAGGTGAAACCGTTGAATACGAAGGAACCGAGAAGGCATTTGCATTCAATGTGAAAGAAGACAAATGTTTGACAGTTTTTTTATGGGGGATATGTATGACAATTTTCACGTAGGACTTATATTTGCATGCATGATACATTGAATAGTTACTTTGGATGAGGTGACACAATTTTGTAGAACCCACAAGAAAAACACTTTCAATTATCACAAATTCTCATTTAAGACCACTAAACCCATTTTAAGCTTAAGACGGGTCAGGTCAACCCGTTTTTCCTTTTTTTTTTTTTTGAAATGTTTTTTCAAGACCCAAAATTTATTTTTAAAGACTTTTGTCGAAAATCGTGTTTATAGGGTTATTGAAAATGGTAACAAAGTAATGTAAAATGGTAACATATTATATTATAGTATATTTGTAACATATTATAAAACATAGAAAATAAAAAATTGTCATCACATTTGTTTAATATGTTACCATAATTGTATAATATGTTACCAAAATAGGTTCGTGTTTATATGGTTATTGAAAATGGTAACAAAGTAATGTAAAATGGTAACATATTATATTATATTTGTAACATATTATAAAATATAGAAAATTAAAAATTGTCATAAGATTTGTTTAATATGTTACCATAATTGTATAATATGTTACAAAAATAGGTTAATTATGTTTTAATTTTTTGAGAATATGTCACCAATATAATATAGTATGTTACCATTTTTATCAATATTGTTACCATTTAAAATTTGTGTTTTATTCGTTATTTGAGTTAAGTTTAGTTTTTTTTTTTTTTTTTGTTTTTTTTTTTGTTTTTTTTTTTTTTAATTTTAAAAAAAAAAGGTCTTAAGTAAAATTCGAAAAAAAAAAAAAAAAAAAGAAGGGCAAAACGGGTCATATTTGACCCGTCTTAACTTAAAACGGGTTGACCCGTTTTATAGGAAACTAATTGTTCAATTATACATGTAAGTGTTTCCTTTTTATACTGAGTATATTATATAAATATAGATATAAATATAGATTTTATTCAAAATAATATCATTGGTTCAACATTTCAACACTAACTTGCTAAGTTAACTTAACACATACTACAATTGATCTCATTTAATTCTCATGCATTTAAATTAAATTTAACTTATCTTAATCTTAATCTTAATCTTAATATATACTAATTATGAAACCAACTACGGAAATGTTTCTCTAAAGGGAAATAATTTTCCCTCATTTTTCCGCCTAAGCACTCAAATAGAGTTTTAAAAAATCCCTTAAAAATACTCCTACCAAGAATCGAACTCATAACCTACAAGTCGTGTACTACCAAACACTTAGTATTACCAACTAAACAACATAACTTTGATGCTTATTATTAATAATCAAATTACTATAAACATGACATAAACTAATAAAGATACTATACTTCTAATTAAATAAAATATTCTATTTTTATCCTATTATCCTTTATTCTATCTAAATATTATCTCATCCCATAATATAATATTATCCTAAACTAATAAAAATTATCATTCTCAAAATATTAATACTATAGTTATAAGAGTAATTCTAGGGTGAGACTGTCTCATACCATGAGACACTAATAATTACTCCATCATATTTATATTACACCCACACACTAAATAATTTTCTAACTGTTAATTCAACTAAGCTAAAATCAAATCCCACAAAAAAACCTCAACTACACCATCATCATTCACTGGTACCATGAGTCCACGACATGCATGTCCATCATCATCTCCATCATAATCCTCACAACTTTAATCACCAAAATCGCCATCACAAACAACAAACTTGTCGAAAATAAGTGATGACTCCATTAACAATTTCATTTCGATTCAATCATCTCCAACCCCGATTGCCACCAACTCGATCCAAACGATAGATCTCTTTGACATCTATATCAACCACCGCATAATCGTAAGTTCTACCCGTTTGATTTCATTTTTCTCATTTCCGATGATATCCAACCTCTATTTCCCCTAATTTCATCATTTATCGGTAATACCTAATTTTACGCATATTGTTGACAAAAATAATTCATAAATTTGAAATGTAACCGTAAATATTTGAAATGTAACCGAGTTTTTTTCAAACGTTTAATACAGAAATTATTTTCCAAATGTATCAACGTTACTACTGAAATGTATCTAAGTTACTTTTGATGTAACATTATAAACGACGAAGTATTTTATAATTATAATTAATGGCGTGTGTTTGATTTAGATTTGATAAATTTGCCAATATTATTTTCAATTGTTTCGTCATACTTATTTGGAGTGAATTAATTAATAATGTTTCAAATAAATTTTTTAGAATGGTGAGAGTGACCTCCAACAGTGAAAAAAGGCCGTCATCGGTCAATCATCGGAGTTTCGGCACGGTTGTTCGATGAGGTTGTTCGACGAGGCTAACAGTGGGATTCAGATGAAAGTTGAGGTTGGTGGATGAACTTTACAGTGATTGGGTGGGAGTGTTAGTGGTGGGATGGTGTTAGATAGACTGGTGATTTAGGTTGATAATATTATATTTTAGGACAATTGTTTTGACTATTGGTGATGTGGCACTTAGTCTCATAAAGATGAGACGCTTTATTATGTAATTCAGATAAATATAATACTTTCTAATTAAATAAAATATTCTCTTCCTATCCTATTATTCTTTATCCTATCTAAACATAATCTCATCACATCTCATCTCAAAATATAATATTATTCTAAGTATACTATTCATACTATTCAAAATATACTCCCAAATTATATTATATTATATTATATTATATTATATTATATTATATTATATTATATTATATTATATTATATTATATTATATTATATTATATTATATTATATTATATTATTATTCTAACTAAATATAAATATGTCAACAGCTATATAATATAGTTGAATAATATATACCATTTGACATGACATTTGATTTCTTTTAATGAGTACTCCGTAATTCTGATTTTTTTTTTTATGTATTTCGAAGTTGTTTTAATATGTTAACTTCTAATATAAATAATAGCTTTGAGAATTCTAAAAAAATATTACATATAATAGGTTTTATCTAAAAACATAATAATTTTACATTTAAAAATGTTTATTAAATAACTCCCAAAAAATTAAAATCTATTACAAACAATTACGTATTACCGTGCAAGTGCACGGGAACTACACTAGTACTACAATAATTACAACTAAGCTACTACATACACTTTGTTTTTCTTTCTTTCATTTTTCATTATCTTTAGTAGGGATGACAATTTCACCCGCACCCGCTTAATAACCGACCCACCCGGTTCAAATGGATGGACGAAAACCCGAATTACATAGATGAAAAACGGGTGATGGATGGTTCGGGTGAAGAATTGGGTCGGAATCGGGTGGAGGTCCATCTGATCCGTCTCCCGGTCCGGTATCACTCGGTTTAAAAAACTTTATACTTTTCATATAAATCTATTAATAATATCGTTTCTTTTTTAAATTATTTATGAAAATATGTTATTAAATAAAGGGGAAAATGAAAATTTGGTCCACCCGGTTTTCACCCGATCTATCCGTTTCACCTGCGGATGACGGATGGATCGGATTCGGGTGATATGCAAACCGGGTGAAAAGCGGATCGGGTGGAGTGGATGAAACCGGATGACAGATGCGGGTGACGCTCCACCCAATCCGCATCCGATCCGTTGCCATCCCTAATCTTTAGTTCATCATCTAACTTTTTAATTTTATGGTGAAATTGTTTCACTAATTTCATTCAACAATTCATTAATGACCTGTTTTTGTTAACAAATCATGTCTTCATCAATCCGTTTGAAGTATAGTTGTATCGGCACATTCCCATTTGAGCATTGTAGTTCTTACATAAGAAAAACTTTCTTCCCGGATTATCCAATGTCTTATTGCTGTCGAAATACCACATCTGCACTACTTTTGTGAAACTGATAAGAATGACGACGACTTTGTCGATATTGACATTATGAGAGAAATGAATTAATGGAATTTGAAGAAAAAATCAGGTTAAAAGTAAAAAAGAAGAAAAAAGAGAGATAAGTGGAGAACAAATAAGGATAATAATTTGGAGGAAAAAATTAAGATTTTCGTCAATTGAAGGCGGCTAAGATGCATGTTAGCAACATCAGAAAAAAAAATAAATAAAGGAACATCCAATAAGTAAGCAACGTTAGTTTTGACGGAATGTTGACCGAAATTTGCTTTTGGTACCATTTGATTAACAACATGTAAATATTTGGTAGCGTTTAACAAAAAAAAAAAAAAGTTAGGTATTATTCGCATATTTGAGGTAAATGTTTGGACAAAGAAACTCATAATAGAGAGATAACTCTTGTGTATATATAGTTTACCTTAGCAATAAAAGTTTCACTTAAACCCTAGTTGTATAGAATAAATAATGGGTTATAGGGCTAATGGACATCTACCTACATTATTCATTACATAAATTATTTAATTGAGTAATTCTATGGTGAGACCGTCTCATACTATGAGACGCCATCAATATTTTACTATAGGTATACTACACTTCACCCACACATAACAACATTATACATCTTATTTTAGTTTTTGTCATTATTATCAATTATATACAACATTATTTTAATGCTAAGACATTCAGTAGCAAAGTAGCAAAAATTTACATGAGTTAATTTATTTTTTTATTTATATTTTATCGTAATCGGTAAAAATTTGTTTCTGATGTACATTTTTTTAATAAAATATCGTTACGTTTCACGTACAATAGAGTTACATTTGAAGCAAGGTACAATTACTTTTCAAGTTAAATAAATAGGTTACGTTTGAAAAGTAATATAATTACTTTTGAGTTGTCTCATACTATGAGACGGATGCACCATAGAATTTTGTATTATTTGATTTCCATGATATAAGAATTTGTACGTTCAAATTTTTTTTTTTCACACAAAATTACACTTGATTCATCGGGTCGGATCTAAATTAATGGGTAATTTTAGGTTCGAATTGTTTCGGATCACGGGTGAGATTTATGTGTCTTGACCAAAGATAATCGGTCGGGTCGGATCGACTTTGCGAGTCGGGTCGTGTGTCGATGGGTATAATTGGTTGGTCCTAGCGCCAATGGTGATCCTAGCGAGTTTGTTAGGCTAAATAGAATCCTTTTGTTAGGAGCAGTTGATTGATTGAATCATCTTCACCCTTCCAATTTTATTCTTCAAACGATCTTCATAATTTACAGAGACGTTATGTTCAATGAATTCTGGGTTTCTATCTTTCACTTTCACTTTCTTCATTCTTTTCATCTCTTTCCCAGGTTTGCTCTCATTATTTCTCCCTCTTCAATTCACTTTTTTTTTTTTTTTTTTTTTTTTTTTTTTTTTTTTTTTTTTTTAATTATTGTTATTAATTCAATGATGACCTATCTATCACTGCTTTTGACAAATATCATCCATTATTTTCACTTTTTATCGTCGTACTTTCATGTTTATCATGTAACTTTAATGGGTTTGATCCTCTAGAGTTATTAACAAACTTTAACAAACTTTACACCATGTTTCGGCCAAGTTTCAAAGTTTATGTAGATGCTCGAAATTAATTTAGGATACGATTTTACGGTGCCACTGCGTACCCTAAACACTTTTCCGACAAATTAACTTTATACCAAATGACACTTTACTAGAATTTGATGAACTCTTTTGGAATATGTGTACTCCAATGGGGAGTCGATTTAATGATGGCGATTAACATTGATTTTAGGTTAAAATTTGCCAAATGAATAAGGGTTCGATTTTAGAATTTCGTTAAAGGCGTGGTGATACTGTTTGAAATCAGATTGGGTTGATGAAAGAGTATAGATATCCTTAGTTATTGGGTATTCTAGGTTGTATCCTACGGAATAATTGATTTGTCGATTACCCATTAATTAGTATAATCACACGGTTCATCTTTGAAGTGATGATGTTTATGGTGGATTATGGTTCTAAATCTTGATATAGTATTGCTTTTGGGTGGATTTGAAGAAATTTGGTTTGTGCTAAAATTCTGAAATTGACGGCGGTTATATCCTAAATCGTGGTCAAAGAAGATGAAATGTTAGCTGATGAGTAAATTGGCGGAGTAATGGGTGAGTTCACTTATATTGTCGGAAACAAAGAAAAAAAATCAACAACACAAGTAAGATGAATTATTATTTAGGAAAGGTCATACATTGATGATTTCAAATGTTCGTGAATTGTATGCGAGTCATGTGACTAACTTAAAGATTGTTGAGAGGAATATGTCGAGGTGAGTACAAGTTTTGGCACTTAATTTAGAGTATGCATCAGGCAGTTACTTTGTAGAAATTGTGGAGAGGAATATTGCTATGGAGTAGCGTTTTTGCTTTAGCTTCAACTGGTTGCTTTGAGTCCTACTCTTTTGATTACGGCGGAGTATGTATTATGTAGATTATAATAAGCTTTTCAGGTGTGGAAATCATACAAGTTTACAAGTGCTTGCTGTAAAATACAAAATACGGGAAGATTTCCACGTGGTTGATTTTCAAAATTAAAGTAGTTCTTTATAAAAGCGAATTTCGGCTACACCAAATCTTCAGCTCACTGTTTAAACCCCTTTACAAAACTAATAAGTGATAAAATGACAACTTTTCTTCGACTTAATAAATTAATTTGGGATGTGTTAATAGATTAAAGAGGGTAGAATATAAATGAGAAGGATGGAGTAACATTTAAGCCAATGCAATTTTTGCCGCTATTTTTGTGTAAGATCCTTAGTTTGAGACGAGGCAGGAGGCAAACTGTGGCGATGGGTCCCAAGGTGATGAGGCTTACGATGTGAGGTGAAGGCGTGCACCATTTAAAATACGCACCACATTGATTTTCAAATGACATGCATATTTTACAATCGCATTTTGTACAAGAACAATTAACTTTTTCTTAAGAGGGTCAAATAAACGGCTTAAAGAGGAGAAGACAAGAGTAAAATAGAACAATTTGGAAACCAAAATATGGGCTTGCATTGCATAGTAATGCGCCTAATAAGGAGCGCCAGTTGTATTCCCTGTGCTTTAGGCACCGTAATGAGATTTGGTTGGCACCTTGTGCTTGGATGATTTTTTTTTTCTTTTTTTTTGTGAAGTGAAGTTGAATAAGTAAAACATAGGGAGTAACGAGTTTTTTCAACACGGGTGAAAGCTGTGCATGTTTTCATTCTACTCACATTATGTAGAAGCTGCAAAGGCAAGGAGTAATATTTTCGTTGTTGTGGACCGCCATTGTGCAGGTAACTTGGCAGCGGCAGGTGTTACTCTTCATTCTATCCGTCTGTACAAAACTCATGAATGGGTAGTTAAACCAAAAGTATACTTTCAGTGCAGAGGGGAGACCAACACTCTGTTACCAGATGTGAAGAAGGCCAAAGTTGAATATGTTTTTAAAGGGCAAGAGTCATGGCAGGTGTTTCCTTTCTACTGACTATTTTGGTTATTTACATACACTAGTTTATTTAGTTGCTTTTAGTACAGATTTTTGTGTTTGTTACTTTGTTTCGTTGATCAGACATATGTATGCATGGAATTGTCAAATGTTCATTGCTTTTAATCCATTTATGGAGGCTAATTATGAGGTGTTCATTTATGTGTTTAAATCTTGGTATTGGCTAGACCGCTAGAGTAGTGGCAATTGTGTCGTAGAATCGTACTTGTCTAAGTGGCCGCTGTCTATGTTGCGGTTATTGGCTAATTTATTCTCCATTTCTAATTTCATACCTAATTAAGAAATAATGTACTAATGGTAATAAATTTGACAGATATTATACAATCTCTAATTGTCTTATAAAAGGGTCCATCGTGGGCTGTATCGACCGAATTGAGTGATAAACATTATAAATTGGACAATGGTTCAATTTTTAACTTCCCTATACATCTCATGATATTTTTTTTTTACCAGCCTGCCTTACCGATACATCTCGGTAAATAGGAGATGTATGGGTGATTCTAACCCAGGTGTGTTTGCAATCTTTTGTACTTGTTAGTTCATGGATGAGGCATGTCTCCGCTTTTTACAACTGATTTTGTCGCTTTGTAAATTTGTGACAAAACAAAAATCTAAATATCAGCAGCATGACGGCTCCTATTTTTTTTTTTTTTAGGTTTCACATGTTACCCCTTACTCTAGCTGGTGAAGAGAGGTTGGTTGTAACGAGACACCTTTTGTTGTAATAGGATTAGGAATCGTTTATGAAATGAGTTTAGTGCTCAGTTGTTGTCTCATTTCATGAGGTGGATAGACGTTTTATCAAAGTATCTATAGTATAAAATTCTTTTTCAAGGTTTTGTGGTGTCTATATCATTACGAAGTTTTGCACCGTTGCTGGTGACATTTGTTTAATTCGCCGCAAAAATGGCAAATGCTACTGTCCCTTATGCTCCATATTGGAGGACTCTGCTGGCCTTTGTCTTAGCGTTTACTAAAAATATAAGGTAGGAGATTCTGTATTAGTACAGGCTCTGAGATAGTTACAACTACTGTCGACTTTTTTAAGAATGTTGGAGATGATTGGCGGTGTCCTGCATCCATCATATATTCGTACAATCAGTACAAATGATGCCCAACTAGTCTTTGATTAAAAAAAAGTAATAAAATGGATGGAGTTGTCTCAACTCATTTTTCATTATGTGTGGACCTCTCTTTTCCACGCCATCTATTGGTGTTGGCACCTGTTAAGGCAATGACCTAATGTTGAAGAGTCCCTGTGCATTTACCGTTTACGTGATTTCTTCAGCTTTATCTTCTTATTGTGCTGTTATTGACAAATTTTTGGGTAGAATGTGAAAAGTCGATTCTAATGACGTCTGTTCTGACAGTTTTTCATCCTTGATGTTCTAGCCTTTGACAGATTTTTTAAATAAGAAGTGCAAGAGATGTAAACTCTACGAGAAAGACAAATTCCCCTGGTCACATACTGACACACTTGATGAGTGGGAGTTTTGTCCTTCTGATTTTAAATCTCCTGATGCAAAATATACACTCGTTAAATCAAAAAAGTTTAATGCTACTTTCTCGTGCCCAAAATGTCTCAATGTTGGTGAAGGTACCTCTTCCAAACTTATCTGCTTAAGTCATTCTATGCAGTTTTAGGCTCTCATCGTCAAAGTTATGCGTATGGTTAGGCACAAATGCTCACACGAGACTGTTGTATGCGTCCGACGGTGTCCTCCAGACTAAAAGCTGATCACCTTAATGCTTGTTGTGACATAATTGAGTAAAATGTGAGATTTTATAATGGTGACAACAAACGTTTTAGTGGTTACCATACTCGTTTAAGTGGTCACCTTTTAAACACAAGTAATTCATTGTACGATAAGACCGTTGTACACGACACTTACTCCTAAACAAGAAAGTTGTCGCTCTTCTTCTGGTCTCTCAAAATCCTCTTGTCCAAACTAGACCAGAGTCAATCAACACCTTACGTTCCAGACGTTATCTACACCCTTTTTTTTTTGGTTAATTGGCTTTCAAACTTGGTGTTTTAACGGTTTTCAATTTTGTTAATTTGTACCTACAGTTCCTCATGTTGCTGCACCAAAACCAGAGAGAAAAGGGTTGAGCATTGGTATAGTAATTCTGATCAGCTGCAGTGCTAGTATTATGGTTATAGTTGGGTTTATCGGAGCGTATAAGTTTTGGAAGAAGAGGAAGAGGCAGCAAGAACAGGTACGGTTTTTAAAGCTCTTTGACGAACAAGATGATCTGGAGGATGAATTAGGGCTTGGAGATGATATATAATACGTCTTGCTTCAGGTTTTAACCCCTAAAACCCTGCCCAACTAATTGTGTAGACTATTTCAAAATAGATATCGAACTAAATAAAAATTAATCCCGAAGTAGCTTTTCTATAGTTGGATTCTTGACCATTGAAACTCTTGGATACATGATTTTATCTTATTTTTAGTTAAATATATATGAAGTATTACTTCTAATTGATCTTTGAAGTAGATGTTTGCTGTCTGGTTACTGATGCTATCATGTGTTTTTAATCAATGGCACGCTAAAATCTCTGTTCAAAGCTTTGCTTCAACAAGTCTCGAAGGAACAAAACGACTCAATAGCTGGTAGTAATTACGGAGTTGTATAAACGTAACTCCTGCTGTTCGTCTTGAGATTTTCTGATAGGCTGTCGATTTGTCGTTTCATTAATTGTTAAGCTAAAACTTGTATCTCAAAACTGTACTTGCTGAAATTTACACAACAATTATGCCATTGTAAGGTTGCTTTTGCATTGATAAATGTATGTACAAGAATATAAATTTAATCTACTACTACTAATTTACTACTGCATACCGTTTATTAAAATACACCCTTTGATTACCGTCACCATTTTAGCTGCGTTACAATTTTTTGTAAGAAGAACTTGTAGAAAATGAGAAACCTTGAACATACAGTTATCATCACGAATTATCACGATATCGGATAATTTAAATATTGTATGAGTCTAAATATAATGTAAAATAGTAAAAAGAAGGAATGAAAAAACTAAAACTGCTGCTATATTTGTTTCCTTTTCTTTCTTTTTTTTTTCTTTTTTTACTTTTTCTATTTTCTCTTATTTTTGCTTCCAAACATCAAGGAAATGTAAAACAAGAACCTAAACAGAAAACCCCATGCAATAGTGATCCACAGGCAATTCATTTTGCTCAGATCCGTGATCCCCTGCTGTTGGAGTATGTCGAGACCTGTCGTGACACAGCTATTTCCCGTCAGATTCTGTCCCAAGACGTCACCCATCGACTTCAACAACGACAACTTCATACTATCAGGAAAGGCCGCCAGTGGGGTATTATCGAACATCTGGACACCTCTCACAAAGCATTTTGTTGGGTCGCTGAACTCGTTCTGAAGGACACCCTCGAAGGGGTACTTAACTAGGGAGATGTAGTGGAACCATATCCAATATGAAGGTATTCTGTCGCGGGTGATGAAAAAGCCGCTAAAAAGCACAAAGTAGGCAAGAATGGCTACCACGACAGTGAACCCTAGCATGACATGTGTCACGACTCCCGAGAGGAAGGTGACGAAGGAATGCCCTGCCCAGAAGGATGCCATTATGAAGGCGAAGTAATAGAGGAACCCTTGCAGACCGCCTGCAAGACCAACCGACCAAAACGTGATGGCCGCGAAGGTAACAGACAGTATAATTAGAGCGGGGATTGAGATGAGGGCGTGGCTTATAACATAGGAGGAACGTCGGTGGCGTTATGGCAGCCTCTCTGAGAAAGATGTATCGTTCTTGGAGAAATGTCGGGATGGCCTCAGCACATGTGTAAAACATGGTCGACATAGCGAATGCGAAAAACCCGAGCCTTTCTTGGGCCCCTTTTGGGGACTGATCTAGGTGCCAAAAAATGGTGGCTAGGATGGTTCCAGTTACTATGATGGCGCCTAAACGAATCCCAAATAGCTCAGGCGTTCTCCTTGAATTTAACAGTGATCGCTTTCCAATCACGTACACTTCAAGCCAGAAAGGGTTTGCATACTTTGGAACTGATGTAGGATTAGGGTCGTCATTGGTACCACCCGAGACTAGCTTTCCTTTGGATATGCTTGCACTAATAGCATCATTGAGAGACATCTTAGCGGGTTGATGAGAAGCGAGTGAATTCCTTTGTTCTTGCCAAGACTTGTGGAAATTGACCAAGTCCTGGGTTCCTTCAGGCGACTCTCTCGCTCCCTAATGAAATCCAAGGCAAACTCGGTCCTGTTCTCGTTGTCAGGAATTGGGTTCCTGAATTCCGAGAAGAACTCTGGGAGGTCCGACGGTTTGCCACTGAAAACCGTCTGTCCACGTGACAGGAAGATTAGCCGATCCAAGAGGTTAAGGATACGGGAACTTGGTTGGTGAATCGACATTATGACTATGCTCCCGCTTCGAGCAATGTTTTGAAGGACTTTGACGACCATGAAGGCGCTAGTCGAGTCTAGCCCTGATGTAGGCTCGTCTAGGAACAATACAATTGGGTCATGGATAATGTCGATGCCTATTGAAACTCTCCTCCTTTCTCCCCCGGAAACTCCCCTATGACCTTCATCTCCAATGACGGTGTTGGCAGCGTTTCTTAACCCGAGTTGGTCGATCAGTGCTTCGACTCTAGCCTTCTTTTTCGACCTTGATAGACTCCTAGGAAGTCGAAACTCAGCTGCAAACATGAGTGTTTCTTGAACTGTCAGCATTGGGAATAACAAGTCTTCTTGCATCACATAAGCTGATATTATTTTCAGTAATTTCGATTCCAACACTTCGCCATTCAACAGAACTGACCCCTTCAGACTGTCCCTCGATATCCTGTCAGCTAACGCATCAATCAGGGTCGACTTACCCGACCCACTTGCCCCGAGAACTGCCATAATCTCCCCTTCTTTCGCCCCTCCCGAGACCCCATTCAACAAAACTTTTTGGTCAGAACCAGAGGAATGATTCTGCCCAAAGCAGTTGACAGGAAGAAACGACATCTTTTGGTCGATCTTCACACTATATGTAAGATTATGGAACGAAAGCACAAACGGGTACGTGTTTACGTGTTTTGGGGTGAGCTCTATGATATGATCCATATCATCTTTGTATCGCGGTTCACCCACCCATTTAAGAAGCTCACCTAGGGTCGGAGAAATGGTGGGTTTGATTCGGTGAGAGTATCCCATAGGGTGATCAATGGTGTGCCTAAGGTTAACATATGGTATTTCTGGCGTGTCGTCACTTTGTTCAGAACCATTTCCAAGCGACATGGTATACGTTTTTATTATTATTATTTTGAGCCGACGTTTTTTGTGCTCAATTCATTCAGAAATGTAGAATGATTTGGTATTTTTTTTTTTCTTTTTGGTTGTGTGATTTTGTGAAGAAAAGTGTTTTGTAGGAAGTGTTTAGATATATAGTAGATGAGGGAGGAAGAGTAAAAGTGTAAGTTTTATATGATTTACAAGTATGTTTTGGTAGTTGTCTTTAGTTTGTTTGGTGGAGCGAAACAAAGAAGTTAGAATTCTCATGTATACGAAAGTTGGTACGGAAGTTGCAACTCTTCTGCTACTTTTTATTTATTTCTTCCTGAAGTTGTACATTTTTATTTTCCTTTCTAGTATACGTTCTAAAATAAAATATTTAACGTTTTAGGTTTCCGTCAAAGTTATTATTGTGTTTAGTTTCACGTACGTTCGAGTTGTTTTGTGTTAGGTCATGGCGATGTTCGCTATTGCGACCTGCAAAGTACACACGTGTAGAGCGACACCGCCTTGGAAAGCGAACAACAGGATCACCAAGTATAGCCTACTAAAAACAAACACAATTCGCTAACTTGTTCGTGTACATCACCATTTTCACTACCTTTTTCCTGAAGTAGTGTCGAGACTACGAACATAATAGAAATGCATGTCACTATTCTTCGTGAATGCATGAATGAAAATTAATTTGGTAGAAACTTAAATTGATAATCACTCCTATTTTATACGGAGTATTTTAGCTTGAGGAAAAATGTTCCTGATCGTTAAAGTGTAACGTAATGACATGATCGATATCCGTCATTATAGACTATAATAATTTCATTGCATACATGAAGTAATAATTTTCTGTTAGAATATATAATCGATCTTGGGCCTTCAACCATTAGCTTAAGTTTTTGGTTGAGTTGGTTCCCAACATGGTATCAAAGTTTTGTGACAAAAGGTTACGGGTTCAAATCTCACCACCCCTCACTTTCAAAGTGGTATTTACCACACCAGGTTGATAGAATCGATCTTGGACGTTCAATCATCAGTTTCAACTTTTGGTTGAGTTGGTTTCTGACATTTTCATTGCATAAATTTCATGCCTTAGAATACTTTGTCAATTTATGTTTGTTGAAAATAAATTAATAATTGTGTATAATAAAGAGATGTATGTCAATCAATAATCATATCATTACGTTATACTCTAATAGATATCCTTGACGGTCCAGGGGGATTTAAGCTCAATAATTACTCTGATTTGTTTAGGACTATCTAGCTTCCATCCATCTCTTAGCAACAATATATTTCATCCGTTCCAGTGAACTGTTTACGCTTTGACTTTTTTGTAAAGAAAATTTGATAGAAGTATAAACAAATGACTGAAGTAGATCAAAACTTTTACTCATGAGACATCGAAGTTACACTCGGTAGAATTGAACTACATGTTATACTTCTCCAAGATTATAAAGACTACTCGTCTACTTGTAAACGTTGAACGTGATCTTTTGCACTCTTTGGACTTTAAAATCAGTGTCCCAATCAGATTTTGAACATCATATTCACCGGTCTTTCGGTAGTTCTATTATTATTTGGAACAATAATGATATCTTATTCTTACAATGAGCTCAATAATTTTTTAATTTAGGGCAATTACAACAAGTTAGCTAGTCCGATTAATTGCTTGATTTCTCTAATAAGAGGGATTAGACAATTTCACACGTCTACAGTAGGTAGCAAAGATAAGATAATTGCAAAATAAAAATCAGTAGGATATGTTTATTGAAAAATATTTTTAAATTTTGATGAAGTGTATATCGTTACAACAATATTTAGTCAACGAAAAGGTTTATGTCAAATGAGTCAAATTACTTCAATGAAATCTACAATTAACCATCTCTCAATGGCTAAAACCATCACCAAAACTTCGAAGTATTACATTCACACGTTTCCCTTGTTTATATGAAATTTCGTGTCGTTCATTTGCATGACTAGTGACTACATCAAAGGGTTGGTATTGGGTTGTTGATTGATACGAGTTGTTAACTAGTATAGCACTCGTGTAAGTACGAATGTATAAATATAATTATTATACCTATATGCATAATTTTAATACTTAAGACAGTAAAATTATTGTCCTTATATAGTATAATTTTTATAACCCACAATATGCACCGCCCTATAATATAATGGGAAATTTAACATAAATAATTCATACTATACTATACCTTTTCTTCTCCCAATAATCCAAACTATCATTAATCCCGCAATAATCTCAATTATTATACTTATCTTCTCAAAATGGTCTCACTTAAAATTTAGGGATATTTCATGTGCCTCGAGCTTTGGCGATTCTGCTGAGTACTCATGTGTGAAGTTTATTCACATTTAAACTTTGTGAATATGTGCCCAATATGCCCATTTTGTGACGGAAAACTTGACGACGTTAAGTTTATGGAAGAAGACGCCAATTATGAGTTTAGGGTACATTTAGATCCACATTATTCCTCAATTAAATGCTATTATTTGTACTCTAATCAACAAAATTCACACTAATTAATCAACTCATAATAGCATTTAATTGAGGAATAATGTGGGTTTAAATTGTACCCTAAACTCATAATTGATGTCTTTTTCCTTAAACTTAACGTCGTTAAGTTTTCCGTCACAAAATGGGCATATTGGGCACATATTCACAAAGTTTAGGGGTACCATGTGAACAAACTTCACACATGGGGTACCATGTGTAATCTGCCAAAGTTCGAGGGTACCATGGGAAATATCCCTAAAATTTAACCGGATGCTTACCTATTACTTCCGGTAAAAATTGTGAAACCTTTTCATGATCTCTAGGCCGTGCCCTGCCTGCTCTCGTTTGGCCCCCGACGATGTTTTTGGGGATCATGCTGTCTCCTGTACTGGTACCGTGGGGGTTAAGCATTGCCATAACCTTGTCCGGGACACCTTGTTGGACATTTGCTTTCGTGCCGGCATTTCGGCTGGTAAGGAGGTGAGTATTGGTCTGGTTGACGGGCATGGTGGGTCTCTTCATCCTGCAGATTTACTGCTGTATTCATGGGATGAGGGGCGGGACGCCTGCGTTGATCTTACTGGTCGTCCCCTTGACTCGATCGCTATGGTGAAGTTTGAGCTGGGCGGGTTGTGGTTGATCTTGCCGCGTAGTAAATGTGCTAAGTCTGAGGGGTTTATGCACGTCGGTGGTTACGGTTTCTGCCTTTCTCTTTCTCTTCTTTGGGGAGAATTTGGACTCGGAGGTGTGGCGTTCTTTGGCGGATACAAAACTCTGCGTCCCCATGATGCAGGGGCTCGTGTAGCCGCGTACATTTTTTCTAGACTTAGCTTTGCGATAGCAAAGGGGGTGGGGGCCCAGATTGTATCTCGGCTCCCCACCAATTTTTTGTAACCGATGTGTAAATTTCTTTAATTATAATAAAGGCTGCGGTATAATAATTAAAAAAAAAAAAATAATAATAATAATAATAACAATAACAATAACAATAACAATAACAATAACAATAACAATAACAATAACAACAATAATAATAATAATAATAATAATAATAATAATAATAATAATAATAATAATAATAATAAATTTTAAATTTCAGTTGATTTTAATTATTATTATTATTATTATTATTATTATTATTATTACTACTACTACTACTACTACTACTACTACTACTACTACTACTACTACTACTACTATTTATTATTATTGTTATTATTATTATTATTACTTTTTTTTTAATAGTAAAAAACCGCAGCCTTTATTGATATTGAAACACAGTTTACATGAAATTGGTGGGGAGCCGAGAAACAATTTAAGCCCCCACCCCCTTAGCTACAACGAAGCTAAGCCTAGTTAAAATGTAAGCGGACACCCGAGCCCCTATATCATGGGAGACAGAGAAGTTCTGAATCCGCTTGAGCAAGGCTATCGCCTCCGAATCTAGTTCCCCCAACGTAGAGAAAGAGAACGGGATGAGGAAACCATACCCAGCTGCCGCATACAAATCCCTGTACTTAGCACACTTGCGCTGAGCGGCAACAGCAACAACCCGACCAGACACAAACTCGGCCAACCCAGTTTGAGTCAAGGGGGAAGATCCCGTTAGGTCCACACAAACATCCCGCCCCCTGTCCCAGGAGTAAAGAAGCACATCCGCAGATCGAAGCGATCCGTCGTGTCCATCAACGAGACCAATGTCAACCTCCTTTCTCGCCGAGATTACTACATTTTATTTTCGTTCACAATATTTCACAAAAACTTATCTTCCAATACTTTTTTTTTTTTGTGAAATGTGAAATATTATTAAGCCCACACCCAATACAACCACTTACAACGTTTTTGAATCAACTACAAACATTATCAATCCAAGTTTTATCACTACACTTCAAGTTTTCTACCAAAAGGGTAAAACGACAACTAATATTAGACTTCAGCAGCTTCCCAGATAGCTCCGGAATAGGGACTTCTGCAAACACTCGTGCCTTGTTCCGAGCCTGCCAAATATAGTATATGATACCACAAAATATGCTAAAGCATAATTGGTTCCAGAGAGGAGAAAGCCCTCGTATCTTCACAAGTTTCTGCCAAGAATTGATCTGCCCTTCCATACAGCCAACAACACCAGCCATATACCTCAAAAGTCTTCTGCTAAACCCACATTCAAAAAACAAGTGAGAGTGGGTGTCTTCACCCTCCCAACAAAGATAACAAGCAAGGTTGTCACAGAACCCAAATTTCATTATTCGATCCTTAGTCAATAATCTCTGATTAAGTCCAAGCCAAGCTATAAACATGTGTTTGGGGAGGTTAATGTAGGTTTATATCCGTATATAGACCATTAAATTCACAGGATTATAATGAAAACTTTTATAAGATTTAAAGTCATAAATAGAAATTGCATAATAAAACAATAAGATTTAGAATTAACCTTTAATCCTAATGAAATTGGCCTAAGATCAATACCAAAAGTATGGTATCTCCTAATAATCTCACCCAAGATGTGTTCTTGATATGTCCTTGAATTTGCTAGAAATTTTAGAGAGAAAACTGCTTTTCTTTTGAGGATTTTTTGTGTTGTGTGCAAGTCTGATTATGAATTAGGTTAAGATGAGAGTTATATTGTGATTAGGTTAAGTAGAGAGGAAGAAATCTCCTCCTCCCACATACCCTATCACACGTCCAAAAGGGCAAGGAAGTGGACTTTTACACTTCTCAATTTCAAGCCCAAAACTAATTAAAAGTTTAACCCATTTAATTAGTTTTATTTAGCTTTTAATATATAATGTAATTATAATATCCATATATTATAATTAATCATAAATATCCGTATATTTATAATTTGCTAATTAATTATAACTGATTAAAATAAATTAGCCTACATTATACGTAATAATTAAATATAACCTTTTATATTCAATTTCCGAATTACAGCTAATTCCTCTCATCTAATATTATTTAATCATTATTAAATAACATTCATTATCACATTTGACTAACCTCTTAGTCATATTGGACTAACCTTTTAGTCAACAACACTGACTAACTGTTTAGGTGTTAAATAAGGCATCAATATGATCATTTTCTCAAATAATCATATTTCTCAAACACATCCTTTAGGTGTGACTCTTAGGGACCAGTTGATCACCGCCATCTGTATGACAATAACGTCAAACTTATCTAGCAAGCTGATACATGTTATTTATATCGTTTATATGCCCCCGTTATAGTTGCATTTAGCTCACACTCGCTCGATTTCACTATTGTTTTAGTAGCTATTTGCTTTATATTGTGTTACTGTCGTTCCTTGTGTGTAATTTGCAGGTTTTGGCGGTCCTGAGCTAAAACCTGAGTCAAATGGAGCATTATCGAGTATCGTGGAGTCAAGACGAAGCCCGAGAGTCGATTCGGAAGTCATACGACAAGTTGGGACGTCAAACCTATAGGTTCAGAGCGAAACCTATAGGTTCCGGATACAAGAACAAGGCTTGAACTTGTCAGTGGCCGAACACCTAAGAACCGATCGGTTTGGGCTTGAACCGATCGGTTTGACCCCTGAACCGATCGGTTTGCTCGAACCGCTTCTGCTTACGCCTGCTTGCCAGCGTATTTTAGTTGGCCTATAAATAGAGTCCGAGTTAGGGTTTATGACTTATGCTTTTCATTATTATTTTCACTTTACATTAGACTTAGACTTTTCTTTCTTTCAAACTCAAAAACCCTTAGATTAGATTATAATTACTTTGCAAGACTCGATCTTTTACATTGCAATTCAAGATTACTCCAGGTTTAATTCATTGTTATTCTTTTATCATGTCTCCTTCTTATTATTATTATTGTTTTGCTTCAATCTCGATTATGCGTAGCTAATTCTTCGATTAGGGTTAGGGTGATTGTGATATTGATTCAAGGACATGTTTTAATTGCTTTAATCGATTGAATTTGTGCAAGTTGATTTCTTCCTACGCGTTTCATTATCAATTGAATTTAGGGACGCCTTTATTGAATTGAATTTAGGTTGTTTCAGTTTAAGATCGAAAGCCTAATTGAAACTAGACTCACGCGTATTTGATAAGTTGAATTTAGTACGTAGCGAGAGCCCGCTAAACTTGCTTAAGGTTGAAATTGACTCGAGAGAGCGTTTTCCTAAAACCTAATCACTTGCATGACTTCATTTGATTGATTATCCCCTTTGAGTTAGTTCTTGGATCGATGTCACATGACCCCAATGCCCTAATCTCCTTCTCATTCTTTTTCTACCCTTTTATACTCTTTGATTTCGTTGTCTTTAGTTTAGCTCTTTCAAACACCGACCTTTTCATACCCTTGAGACTAACCTTGATTGACTAAGCATTCCTTTGACTTCGTCCTTCTCCCTGTGGATCTCGACCCTACTGCCACTAGCTATCTAGTTAGTAGTCTTTAGGTTTATTTTGATAGGGGACCACGACTTTACCCTCGTCAATTTTGGCGCCGTTGCCGGGGAGACGGTTAGCTAGTTAGTGTTTGCTTAGTTTTTGTTAGGTTTTTCTCTCTTGTCTCAAGGAACCTAGTTCCTTGAGACCGTTTCTCATTGTTTTGTGTAGTTGTGTTTATGCGCAGGCCACCCCAGACTCTAGTTCCCTTTGAGCCTGAACCTGAACGAGCATTACACAGGTTACGCAGACAAGCAGTTCGAATTATTGATATCGAGAAAGCGTCGCATTCGGAGTATAGTGCAACGCAATCGTCCTACGAAGAGGACACACCTCCATTATCTCCAGTTTCTCCACCGCCAGTGACTATGCCTAAACTTTCTAGTCACTCGGTTCCTAGACCGGAATCCATTCCCAATGGATTCACGATGCCCGTTACGCTGCAGGGCAACTTTGAAATCCGCCCCGCCTTTCTCACTTTGGTGGAGCGGAACCAGTTTGGTGGCTATCCCACCGAGGATCCTGGTCGACACATGCAGGTGTTTACAGACTACTGCTCTACGATCAAGCAGGCCGGGATCACCCAGAACCAGATAAGGGAAATGCTGTTCCCTTTTTCATTGAAAGACCGAGCGCGAGAATGGATCACAGACCTTGATAAGGAGGCCGCGGGTATAGCTGATTGGAATGGCCTAGCTCTTGCGTTCTACTCTAAGTTTTACCCTCCTGAACGCACTAATCAGATGAGAAGCCAAATCCAAGGCTTCAAACAAACGTACGACGAGTCGCTTGCTGAGGCGTGGGACAGGTATAAGAAGCTGATTAGAGACTGTCCTCATCACGGGCTTAGTACTTGGTTGGTGATCATGACCTTCTACAATGGGTTGTATGCGGAGAGCCGGGCTATTCTTGATTCGGCTGCTGAGGGACGTTTTGCTAATAACGTCGATGATGACAAAGCTTGGGGCTTGATAGAGGAGATGGCAGTTCACTCCTCACAGTTTGGGAAGCCGCGAGGGAATTCACGGTCCGCACATGATGACCGTGATAAGGGGAGTATTTCTGCGCTCACTGGCCAGGTTCTTTGCTACCGATCAAGCAGATTAGCATGATGCAGGAGGTGGTTCTTGGTGCCCACGTGAATGCTTTGTTATGGGCACGATATGGGTTATACTACTGGGTATCGCGCCCAGGAGCGAGTTTTGCATATCAATCCTACTGACGTAACCTGCCGTACCAAAACCAAATAGGGTTACGATCGTTCTCTTTTATCTTATCGTAACCAAAACGTGTTGAACCCAACCACCCAGCCACCACAAAATCAACCCTACATCCCTCCCCACAAGAATTTCCAACCATCCCCTCCTAACTACCAAAGACCCCCATTTGTCCCACCACCGCTCAACTCCGCCTCCGCTCCTGTTGTTGATCTGGTGTGAGTGAATTGAAGGCCATGATCTGCAGATGGCCAAGTCACAAGAGATCATGATGCAAAGAGATCTGAGAAGAGTGAGCAAGCCAAGGATGCGGCGATTAAAATGCTCGAGAATCAGGTGGCGCAGCTCGCCGCTTCACAGGCTTCACGTCAGCAGGGTACTCTACCACCCCAAGGTAATCCTCCTAACCCTCCTCCTGATACAGCATGTGCTATTACGTTGCGCAGTGGTACAGTTTATGATGGACCGAAGCATCCGGAGGACGAGGAGAAGCGTGAGGCCGACAACACGGTCAAACCGTGTAATGATGCTGTCAAGGACACGACGCCGCCGATTCAAATCAGGCTTCCTTTTCCGGGTCGTGTACGACAGGCTAACACGGACCCCCAGTTCGGTAAGTTCTTTGAGATTCTTAAGCAATTGCAGGTGAATATTCCCTTTATCGATTTAGTTAAACAGATTCCTGCATATACTAAGTTTCTTAAGGAGGTCCTTTCTAGGAAGCGCACCATAAACGAGACCGAGACCGTGTCTTTTGTGGGGGAGGGTAGTGCCTTTTTGCAGGGTAGTTCACCCCCGAAGCTGAGTGACCCCGGGACCTTTTCTATCCCTTGTTCTATAGGGAAGTATGTGGTTCAGAACGCCCTCTGCGACTTAGGAGCCAGTGTCAGTGTCATTCCCTATTCCATCTGTCAAAAACTTAATATGACTAAATTAGGAGTCACCTCTATGACCCTGCAGATGGCCGACCGTAGTGTCCAGAGACCCTTAGGTATCCTAGAGGACGTCCCGGTCAAGATAGGGAAGTTTTATATACCTGTCGACTTTGTGGTCTTAGACATACCCGAGGACCCCCATATCCCGATCATTTTAGGGAGACCTTTCACGCATCTGCAGGGTCAGAATCGATGTGGGGAATAAGACGATTCGTTCTCGGTGGGAGGTGAGCTTGATTGACCTATACTAAGTCTAGTCTTCCTCAGGTGCCCCTATGCACTGAGTGCTTTTGCTATTGACCTTGCCCTCCGTCTCACTCTACCGGAGACCCTCGAGGTTGTTTCTTCTTGTTTCTTGTGCGAGTCTTACGCAGTTGGCGTGATCCTGGTTTGGGAGCGGAAGGTCACGAGGCGGATGTCTATGATCCTGGCGATGGGGAGAAACCCACGGTTTGCGATACGTGGCGCCGAGGCTGTTTGGAAACCATTTCGCGATGGCTTACCATGCGTGATAGACTATGCTGCTCTTCCTCGTGGAGATCGAGTTCTTTGGTGAACGGCTGCTATTTCGCCAAGTGAAGCTGCTGCTAGTGGCCAACGTCCTTGGCCAAATTTGACTTGATGAGGAGTTTGACGACGGTCGTGCGGGACCATTATAAACCAGCGCTATCCGGGAGGCAACCCGATGACATTTTGTAATTTGTTGTACTTTACTTGGGTTTGTTTGCTTTTGATGACATTTTAGACTTTTGTTGAGCGCGTGAGGATGAGGGATTTATTATTGATTTAGCATGCAGGTACTTGAGGACTCT
This sequence comes from Dianthus caryophyllus, assembly GCA_023091065.1. Classification (NCBI taxonomy): domain Eukaryota; kingdom Viridiplantae; phylum Streptophyta; class Magnoliopsida; order Caryophyllales; family Caryophyllaceae; genus Dianthus; species Dianthus caryophyllus. The sequence continues at coordinate 5,211,049 of JALGRB010000019.1, read as the reverse complement.
ACGTCCTTAGTATTTTTGAGACAGGTCTCACTGACGGCCTTGGCCGGACCCTGCTGATTCGGCCTACTTTTTCTCGCGTGCTATTCCGAAGCACTTTATAGCTGGACTGAAATGGATGCATATTCGTGGATCATACGCCGCACTCCATGCTTCGCTTCGGTTTGGGGGAGCTCCAACTTGACAAAATGTGAGCTTTCCTACTCTTTTTCCCTCACTTTCTCGCTTTTATTTCCCCCCGTATGCTTAGTGTCCTTTGCTTTGCTTGATTATCTGTGCTCTTAGCTCACATTGAGGACAATGTGTAGTTCTGGTTTGGGGGAGGAAAGCACTTGCGCGCTTATTTATTTGCATTTTCCATTTTGTGTGCTTATTTTAAAAATTTTTGCGTTTCCAAACCTTTTTCGCTTTGAATTGTCAAGTTTGGAGAATTGATTAGTGTGCTGTTTTGATCTTTAGTATCTCCAAGTCGACTTTCTATCGTCGTAGCTTGCACTATATGTTTGTTTCCTGTTCATAGATTGCGAGTCTCAAACACTAGCCCACTTGTATTTGCTTAATTCTTATCGCTTTTCGTTCCTTTTACTTTCGATATTGGTATTCTTGCGAGGCAATTGGCTTGTGGAAAGTTTGGAATGTTGGAATGTGGTTTGTTTGGACCGATCTTTTAATGATGGAGCAATGCTTCAATGCTCTCGGAGGGGACTCATTGATTTGAGTAACCACAGTGGCCATGAATTTGGTTGCGACCGAGAGTATGAGCAATGATGTAACCCTTAAGGAAATATGTATGCCCGAGCTCGATTTTTACCGAGTGAACGTCAAGCTAAACGGTATAACATACGAGGGATGCTCCACATTGCGCGAAAAGAAAAAAAAAAAAGGAAATGAAAAGAAAAGAAAAGAGAAAAATGGTATGACGTGGTAAGAATGGTATGATGGAAAGTGGTATGCTCGGTTGGCCTTGCTCGAATCCAATTGTCGTTAGTTTAATTTTTGCGAAAGCGTTAGAGGCTAGCATTATAATGTGTTGTGAATGGTTGAGACCTGTGCTCTATTTTCGGTGAAATAGACTATGGTTTGTATGGTTATCTGCATAGGTCGTCCACTTCGAGATGCTAACGTGATTAACTAGCTATGCTTTGATTTTCTCCGACGCTGTTTGCTTGAGGACAAGCAAAGGTTTGGGTTGGGGGAGTTTGATACATGTTATTTATATCGTTTATATGCCCCCGTTATAGTTGCATTTAGCTCACACTCGCTCGATTTCACTATTGTTTTAGTAGCTATTTGCTTTATATTGTGTTACTGTCGTTCCTTGTGTGTAATTTGCAGGTTTTGGCGGTCCTGAGCTAAAACCTGAGTCAAATGGAGCATTATCGAGTATCGTGGAGTCAAGACGAAGCCCGAGAGTCGATTCGGAAGTCATACGACAAGTTGGGACGTCAAACCTATAGGTTCAGAGCGAAACCTATAGGTTCCGGATACAAGAACAAGGCTTGAACTTGCTGTAATCTGCTGAACACCTAAGAACCGATCGGTTTGGGCTTGAACCGATCGGTTTGACCCCCTGAACCGATCGGTTTGCTCCCGAACCGCTCGGTTCTGCTGCCCTGTTTCGCGTATTTTCGTTGGCCTATAAATAGAGTCCGAGTTAGGGTTTATGACTTATGCTTTTCATTATTATTTTCAGCTTTACATTAGACTTAGACTTTTCTTTCTTTCAAACTCAAAAACCCTTAGATTAGATTATAATTACTTTGCAAGACTCGATCTTTTACATTGCAATTCAAGATTACTCCAGGTTTAATTCATTGTTATTCTTTTATCATGTCTCCTTCTTATTATTATTATTGTTTTGCTTCAATCTCGATTATGCGTAGCTAATTCTTCGATTAGGGTTAGGGTGATTGTGATATTGATTCAAGGACATGTTTTAATTGCTTTAATCGATTGAATTTGTGCAAGTTGATTTCTTCCTACGCGTTTCATTATCAATTGAATTTAGGGACGCCTTTATTGAATTGAATTTAGGTTGTTTCAGTTTAAGATCGAAAGCCTAATTGAAACTAGACTCACGCGTATTTGATAAGTTGAATTTAGTACGTAGCGAGAGCCCGCTAAACTTGCTTAAGGTTGAAATTGACTCGAGAGAGCGTTTTCCTAAAACCTAATCACTTGCATGACTTCATTTGATTGATTATCCCCTTTGAGTTAGTTCTTGGATCGATGTCACATGACCCCAATGCCCTAATCTCCTTCTCATTCTTTTTCTACCCTTTTATACTCTTTGATTTCGTTGTCTTTAGTTTAGCTCTTTCAAACACCGACCTTTTCATACCCTTGAGACTAACCTTGATTGACTAAGCATTCCTTTGACTTCGTCCTTCTCCCTGTGGATCTCGCCCCTACTGCCACTAGCTATCTAGTTAGTAGTCTTTAGGTTTATTTTGATAGGGGACCACGACTTTACCCTCGTCACAAGCCAACCGTTATTGATAAACGTTAATCAACTGATTAAATACAAAATGTACCCTGTGTACCTTTAGAGATTTATTTATGTTATTGCACTCACTGTGGAGGACACTAACCCCAACAATCTCCCACTTGTCCGTACAAGTGTAGGTGCGATAACCGATTCTCATATCCATAATAAATTTCTCCCACTCAATGTAAACCAATTTGCAAAGTCTGTACTTTCAAAGGTCGTAGTTCACAAGCGATCAGTATCAAGAGTGGTTTCCCCGACTAGAGAGTAACTTAACTGATAAACGAATCAATATTCGAGTATGGCCATGCATTTTCGATTCTGAGCCCTCGAAAGTGGCCCCGAGAATAAATATTATAACTCGATAGAAGTTTGGATATTTCCCTCAAATCGAATCCTCGCAGATGTAAGCGCAGCATGAAATGACCCAGTGAAAATCTACTTGGCCTCCTCGTTACTACGGCCGTAGTGAGAAAGAAACCAAAGTCACCCAAAATCTGCCTTAATCTCAAGAGACAGTCGATAGTCAAAAGAATCGACTCTAGGAACACTATGGATGTCCTATCCACGACCCGACACCTAATGTTCTGAAACATTTAGGACTCCATGTAGTCGTCACAAAATTGTCCTGCGCGATTTCAGTAAACCCGCATCTATGATCGATCAGTCAACAGTTTGACTTATGGCTCGTTGAACCCACCATCAATCGACGCCACAAAATGATTGCCAGAGTTATCAGCTCGTGTAGGCGATCACGGACCAAAACAAAATATAAAGCAATTCAGTTCACTTTGAGGTGTTCAACGTTGTCTGCACAACCCTCATGAAAAACAATATATATAACAAAACGATGATTTTATTAGAAGTTTTAGGAAATACAAGTGTCAAATCCATACAAACAACTAATACAACTCAGGAACACGCTTAATTCCCATGGATTTAACGTGCCCTTCATGCTTATTTTGTCTCAACGGCTTAGTGAGAGGATCTGCTATGTTATCATCCGTAGCAATCTTGTCAATCACTATCTTCTTCTGCTCCACGTAATCTCGGATCATGTGAGCCTTCCTTTGCACGTGCCGAGACTTGTTGCTGGACTTTGGCTCCTTCGCTTGGAAGATGGCACCACTATTGTCGCAATAGATGGTGATCGGACCATTCGAACTTGGAACTACAGTTAGTCCTTGTAAGAACTGACGCATCCATATAGCTTCCTTCGCAACCTCAAGCAAAGATAGTACTCGACTCGATCGTTGAATCTGCTATAACAGTTTGTTTGGAGCTTTTCCAGCTGACCGCAGCGCCATTAAGAGTAAAAACGAATCCAGATTGAGATTTTGAGTCATCTCGATCCGTTTGGAAACTAGCATCTGCGTAACCGATTGCGCATAGCTCAGTGTCTCCTCCATAAGTCAAAACCCAATCTTTAGTCCTCCGTAGGTACTTAAGAATGTTCTTACGCCATCCATTGTGCTTCACCTGGATTGCCTTGGTATCGACTTCGTCATACTCAATGCATATGCCACGCCCGGGCGTGTGCATATTATGGCATACATGATCGATCCTATTGCAGAAGCATATGGAATCCGACTCATGCGCTCGACCTCTTCCGATGTCTTTGGTGCTTGAGCTTTACTCAAGTGCACCCCTGAGATCATTGGAAGGTTCCCCTTCTTGGAGTTGGTCATGCTGAACCTCTCAAGAATCTTATCTATATAAGACTCCTGACTGAGGGATAACATCCGTCGTGATCTATCTCTATAGATACGGAGCCCCAAAATACGTTGTGCCTCACCCAGATCTTTCATCCGGAAATGGTTCTTTAACCATACTTTTACCGAAGTTAAGAGAGGTATGTCATTCCCAATCAAGAGTATGTCATCGACGTACAGTATTAGGAAGACAATCTTGCTCCCACTCGACTTGATATATAGGCATGGTTCCTCGACTGATCGAGCGAATCCATTCTCCTTTATCACTTGGTCGAAGCGATGATTCCAACTCCGTGAAGCTTGCTTAAGTCCATAGATGGAACGCTTAAGCTTGCAAACCTTCTTAGGATCTTTAGGATCGATGTAACCTTCGGGTTGTACCATGTACAACTCCTCCTCCAAATAACCGTTTAAGAAGGCGGTTTTCACATCCATTTGCCAAATTTCATAGTCATGAAATGCGGCGATCGCTAAGAGAATCCGAATGGAACGAAGCATGACTACGGGTGCAAAGATCTCATCATAGTGCAACCCTTGCACTTGAGTGAAACCCTTTGCCACTAGTCGTGCCTTGTATATATCTGGTTGTCCTTCTACAGATCGCTTTATCTTGTAAAGCCATTTGCACTGAAGAGGCCTAGCCTTATCAGGTAAGTCAACCAGATCCCATACATCGTTCTCGTACATAGAGTCCATCTCGGATTGCATGGCTTCTTGCCAAAGCTTTGAGTCAGAACACGTCATGGCACCTTTATAGGTTACGGGTTCGTTACTCTCAAGGAGTAAAACGTCGTCTCTCCCATTCTCCTCGACTATACCGATATATCGATGCGGAGGAATGGAGAGTCTACCCGACCTTACGGGTTCCAAAGGGACATTAACCGCAGACGAAGAAGGAGCAGTTTCCTCCATCGGTTGCTCGGTTGTTGGTTCGAGAATCTCCGATGCATCGAAGGTTCTATTACCTCTCTTGTCTTCGAGAAACTCTTTCTCTAAGAACTTCGCACTAGCCGCAACAAAACGCGTTGTTCGGAGGCGAATAGAAGTAATGACCAAACATTCCTTTTGGATAACCAATAAAGTATGTCTTGACCGATCGCGGCCGAGCTTATCCTCGTGTCTCCACTTGACATAAGCCTCGCACCCCAAACCCGAATAAAGGACAAGTTAGGGACCGTTCCCTTCCATAACTCGTATGGAGTCTTGTCTGACTTTAGACGGACTTGGTTAAGTATAAGAGCGATTGACAAAGAGCATAGCCCCACAATGAGTCGTGTACTACCGTGTGACTCATCATGGATCGAACCATATCAAGTAATGTTCGATTCCTGCGTTCGGACACACCATTCAGTTGTGGTGTTCCGGGTGGAGTTAACTGTAATACTATCCCGCGGTCTTTCAGGTGTCGATCAAACTCAGTTGAAAGATATTCGCCACCACGATCTGAACGTAGTGCTTTTATCTTTCTATCCAGTTGGTTCTCAACCTTATTCTGGAATTCCTTGAACTTGTCGAAGGACTCACTTTTATGCTTCATTAAGTAGACATAACCATATCTACTCAAATCGTCCGTGAAAGTGATAAAATACCTATAGCCATCTCTAACGTTGATTGTCATAGGTCCGCACACATCAGTATGTATGAGTCCTAATAGGTCAGCAGCGCGCATTCCAACACCTTTGAAGGAATTTCGAGACATTTTGCCTATAAGACATGATTCACACGTGCCAAAAGTTTCATAGTCAAATGGGGCTATTGTCCCACTATCAATGAGATTTTTCACGCGTTTCTCATTTATGTGTCCCATACGGCAATGCCATAAATACGTTTGATCTTTGTCACCAACCTTTGCTTTCTTGTTACTCACATGCATGATTTCTGTGGTTTGATCTAAAACATAAATGCCGTTCATGGAAACTGCTTTACCATAAATCATATCGTTCAATGAGAAAATACAGCTATTATTCTTTATTGAAAATGAAAATCCATCTTTATCAAGAACGGATACAGAAATAATGTTTTTAGATAAACTAGGTACATAGTAACAGTTATTCAGAAATAACTCAAATCCACTTGGGAGTTGGATTACATATGTCCCTACTGAAACGGCAGCAACTCTTGCTCCATTCCCCACTCGCAGGTCTACATCACCTCTTGCCAGAGTTTTGATGCTTCTTAGGCCCTGCAAATGATTGCACAGATGAGAACCACAACCAGTATCAAGTACCCAAGTTCCGAAACTTGCATGGTTAATCTCAATCATATGAATAAAAGAAGACATACCAACAGGAGCGACGCGGCCTGCTTTTATGTCCTCAGCATACACGGGACAGTTCCTCCTCCAATGCCCAGGCTTGTGACAATGGTGGCACTCCATGCTCTGCTTAGCTTTTGCCTTGCCTTGTGAGTTACCGCTAGCCTCACCAGGCCCACTCTTTGCAATCATTGGCTTTTTAAACTTTGGCTTACCTACAGCTAGGTTAGCCGGAGCCTTACCCTTACCCTTCTTGTTGCCGATCATGAGAACATCTTGTTTCATACTCCCACTCAACTGCAGATCACTCTCCGTCTGTACGAGGAGTGAGTGAAGCTCATGCAGACTTTTCTGCATGTCATTCATGTAATAGTTTGCCCTAAAGAGGGCATACCCATCATGAAGAGAGTGGAGTACTCGATCAATGATGATCTTCTCATCGATCGTGCAACCAAGCTCCTCCAATTTCTCAACGTTCTCGATCATGGCGAGAAGGTGTGGACCAACCGGTTGGCCCTTTTGGAGTCTAGCTTCAAAGAAACGAGTGGTATACTCGTAACTCTTGATTCTCGGAGCTTTCAAGAACTCTTTGGTTAGGGTGGTGAAAATCTTGTTTGCACCCTGGGTTATGAACCTTCTTTGCAAATTGGATTCCATTGAATAGATGAGTACGTTCTGTATCGCACCCGCCTCCATCATGAAATCATTGTAAAGATAGAGTTCATTTGCTCCTGCATCGGGAGCCGGTTTAGCCGGCAGTGGCTCAGTCAAGTACTTGAGCCTACTGATCGGCCGATAAGCGGCATTAAGTAATCACGGCCTCCCAATCGAAAAATTGGACCCATCATGCTTGATCGAGTAGACTGATTCATGCTGCCCATAAAAATTCTAAGCCATGATTCGCGATCTAGTGAAGCACTTGGCATTGGTTCGTCATTACGTACAGCCATTTGTTATAGTAGTTATATCTGTATATAACGTATTCGAAACTGTGAAAAGAAAGAAGAAGAAGAGAGAAGATAAGAAATCATAGTTTTAAAATTTTAAGTCAAAAACAATAACATTTTAATGCAATGACTCGTGCACTCATATAATCGACCTCCCTCGAGAATTATATAAATGATCCCAAGACTCAATTTCTTTAAATTGATAAGCCAACCTCTTGGCTAATTCTACTGTTAGAATTCTTGGTCGATAGATTTCAGTAAATCCTATCTATTAGTCCACCATAACTACGAGATATTACTCGAACTATAGTGTTGAGGTAAAATAGGTCAACGCATACTACTTACCCAACGTAGAAGGGGTCATGTGGAGAGTAAGGTCCTACACGCCTACCGACGAAGAAGGGGCTCATAGTATGCTTTTCCTATAAAGACTAATCTCAATTTTAGTTTTAGAGGAAGGTCCCATCAACTCATTTTAATTCATTTAAGTGAACAAATATCTAGCATTTACGTGAATGATTAATTGAGGTGATAGCCCTAAACGAGTGACATCTGTATGTCAATGAAAAAGAATGCAACTATATGATCCAATTTCATGCATATTAGGTGGTTTGGTTTAGTTTAGGCGGAATATGATGCTACTAACTAACGTGAATGCAATGAAAAACGGTAAAAGGAAAAACGCAAAAGAAAACACCTAGTGTGGTGTAACACCCCGTGTTTTTGAAACACGTTTTTATAAAAGAATTTAATTCCTTAGATTAAATTCATCCTTTTTCCTTATAATAAAAATGCGACTGAATTTTTTTCGCTTAACATGTAACACTCCATGTTAAGTTAAGCCTTTTATAATTGCACAAGTCTTTAATTAAACAATCTCGCTCAATATTTTTCTAACACAATGCGCTACAACTTTTCTCGCACCTGAATTAAAACTATTTTGAATTACTTTGAATTTGAACTTTATCCTTTCATATTCAAACTCGATAAATCAAATGATGAATCGACGACAAATTACTCAACGAACAATTTTCAAAAAGACAAAAATCGAGGCACACCTACACTAGGGTGGCCGGCCTTCCATGAGCTCACATGCTCATGTGCTTCTCTCCCACTTTGTCTATACTTTAGTAACAAGTCAATTCACTTGCCACCCTACATTAGTACCTCATCATACCCTAGCTATTCTAATTAAAGATTATACTCTACTAATACTTGCATTCATACTACAAACTTACACCTACTAATTTTCATCATCATTTTCTAGCCTATTTGTATTTAAAGATTAAACATTATAATTACATACTAAAACAAATTCAACACTTAACATCAAGTCTTACTATTTATTCATTTTGATTTTTATTTTATAAATCTTATTATATTAATAAACAAATTACTATTCAAATTTGATTTAACTAACACTTTCACTAAAAATCGAAATAATGAGCTACACGAAGCCTAAACTGATAAACTCTTTGACGTTTGAGCATAATGATTTAAATCGATAACACTCAACAAAAAAAATATATATTTCGATCAAATCGGATTTTATTTCAAAGTTACGATAAGCTAGTACCCAAATTTTGTTTTGATTTCGTTTTGAGTTTTACTTTCATTTTTATTTTCGATCTTCCTTCTAAACATTATTTTAAGACTATATATTTTATTTCGAGACTTTTCACGTACGCGTTAATCGAAAATTTCAAAAACGAAAAACGAGGCACACATGATCAAGTAGGCCGGCCCCTTTATGGCTCACATGCCCCATGTGTTTCTCTTCCTCCTTGTCTACACTTTAACAACTAGTCCCATCTAAGCCACCCTAAGACTCAAGCCACCCTACAAACACATCATCATGCTTAACCTATTCTAATTTAAATGATAATACAACTAAACCTACAAACACATTCACACACATTACATTACACTTCTAAAACAAAACACAACTACTCCTACATTACTACTACCACACGGTTTGAGCTCCACACAAACACAAAATTTTTCTAACTTATTTTCTCTCTAAATACATTCATACTCAAGAACTTGTAAGTCTATCTTCATCTTCAACCTCAAGAGCTTCTTTGAATCTTCATCTCCTTCCTCTAGTTTTCCTTCTTTAAACTTTCATTTCTTAATTTTAAATTCACTAGAACACTTATATTAATCCTCCACTAATTGTTTTAGTAATCATCTCCTCTTCTAAACTTATAAATGAGCATGAACACAAATCGAATTAATGAAAAATTTATACATCACCTAAACCTAAAATGAAAATATACTACACTTTAAATTTTCTTTCTAGTTAGTCTAGCTTAATTAGAAATACTAACTTGTTTATTTATATTCTTATGTACCAAAACCTACCAAAGAAGAGGAGCAAGATGGTGTTGTCGACTTGAGCCAATTCGACCATATTATCGATCCCGATAATTGCTAGGATTTCATTCCACTAACCTAATCAAGGTGCTTCACACACTTATGTGATAAGCGCCTAAATTGATTATATGTTATTGTTTTGAATGCATGTATGATTTATTTTATCACCTAGTAATCATATGTTAAATTAGAAGACAAAAATCGAAAAATAATATTTGAGTAACATACACAAACCCCACGGCCTACCCCTTGATTTTTGTCTAATTTTTCGTTTTAATTTTTGTAAATTGCATGCTTAAAATACTTGTGGTGAAATGAACATGAAAATATAATTAGTTTATGTTTAGGACTTAAAATGAATTTGTTATGAATTTAAATGTTTTAATGTGTTTATGTGTGTTCTTGAACTTTATTTGTTATTCATGTGTTTAAATGATTTTTAGTTATGTGTGTTAATATTTGTATATGATTTTCATAAAGTAAATTAGTTATTGAATTAGAAGTATAAAAATCAAAAATAAAATTTTGAACTTATATAATAATATACACGGTTTTACTTAAATAAATGGACCAATTTTTAGTTTTAATTTTTCTAAATAACATATTATGATTAGTTTAGTTAAATTAGACTTGTATGAAAAATTTGAGAAAATTATATAAACATATGAAAATTTGACTAAATTATGTTCTTATGAAAAATGTTAGAAACTCATCACATATTCATGTGTTCATCATATGTATGCCTATTTTGATTCATAATATTTTTAGTTCTATTTAAATTGTTGTTTAAGTACATTAGTGATTAATTGAAATAATGAATATATAAGTTAAATAGACTAAATCCTTAAATTATAAAAGTTAGAAAAATAAAGTGTCACAAAAACACTATTCATAAACTTAATAAAATGTTTAGTGAAATTTATAAACTAGTTAAATCACTTTGGTATAATTTAAGAAATTAGTATATAAAAACTTTAAGTCAAAAACCGATAAATTAGAAAACGAAAATAAAATGAAGTAGTGTTACAAGTGCCACGGTTTTAGCTTAATTTTTGGCCCAAAATTGATTTTGTCACTTTCTATTTTTATCACTTAGATAAATAAAATAGTTAAAGTAATGAATTATTAATAAAAACATAAAAAGAAATAAATAGCTAAAAATAAATAGAGGGCCACGGTTTTACTATTAAAAGTGGGTCAATTTTGATCAAAATGAATTTATCACTTACTCACTAAAGTTGAATAGTAATTAGGTTTATATTTGTTTATGTATTAAATCGTTAATAAAAAGGAATTGACAAAACCGATAAAAATAAACGTTACACGTATTAAAATGAATAATGTCGAGTGTTACTACCTTCGCTTAAATTGGATATACGGACTATTTTAAAATGAACTACGACAACCTCGCCAAAAATAGAAACCGCTAAAATGTTAGTTAAGTATATGACTAAACGTAACCGACTTTTACTTTCAAAATATTATTTCAAATCACTAAATACAAAACGAACTTAACAACTTTGAAACTAGAATTATACTTAAGAAATAAAACTACAATTTAACACTAAAAAAAAATATATCTAGTTTCGCTTTAGAAAAGCTAAGTATAAAAATTAAAAGGAAACTAAATAATTAGAAAATCTGGTTACATTAACTAAATCACTTAACTTAATCAAATAAAATATCTTAAGTTATAAAAATACTAAGTATAAAAATATAATAATAAATATTAAGTATAGAAAATATACTAAGTATAAGAATACATGTACGTATAAAAATACGTATAAATACGAAGTATAAAAATACGTACAAATACGAAATACGAAAATACGAATACTTATAAAATACGATGAATAGTAAATACGATGAATAGTAAATACGATGAATAGTAAATACGATGAATAGTAAATACGATGAATAGTAAAATAATGAATAGTGAAAAATATTTAAAATTTACGAACGGACTCAAAATAAATTATTTAAGTTTTTCTACTTGCTACTGCTTACCTGAAGGATTGCTAGAATTAAACTTTCATGGAACAAAGTTCGACGATACTAACTATTATGAATTATCACCTGAGTAATATACGAATGGGAAAACAATAAAGAATGTAAGTATGAAATACTCGGGTGTCTGCGATGATAATCGCTATAGGGTCAGGGTTAGTAAGGTAGCCGCATATGGGGACACTTGGCACCCTATGAATTGCCAGTGGTAATCTAATGACTCTCTTAGTCGTTATTTAACGTGACTTTCGCCCTATGAATCGATTCGTTCACGGGCCCATATGAGGTAATTGGAAAATGACCATTCCCATCCTGGGAATCTGTCGTAGTGTAATAGTCGCGCCAATAGGGCGGTGTATGCATACAAAAGACAAGGGACTGATCCTCCTTATTACCTGCTTGATATCTTTATGCTTGAATGACTTGACCGTTGAATGTTTCCTACTTCTTCACTATTCTTGTGACGCTTATCAGGTCCGCATGTTTCCATCCTTACTGGTTTGTTGGCTTATAGTGGATTTCCATCTTAGATTATCCATGTTGCGTTGGATGTTAGGTAGCTGTGACGTATGCTACTTAGTGTTTGATCTGATGTACGAGTCTGAGTAACTAGTGCACTTTGATGGCGGATCATATGGGTGATATACCATGAGGGTACACAAGCCGCTCTGTAGTCAAGACTCGCGAGTATATGTTACTATAGGAATAATTGAAAAGGGTCGACTACCCCGAATATGAATGAAATGATAATGATTTATTGAGCAAGACTGGTTATAAGTGTTGTGTGACATATTATTTAATTTATACTCATGTTTGAATCATCTGGATTTCTTTATGTGCTTTACCTGTCTACTTGCTAATTGTTTTACTTATTTATTATTCATTATTTATACTGCATATTGCTTTAGAATTGCATGTGTCGAAAGAGTGTGCGGGAAAATGATGAGAATTTAATGCAGGTACCCCGAGACCAACGCCATTGAATGCTGGGGAGAGTTTACCTTATTTATCTTGTACGCTTTTGAGAGAATTTGTAATCTAAATACTCTGTTCTATCTCTAAACTCGTATTATGTATACTGAGTTGTAAGACGATGACAGCTGGTTTTAATATATGTACTTAATTAATATTTCCGCCTTAGTTTAATTAAGTCACGAAAAACCGGGTTATTCTGATTAGTATCGAGTCGTTCTTATGACCGTGAATAACTTAAAGTTATCTCATCTAGCGAGACGACACCTGGGCCAGACATTCATATCGTATGTCAGGCATAGACGTATAGGATCAAATAATGAATTAGAAATCTCTAGGACGCTAAATAATAACTTAGATCACTCTAAACTGTGAGAAAGGGGTAGAAACTTAAGGATCGACCTAAAAATAAAAGACTAGTTAGATGAGCGATAGAATCTTATCATATTATAATTCTTTTACTTGCTATTTGCTCTATGGCTAACCTGTCTGACTAACTAACCTCTAATACTAACATTACTTCAAAGCGAGACCTATAAATCGAAGTCAAGACGACAAAAATTCAAGCGCAAGATATGGACACGACAAGATTTAGGTGAAACGAGAAGACATGCAAGACTTGAAGAATGCTGTTGAATTAAAATTACTCCTACAACATATCAAATCATTCTTGACTTATCACCATCATTTTAGCACTTTTCAATTCTCGAAGTTTCTAGATCATAAAAATTCCCTGACATCTAATCTCTCCATGATTTTAGGGTAGAATCAACTCAGGGATTTATCAACCTCGTAAAATTTTTAACTCTTAGAAACGATTGATATTCTAAATCAGTAATTCCCTTCGTAAACTGATTTTCTGTTCTCTCAATTTAGTAGAATGGTTTCAACCTTACTCTACGATTTCATAAACATTTTTCTCTTTATCTTCAAATCTTCTAAGCTTGCTTGTACTGTGCATAGTACCGAAGGCTAACGTTTTGTCAACTCTCAAACTCAACTTCATATCCCTTGAGAATATATCTGAACTCTTATGCTATTTTGCTGAGCATACTTTCTAACCCTCCATCATGGTTCACTTCATCGAGAAAGAATTAGGAACCTTTGTAACCTTTTGTTTTAATACTTTCAGAATGGATGCAAACAATATGGCTGACCCTAATTTCGCTCAACATTTTGCCGAAGAAGAGGCAAGGAGAAAGGGGTTTGAAGATGCAATCACAAAGATTGCTCAAGGCATGTACCAACACCAGGGTGGCGGAAACAACCAGTCCGCATTTGAGAGGTTCTCAAAACACAGACCTCAGCCATACTCAGGCTCCGTCAACCCCACCGTCTTGACCGAGTGGATTGAGGAGATGGAGAAACTTTTAGAACTGAGCAAGACCCCACCTAATGAGCAGGTGAATGTGGTTGCATACTACTTGAAAGGGGAGGCCAATAGTTGGTGGCGCCTGATCAGATCCACTTTCCCCTTAAGGATCTATAATTGGACCGAGTTCAAGACCCCAAGTTAGAGAACAAATACTTTGGGGAAGAATTGAAGTGGGAAAAGGAAGAGGAATTCAGGAACCTAAACCAAGGTGATATGTCTCTGCAGGCATACACCGAGAAATATCAGGAGCTATCTAAGTTTGCTCCCAAGATAGTAACTAACGAGGAGGAACTCGCGACTCGTTACGTAAGAGGCATGGCTAACACCTTGAGGATAAACATGAGCGGGTTCAACTGCAAAAACTTTGCTGAGGCCTACGAAAAGGCAACGTGTATCTGGGCCCCCATCCAGAAGGGTGAAGCTGAGGAGAGGAAGAACAAGAGAACTCTTACGCCTCCTGTGGCGAGTTCTAGTTTCATTCAGAAGCCGACCTCCCAACAAAGGAGCTTCCAGAGGCCGAACTTTCAAAACAGAAATTTCAACAAGCCGGTTTATAACCGTGACAACAACCCGAGTCAGGGAAGGTTGACTTCAAGCGTTAGATGGGCTCCGCCGCCGGGTGCCCTTACGAACAAGTGTCGTTTTCGCTACAAAGCGATACACCTGAAACAAAGGCGACGGATCGGCCGCTTGTTTCTTTTGCAATGTGGAGGGACACAAATCTACCGTGGTGCCCAAGGAAAGCGATGAGAAAGTTAAACACGGGACCGCCATGCCGTTAAAGTACAAGGACGTGTTTATGTTCGACCGAGAACGACGAAGATCTTTGTGGATCGCCGACGTAGACGTTGTCACCGGTAAATTCCTAGTCAAATCTATACCTACTGTTATTTTATTCAATACGGGAGCTTCATTATCTCTTAATTCCTCCAAAGTTTCCAAACAATCCAAACTCACAAAACCCAAACAAATCAAACTAATATACCTCTACCAAAGGGTAAAAATATTCTTATACTACAAAGTACAATGATGTACGAATTTCAATCCATCACACAAATTGCCTTTATGACCTCCTACATTTCAAATTCTTATCAATCTCTTAATATATTCCTAAATATTTGTTTTCATACGTTCTCTATAAAAATACTTTTGAAAATTTATTGCTTGTTACATAAAATCTTTATAAACGTAAATTGAATTACTTTTGAAACTTCATGGTTCAAACATTTCATTCCTTTATCTCTAAAATCTTCGAAATTGTTTCGTTTCTACTATTTCCTCTATTTTAGAAATATATACAAAATTTTATATTTTTACGTCATCCATTATTATAAATTTTCAATCTTACCCGAAATATGATTTATTACATTTCCGTTAATTCATCTAATAACATCATAATAATAAACTTAAGAAAATGAGCTATGTCAACAAGGTTATCCATAATTCTCTAAAAATTTTATTTAACCATTCAACGATAACCAATATTTCTCCTAATTTCAATAAAGCTCATATTCTCCTCATGACCACTACGATTTTTACCCATTTTCCCTAATTGCCGTTCTTTTCCTAAAGGCTATACATCTTGATTGAGTGGCCATTAAAAGTAACAATAATAATATTAGGTATATACGTTTAAAACTTCTTAAGGGGGTAGGACTATATTTTGACTATGTTAAAGTCCTACTAAAATCTGAAATTTCTTATTTTCAAACCATTTTATGGTTAACTTGTATTCTCAAAACTAAATAAATTATTTTTGTTCCTAAGACTCTTATTATTTTGATTTCATTTAAATCCGTACAAAACTTCTAGGCCCTACCTTTTTGTGGACCTCTTTCAAGTCATTTTCAAAAATAACATTCCAGCAACATTTCTATATTTATTTAAATGTCACATTAATAAAATCAAACACGATTTTGCTCTCCAATATTTTCACCCTATACGACGTTTCTATGTTTATTGGAAAACTCAAACTTTTCAAGAAGGTCTTATTCCAACAAAACCAAATGTTATTATTCAAATTGTAAAATCTCGATATTCTCTCTAACTGCCCTGTTTGACCTCGAGCGCTTATCCACTTCTATCCAAGTTTAGGACTAAACTTTTCTTAAGGGGGAAGGATCAGAACACCCCGTGTTTTTGAAACACGCTTTTATAAAAGAATTTAATTCCTTAGATTAAATTCATCCTTTTCCTTATAATAAAAATGCGATCAATTTTTCGCTAACATGTAACACTCCATGTTAAGTTAAGCCTTTATAATTGCACAAGTCTTTAATTAAACAATCTCGCTCAATATTTTTCTAACACAATGCGCTACAACTTTTCTCAGACTGAATTAAAACTATTTTGAATTACTTTGAATTTGAACTTTATCCTTT
The DNA here is from genome assembly GCA_023091065.1 of Dianthus caryophyllus. Lineage (NCBI taxonomy): Eukaryota > Viridiplantae > Streptophyta > Magnoliopsida > Caryophyllales > Caryophyllaceae > Dianthus > Dianthus caryophyllus. The sequence goes on along the minus strand of JALGRB010000019.1, from coordinate 5,194,540 downwards.
CATATTCAAACTCGATAAATCAAATGATGAATCGACGACAAATTTCTCAACGAACAAATTTCAAAAAAACAAAAATCGAGGCACACCTACACTAGGGTGGCCGGCCTTCCATGAGCTCACATGCTCATGTGCTTCTCTCCCACTTTGTCTATACTTTAGTAACAAGTCAATTCACTTGCCACCCTACATTAGTACCTCATCATACCCTAACTATTCTAATTAAAGATTATACTCTACTAATACTTGCATTCATACTACAAACTTACACCTACTAATTTTCATCATCATTTTCTAGCCTATTTGTATTTAAAGATTAAACATTATAATTACATACTAAAACAAATTCAACACTTAACATCAAGTCTTACTATTTATTCATTTTGATTTTTATTTTATAAATCTTATTATATTAATAAACAAATTACTATTCAAATTTGATTTAACTAACACTTTCACTAAAAATCGAAATAATGAGCTACACGAAGCCTAAACTGATAAACTCTTTGACGTTTGAGCATAATGATTTAAATCGATAACACTCAACAAAAAAAAATATATATTTCGATCAAATCGGATTTTATTTCAAAGTTACGATAAGCTAGTACCCAAATTTTGTTTTGATTTCGTTTTGAGTTTTACTTTCATTTTTATTTTCGATCTTCCTTCTAAACATTATTTTAAGACTATATATTTTATTTCGAGACTTTTCAATGCACGCTGCTAATCGAAAATTTCAAAAACGAAAAACGAGGCACACATGATCAAGTAGGCCGGCCCCTTTATGGCTCACATGCCCCATGTGTTTCTCTTCCTCCTTGTCTACACTTTAACAACTAGTCCCATCCAAGCCACCCTAAGACTCAAGCCACCCTACAAACACATCATCATGCTTAACCTATTCTAATTTAAATGATAATACAACTAAACCTACAAACACATTCACACACATTACATTACACTTCTAAAACAAAACACAACTACTCCTACATTACTACTACCACACGGTTTGAGCTCCACACAAACACAAAATTTTTCTAACTTATTTTCTCTCTAAATACATTCATACTCAAGAACTTGTAAGTCTATCTTCATCTTCAACCTCAAGAGCTTCTTTGAATCTTCATCTCCTTCCTCTAGTTTTCCTTCTTTAAACTTTCATTTCTTAATTTTAAATTCACTAGAACACTTATATTAATCCTCCACTAATTGTTTTAGTAATCATCTCCTCTTCTAAACTTATAAATGAGCATGAACACAAATCGAATTAATGAAAAATTTATACATCACCTAAACCTAAAATGAAAATATACTACACTTTAAATTTTCTTTCTAGTTAGTCTAAGCTTAATTAGAAATACTAACTTGTTTATTTATATTCTTATGTACCAAAACCTACCAAAGAAGAGGAGCAAGATGGTGTTGTCGACTTGAGCCAATTCGACCATATTATCGATCCCGATAATTGCTAGGATTTCATTCCACTAACCTAATCAAGGTGCTTCCCGCACACTTATGTGATAAGCGCCTCGAAATTGATTATATGTTATTGTTTTGAATGCATGTATGATTTATTTTATCACCTAGTAATCATATGTTAAATTAGAAGACAAAAATCGAAAAATAATATTTGAGTAACAAACACAAACCCCAATGCCTACCCCTTGATTTTTGTCTAATTTTTCGTTTTAATTTTTGTAAATTGCATGCTTAAAATACTTGTGGTGAAATGAACATGAAAATATAATTAGTTTATGTTTAGGACTTAAAATGAATTTGTTATGAATTTAAATGTTTTAATGTGTTTATGTGTGTTCTTGAACTTTATTTGTTATTCATGTGTTTAAATGATTTTTAGTTATGTGTGTTAATATTTGTATATGATTTTCATAAAGTAAATTAGTTATTGAATTAGAAGTATAAAAATCAAAAATAAAATTTTGAACTTATATAATAATATACACGGTTTTACTTAAATAAATGGACCAATTTTTAATTTTAATTTTTCTAAATAACATATTATGATTAGTTTAGTTAAATTAGACTTGTATGAAAAATTTGAGAAAATTATATAAACATATGAAAATTTGACTAAATTATGTTCTTATGAAAAATGTTAGAAACTCATCACATATTCATGTGTTCATCATATGTATGCCTATTTTGATTCATAATATTTTTAGTTCTATTTAAATTGTTGTTTAAGTACATTAGTGATTAATTGAAATAATGAATATATAAGTTAAATAGACTAAATCCTTAAATTATAAAAGTTAGAAAAATAAAGTGTCACAAAAACACTATTCATAAACTTAATAAAATGTTTAGTGAAATTTATAAACTAGTTAAATCACTTTGGTATAATTTAAGAAATTAGTATATAAAAACTTTAAGTCATAAACCGATAAATTAGAAAACGAAAATAAAATGAAGTAGTGTTACAAGTGCCACGGTTTTAGCTTAATTTTTGGCCCAAAATTGATTTTGTCACTTTCTATTTTTATCACTTAGATAAATAAAATAGTTAAAGTAATGAATTATTAATAAAAACATAAAAAGAAATAAATAGCTAAAAATAAATAGAGGGCCACGGTTTTACTATTAAAAGTGGGTCAATTTTGATCAAAATGAATTTATCACTTACTCACTAAAGTTGAATAGTAATTAGGTTTATATTTGTTTATGTATTAAATCGTTAATAAAAAGGAATTGACAAAACCGATAAAAATAAACGTTACACGTATTAAAATGAATAATGTCGAGTGTTACTACCTTCGCTTAAATTGGATATACGGACTATTTTAAAATGAACTACGACAACCTCGCCAAAAATAGAAACCGCTAAAATGTTAGTTAAGTATATGACTAAACGTAACCGACTTTTACTTTCAAAATATTATTTCAAATCACTAAATACAAAACGAACTTAACAACTTTGAAACTAGAATTATACTTAAGAAATAAAACTACAATTTAACACTAAAAAAAAATATATCTAGTTTCGCTTTAGAAAAGCTAAGTATAAAAATTAAAAGGAAACTAAATAATTAGAAAATCTGGTTACATTAACTAAATCACTTAACTTAATCAAATAAAATATCTTAAGTTATAAAAATACTAAGTATAAAAATATAATAATAAATATTAAGTATAGAAAATATACTAAGTATAAGAATACATGTACGTATAAAAATACGTATAAATACGAAGTATAAAAATACGTACAAATACGAAATACGAAAATACGAATACTTATAAAATACGATGAATAGTAAATACGATGAATAGTAAATACGATGAATAGTAAATACGATGAATAGTAAAATAATGAATAGTGAAAAATATTTAAAATTTACGAACGGACTCAAAATAAATTATTTAAGTTTTTCTACTTGCTACTGCTTACCTGAAGGATTGCTAGAATTAAACTTTCATGGAACAAAGTTCGACGATACTAACTATTATGAATTATCACCTGAGTGATATACGAATGGGAAAACAATAAAGAATGTAAGTATGAAATACTCGGGTGTCTGCGATGATAATCGCTATAGGTCGTGGTTAGTAAGGTAGTCAAGATATGGGGACACTTGGCACCCTATGAATTGCCAGTGGTAATCTAATGACTCTCTTAGTCGTTATTTAACGTGACTTTCGCCCTATGAATCGATTCGTTCACGGGCCCATATGAGGTAATTGGAAAATGACCATTCCCATCCTGGGAATCTGTCGTAGTGTAATAGTCGCGCCAATAGGGCGGTGTATGCATACAAAAGACAAGGGACTGATCCTCCTTATTACCTGCTTGATATCTTTATGCTTGAATGACTTGACCGTTGAATGTTTCCGGCCCTTCAGCTATTGCGCGGACGCTTATCAGGTCCGCATGTTTCCATCCTTACTGGTTTGTTGGCTTATAGTGGATTTCCATCTTAGATTATCCATGTTGCGTTGGATGTTAGGTAGCTGTGACGTATGCTACTTAGTGTTTGATCTGATGTACGAGTCTGAGTAACTAGTGCACTTTGATGGCGGATCATATGGGTGATATACCATGAGGGTACACAAGCCGCTCTGTAGTCAAGACTCGCGAGTATATGTTACTATAGGAATAATTGAAAAGGGTCGACTACCCCGAATATGAATGAAATGATAATGATTTATTGAGCAAGACTGGTTATAAGTGTTGTGTGACATATTATTTAATTTATACTCATGTTTGAATCATCTGGATTTCTTTATGTGCTTTACCTGTCTACTTGCTAATTGTTTTACTTATTTATTATTCATTATTTATACTGCATATTGCTTTAGAATTGCATGTGTCGAAAGAGTGTGCGGGAAAATGATGAGAATTTAATGCAGGTACCCCGAGACCAACGCCATTGAATGCTGGGGAGAGTTTACCTTATTTATCTTGTACGCTTTTGAGAGAATTTGTAATCTAAATACTCTGTTCTATCTCTAAACTCGTATTATGTATACTGAGTTGTAAGACGATGACAGCTGGTTTTAATATATGTACTTAATTAATATTTCCGCCTTAGTTTAATTAAGTCACGAAAAACCGGGTTGTTACATGTGGCCTATCCCTATGAAAATAAAGACATATACAAATTGAAATCCATCCATGGACCCTAAGCAAGTCTTCATTCTTCATCTTGGTCTTTAAGTGGGAGTCCATCTTGAATCTTCATCTTGAATCTTCTCAAAATTACATATTTGAATTACAAAAATAAACCTATTTACATTCTTATTCAAAAATGCCCAAAATTAAAAATATTACAAGATGGGAGATTCGAGATCTCAAAATACAACCAAAATTGTGTTTCCTTCATTACGAAAACACAATCTTCTAAGGCCACACTAGTAAATTACAACCGTTTGTACAAAAATTAATGCGTAAAATAAACTATTCATCCAAACATTCATTCACAAAATATATAAATAGCATCAACTAAACATAATAAAACAATGCATACGAATTGATTTTAATCCAAACCACCTCTTTTAAATGATCATCATTATGCAACAATTCTTTAATTGTTCATAATATCTTAATCAAAACAATAATCCAAAATCTATTTATATTATCATTATAACATAAATTAGATCTCAAAAATATTTTAAACCTTTTTAAAATATTAGGTATCATCATTATTATGAACTACTTCACAATAAAACAAAACATATTATCTTTATAATATAACGAAAATTACCAAAAAAAAAAAAAAAATAATCAAAATACAAAATTGTATTCGGCCAAATCAAAGGAAATACCGAATTAATTTAATTAATTTTTTTTTTTTTTTTAAATTGGAAACTCAAGACCAGATTTAAAATAATAAAAAAAAAAATTCCCAAAAATTAAAATTTTAATTCGGCTAAAACATTAAAAGTGAATTAAACTGTTTTAATTCAATTATGCTAATAATTAGATCGATCCTAACTCAATTTTAATCCGTATTAAACATTGACTTAAGATATTCAATTTAACCTTTTAAATTAAACAACTTAAAACTGATAGATCTAATAAATAGCAAAACAATATGTTCATTAACATACAAGAATTGATCCTTTTAAGTTTTAATTCAATCGGTATTAAATCAAAACTAGTGCAAATTCATATGAGATAATTTTAACATCTTAAAAACATCGATAATATGAATCAAATAGACCAAATTAAGCCAAAAATTGAACAAAAACATCCGGCCTACAATCAAAAACTATTCGGCCATATTACAAAATTGATCAAAATCGTACAAAATCCGATTTTTATGAAAACCTTATAAAAATTTCATGTGCCCTAAGGCTCTGATACCACTTGAAGGTTTATATCCGTATATAGACCATTAAATTCACAGGATTATAATGAAAACTTTTATAAGATTTAAAGTCATAAATAGAAATTGCATAATAAAACAATAAGATTTAGAATTAACCTTTAATCCTAATGAAATTGGCCTAAGATCAATACCAAAAGTATGGTATCTCCTAATAATCTCACCCAAGATGTGTTCTTGATATGCCCTTGAATTTGCTAGAAATTTTAGAGAGAAAACTGCTTTTCTTTTGAGGATTTTTTGTGTTGTGTGCAAGTCTGATTATGAATTAGGTTAAGATGAGAGTTATATTGTGATTAGGTTAAGTAGAGAGGAAGATGTAACACCCCGTGTTAATTTAATTCAATATTTAGCTATCAATTTCTAATTTCAAATCCTAAATCAAATCCTAACCTTTTAACCTTCCAAAATCTCTATTTTTGCACAACTTGTGTTTTGTAAAATTTATCGACTTCTTTAAGACTTTTTAAAATTTTTGAATAATGAAATAAATATTTTAGTCTTAGAATTCAAAAGTAGAAATATTTCGAAAAATCGTCAAACGGGCACACATTAACTTTTATCGCTTTTGACGCCCGACTTTTTAAAACTGACCAAATTCGAGGAAAACATTTTAAAACACAAAATAGACAAATTCTACACTAAATAGTAATGTAAGTCTTAATTTGGCTAGTTGAATATTTTGGTCCCCTAATTTCATTTAATTAAACTTTATATTTCATTAAAACCAAAACATATCTAATTCATTTAACCTAACATTTTACTAACATCATTTTCATAATTCACAAGTGCAAAAATACACCCTTATTTCCTCCAAAATTGCCGAGCAACTACCCTCCTTTTCTCCCTTTGATTTTCTTCCATTTTATTACAAAAACCTCTTAAATAAAAACACTAATATTATTCTAATAATCTCTAGTATATTTTAGCTAATTAGTGGGTATTTGGAGCTTAATATTTACGGGTTTTATTTGAAGGTGAAGACGGGTTTGAGGGTGAAGCTTTGGACCTAGATAATATAGTCGATCCGGACAACCAATAAACTTACCGATTAAGGTGACTAACTATGTCTTATATTATCTTTTTAGTAAATTAATTTGTTTTGTTATTCTAATTTTATGATTATGATTTTTTATGTTAAAATATATTTAAACATCATTTATGTGTGCTTGTATGATATGTGAAGTATGATAAATGATAATAATTAAGTAAATAGTTTACTAGTAATATTGTAGTAAATATTCACATGTTTAGCTAATTTAATTTTGAGCGTTTTTAATTATGATTCATATGATTTTTATGTTTAGTTATGTTTTATTTAAGTAGTAATGTTATATAAAAATTATGTGAAATATTAAAAATGAGTTAAAGTGATTAAAAATGAAAAATAGAAATTGTATGTGTATGTACATTTCACTCGGCATTTACCCTTTTTTTTTTAATATATTTTCACTTTTAATTTTTGAAAATTATATGTAGAGTTAAGTTAGTATAAAATGAATGCTCCTATGAAAAAAAAACTAAATTAGGAAAACAAATTATAAATTATCAAAATCGAAAATGGTGTTCTTGAGTTGTTCTTGAGTTCTTCATGTGTGTTCTTGATTTATTCATGTTGATGTTCATCCTTGTTACTCACTTTGATTTCATTTTAATTTTGGTTTGTTAATAATTTGTGTTTATGTTTAGTTATTGTTTTATATATTGTTAGTCTTATTATATAAATCAACTTAAAACATTATAAATCTTTTAGATTAAAAAGTTAGAAAATTAAAGTGTTGAAAAACACTATTCATAAATATAAATGAAATGTTTAGTAAATTTCATTTTAGTTTAAATCGTTTTAGTATAATTAGAATAATTAAAATATAAAGACTTTAAGTTAAAAACCGATAAAAATCGAAAAATGAAAATTTAGAATCCTCCTTAGCTTGCTCACGGCATTTTCACTTATTTTGGGCCAAAAATTGTTTTTATCACTTTTTAGTTTAATTGTTAAAATAATTTAATTAGTAGTCAATAAATTGAATTAAGAAATTAAAAGAAATAGAATTAATTTTGTATTATATATGTTCTACACGACATTTTTAATTTTTGTTGACTAAATTGGACCAAAATGAAATTATCACTAAGTCACTAAAGTTAAATAGTAATTAGAATTGAATTTTTGTATAAATCGTTTTAGTTATAAATGAAATGTTATAAACCGATAAAATTATGTAACCGTTATAAAAATGAACTAAATCGCGTGTTACTGCCTTTGCTATCTGGACTGTTGATCTTGGACATACGGACTAAAATGAATCATCCACGTTACTATTATTTTAAAAATGAAAATCGCTAAATTTAGTTAATAGACGACTAAATTTAACTAAGTCTCATTTTAAAATAAATATCGTTATCACTTTTTACAAATTGAACTTAACGTTTTTTAAAACTAATATTTTAAAATAAATATCGTTATCACTTTTACAAATTGAACTTAACATTTTTAAAACTAATATTTTAAAATGAATATCATTATCACTTTTTACAAACCAAACTTAACGTTTTTACACTACTACAAATCTGAGCAAAAACAACGGAGCAAAAACAACACAAATTAGCCTTTCCGTTGTTTATAATATTATAAACAACGCAATTAAAATTTCCGTAGTAAAAATTATAGGCGCCAAATCAAACTCATCACTAAAAACAACAAAAAACTCATTAAAAACAACGGAAAGGCTATTAATAACGGTTTTTTATTAAAATGTGTTGTTTTTAGTTAGACTTTAAATAACGGTTTCGTAATAATAAAACCGTTATATTTAATTAAAATTAAAAAAAACGGTTATTTGCTATAAACCGTTTTATTTGCTAATTATAAAAAACGGTTTTTAAAGCTAATAACCGTTTTTTTTGGTTTTAATTAAAAAAAACGGTTCCTATATTCATTTGTTGTTTTTAATGTGAACTTATATATAACATTATAACTATAAACCGTTTTTTTTAATTAAAAACCAAAAAAAACGAAATAATTCAATACTAATTCGTTTTAAATAACTATACTCATAATATTTATGTATTCTAATTTGTTTTAAAACATAATAATATAATCCAATACTAATTTAATACTAATTCTTTTTAAATAAATATACTCATAATATTCTTTAATTCTTATATTTTCTATGGTTTTGTAATATTTTTAAAGGTTTTGTAATTTTAAAATACTTTATATTTTCTTATTTATATTGAAATGTATTAAATTAAAGTGATATCATTGAATTAAAGAAAGTAGTTAAATTTTAATACCTAATATTTTTATTATTTATATATCAACGCATGGTTTAATTTTAAATAACATTCTACAATATTTTGTATATATATATATATATATATATATATATATATATATATATATATATATATATATATATATATATATATATATAAATTAAACCCTATTATAAATTATTGTATGTAGTTGTAATTATTGAATAATAACCTAAAAATATAAATAAATAGTAAAAAGTAATAAATATAGAATCATTACTATATTTAGTCTTTTCATCTATAACATAATTTTATATTTATTATTTTTTACATAAATACGTTATATATATTAGTCTTAGCTTCTATAGATATATACGTTATTTTAGGCCTTGTAATTTGTAATAGTAATTATTGTACAACCACCTCAAATAAATAAAGTCTGAATTCAAATTTATTTTTAAAAGCTAATTTAAAAAAACGGTTTTTTGCTAATAACCGTTTTTAAAAACAAACAAAACGGTTATTCTATATAAACCGTTGTTTATAACCATTTTAATTATTGACACCATTCTAATTATAAAAAACGGTTATTAATATATTAACCGTTTTTTTTAATTATAAAAAACGGTTATTAGCATAATAACCGTTTTTTTTAATATTTTTTTTTTCTAATTTTAAGTTAGCGCTGATTTTTTTTTAATGGGGAGTTTAAACGTTTTTTGGCTCTATCTTCCCTTTAATTTACTTACAATTAGCCGTTATAAGGTTTATAATTTAATTCAAACTCATTTGAATTCATTTTCACGGTTCATCTATCAATATTTCCTAAAAACATTTCGATCAACTTTCAATTTCTCCCTTTATTATATTCATCAATAATATCGATCATACTCGAAAAGGTTCGTTTTTTTTCTTATTATATAATTGTGTATTCGTATATATGTTATATTATATTGATTGTTGTTATTATGGTTATTGATTATTGATTGTTTATTTGTATATACGTATATGTATGTATATGTGTATGTGTAGTACGTATATGTGTCATTGTATTATTGTTGTTGTTGTTGTTGTTGTTGTTGTTGTAGTGTATGTATGGTTATGCATATATGGTTATTGTTGTATGGTTAATTATGGTTATTGTATATGTTGTATGTATATGTATGTATATGTTGTATGGTTATGGTCATGGTTATGGTTATTGTTGTAGTACGTATATGTGTATTGTATGTATATGTATGTATATGTTGTATGGTTATGGTTATTGTTGAAGTACACGTATATGTGTATTTGATCTTTGAAAGAAAACAGATAAATAAATTTAGTTCGGTATGTCCAATGGTTATGAAAACTGTCTCATTAAATCCGTCTCGAAAAATTAGGTGGTTTAGGCTTTTATTTCGTTAAATTCCGAGTCCGTATGACTACTTTTCGGACCTTGTAAGTTAGACCTCAAATGTTTATACGGGTTAAATTAAAATGTAAATATATATGTTGTTGTTGTTGTTTGTAAATATTTATGTATGTATGTAAATATGTATATGTATGTAAATATGTATGTAGCGATGTAAATAAATTAATTAAATATGTATATATGTAAATTAAATATGTATGTATATGTGTAAATTAAATATGTATGTATGTAAATATGTTGTTAGTTGTATGTAAGATGGATTTTCCTCGCCATAAGAAATTCTCCGAGTGGACGAAAGAACAAAAAGATGGCTTAAAAGGTTTTGAGGCATACAAACGACGTCAGTCACTTGAATAAAGCGTGATGATAAGTGAACACAAGTACTTTGTGGTCGATTGGAAGGCGGTGGCACTCGAGACACCATTTGTCGAACGCCGAGTACTGATCGCCTCCGCCGATGGTCCTCAAAGGCGAGAATCTACTGGTCGTTTATCGAAGCAACCCTAGTTCCATTGATGGGGTTGATCTTGCGACGCGCGTGAGCCTTGGGTGATAGAAATTGAGGCAAAGTTTGAGAAACTTGCTCTTCCGTAAGTATTTAAGACTTCTTTGTAATCGCCACCTTGTCTTAGAGGTGAAGTCCACGCATGGTGGGTTCGAGCACGATCCAGAGTCAGACGTGTGGCGACTATTTCATTCTTTGGGAGGAGTTCAAACCGCCACGCCAAGTATTTTTCTTCATTAAGGTGGTTATACCTTCCTAGAGGACGCCGCCTAATATAATTGGTTACAATAATATTTTGAGAAAAATGAATTTGTTTAACAAATATTTCATTCGTGTGCAATAATTAAAAACTATTTTTAATTGTTTGTCTAAATTCTACGTACATACCCTTGAATTTGATTTTGTACGACTAATCGCTTAATATATATTATTGTGTGTGTATGCTTAAGTTTAATTTATTGTGTGAATCTTTGATTATGTGTGTATGTATGCATGTGTTTAATTTATTACGACCCTATCTAGCTTTAATTTAATTTAATTTAATTTGACGACCGTATATATATGAGTGTATTTTCTCCACGTAGTACATATATATATATATATATATATTTAATTAATCTGTAAAAATCTAATTTGAATGTGTCAAATATATATTTCTGTAGGAATTAAAAAATTATTATGACGACGACTCGAACTTGGATGATCAACGCAAAAAAGGGTGATCCAGAGTATGAGGCAGTTTAAATGAATTTTACGATTTCGTATCGACTCATATGGAAACTAAAGGTTCTTCTATGATTCCGTGTCCTTGTGAGAGGTGTATTAACATAAAGTATCTGAGTTTACCTTACGTTAAAATTCACCTGGAGAAGTATAAATTTAGTCATTATTACACACATTGGTATCTTCACGGGGAATCGTTAGAAGGAGACGAGGGTGGTAATAAAGTCGTCGAGCAAGCAGATGATGAGATAATAGGGGGCGAATACGATCACGCGATTGTCGACGAAATTGTTGATGACATGGAAGTATCAGATACTAATAATACATCGTCATCTGATGATGAAGTTGGGGTTGAGTTCAACGAGGATGCTGTAAATTCCCCGACCGGCGATTCTGATGCTAATACTTTCAATCACGACGATGATTATGACGCATTATTTGGGGACTTTCAGGATATATTACTAGGTGATGCAGCAAATAATTCAATTGCACAGGAAGAACTACTGAAAAAATTGCGTGATTCTGAAACGCCTTTGTATCCCGGTTGCAATAAATATTCAAAGTTGTCGGCTGTGGTCAAGTTGTACAATTTGAAGGGGCAAAATAATTGGAGCGATAAGGGTTTTGGTGATCTACTTGAATGTTTGACTGACATGTTTCCCGAAGGTAATGTCTTACCTAGTAGGACCTATGACGCCAAAAAATTAATAAGAGAGACGGGAATGAAATACGAGAAGATACATGCTTGTTCTAATGACTGCATATTGTACCGAAAGCAATACAAGGACTTATCTTATTGTCCGAAATGTAATGAATGGCGTTATAAGGGCAAGGAAGGAATTCCTGCGAAACTTATGTGGTATTTTTCGCCACTCCCAAGATTTACTCGAATATATGCGAATCCAGAAGACGCTCAGATGATGCTGTGGCATATGATTGGAAGAATGAGCGATGGAAAGTTAAGACACCCGGCTGACGGTGTTCAATGGAAGTCTTTCGACGAGATGTATCCAGATTTTGCGAAAGACCCTAGAAACGTACGCCTTGCACTTTCAACAGATGGAATGAACCCCCATGGAAATATGAGTAGCCAACACAGCACATGGCCTGTAGTGTTAGCTATTTATAATTTACCCCATCCGCTTGCATGAAGCGTAAATATCTGGCTGTTGACGCCTATAATTTCGGTCCTAAACAACTTTGGAAATGATATAGATGTTTATTTGGAGCCCCTCTCGATGATCTAAAGCTATTGTGGGATCAGGGGATACAGGTGTTTGATGCTTTTAAGAAGGAGACTTTCAATTTGAGGGCAATGTTATTGTGCACCATAACTGATTTCCCGGCTTACGGTGACCTATCTGGACATACTGTGCATGGGAAAGAGGCTTGCAGATTATGCTGGCGAGGACATCGACTCGAATATTTGAAATGTTCTCAGCGTGCTTACCGTGGATTCCGCAGGTTCTTACCCCCCGATCATCGTTATCGCAGGCAACAAAAAGCGTTTAACGGAAAATCCGACCACCGTCTACCTCCTAAGATTCTGAGTGGCCATGAAATTCTAGAGAAGGTTAAAGATATCAGCATAACATACGGAAAAAAGGGTTCTAAGTTGGCGACACGCGTGGGTATAAGAAAAAGTCAATATTCTTCGACAAACTAAATCGCATCACTCCGCTTCTGGGTGAGGCAATCGCTTAGATTTCATGCACATCGAGAAGAATGTTTGTGATAACATCACAAATACCCTTTTAAATGTTCCGGGTAGGTCAAAAGACAACAAGGCTGCTAGGGATGATATGGTCGAGATGGGTATTAGACCCGAGTTAGCACCACTAAAGAAGGGATCACGATTTTCTTGCCCCCAGCCTCATACACTTTCACGCAAGGAGAAAATCTCGTTTTTGGAGTGTTTAAAGGCGATTAAGGTGCCAGAGGGATATTCCTCAAACATCAGCAGCCTGGTATCGATGCAGGACTTGAAGGTGTCAGGTTTAAAGTCACACGACTGTCACACTTTGGTGCAACACCATCGCCTTGCGTTCTTCGCTGTGTTTTACCGAAAAGGTACGATATGCAATTACTAGATTTTGCTTCTTCTTCCACCCATGTGCGACAAAGTGATTGACCCCAAAGGAGATCGCGACTTTACAAAACTTCTCGTCACAACTCTTTGTCAACTTGAAATGTATTTTCCACCCTCCTTTTTCACTATCATGGTCCATCTGACCGTTCACTTAGTCAGGGAGGTGGAGTATCTTGGTCCTGTATACCTGAGATATCGTGATCCATTTGAGAGATTGATGAAAGTTTACAAGGGTTACAGCTCTAACCGTTACCGTCCAGAAGGTTCAATCGCTGAGCGTGCAATAATCGATGAAGCTCTATCGTATTGTTATGACCATCTTTCAAGAAATGAGTTAGTTGGTGTTCCTAAGCATCGCCACAAAGGATCGGATGAAAGGAAAGGGGATCGCAGGACGCGTGTCCGTAAGGATATGAGCCGTGAAATGTTGCATACACTCACACATACGTTTCTCCATAATGACGATGATGTCCAACCCTTCATTGATCAACATCGAATCGAAATTAAAGTCGTTTCACCCAACTAAAAGCGAGATGTGGATTGCGAATGAGCGTAATCGGACTTTCACCAATGGTCTCTGAGAATATGCGTTAGACCGAGCATATGATGAAGAAGAGGACGGAATCATTTCGCCGAATGTTGCGTCTCGCCCTAGGTCCAAACATTCAAGCAACTTTTACACGTGTTATGCTATTAATGGACATACCTTTTATACCAAACCAACAAGATAAGTCAAGTACTACTCAAAACAAGTGGTGTATGCGTGAAGCGGAGGCAATGCACTTTGCTAGTTCTAAAGACAAACGGCCTGTGTGGGGTAAAATGCACTACTATGGAGTCGTCGAAGAAATCATAGTATTAGATTATGATGATTTTGAGATTCCTTTATTCCGCTGCAAGTGGGTTGACAACAACAACGGTGTGCGTAAAGACGATTTAGGTTTTACGTTGGTCAACCTTGAAAAAACCGGTAGTAAACAAGATCCTTACATTATGCCTCCACAAGCTTAGCAGGTCTTCTATGTTGTTGATCCTAGCGACAAGAAATGGTCAATTGTTCTATCTACACGTAGTAGAAATGCTAATAGAGGTGATGACGATGAGTTTGAAGAAGTTGTTTTTGAGGGAATGGATCGTCGTATTGCGTCTCAAATCGATGATGATGACCAAGACGAAACAATTCCGAGCCGTTATGTACGAGACGACCATGACGAAGGAATATGGATCAATGAAGATACTACCTATTCCATCCAAGAAACGTCTTCGATCTTGAGTTGTTTATTTAATTTGTGTTTTCGTTGTAGTTTTTAATTCTTGGATTATTATTGTATGTATCGTACTTTTTTTTACTAATAAACGATGTAAATTAATTGGAGATCGATTATTATTATTATTATTACAATATAATTTCAATTGATGGCCAATTACTAAAATAATTATTAAATAATCCAACAATTATACAAATTGAGTATGTAAATTAGAAATTATTTTATACCTTTAATTTGTATATATAAAAATAATATATGATTTCAAAATTAATGTATATATGTCAAAAGAAATATCAAAAGAAACGCATATTTTATACCTTTAATTTGTATAAAAAAATATCAAAAGAAACGCATTTTTCCAAAACCGTTTTTTAAAAATAATCAAATAAAACGGTTTTCTGTAAATAACCGTTTTATTTGATGTTTTTTTTTGTTTTTTTTTTTTTAAAACTTATTCTAATTCTAATTATAATTCTTATACTAATTAAATTAATAGTATATAAATTTGAGTATCTAAACAATATATATCCTTATATTTTTTAATTGTAAATATAATTATTTCCTACTTTATAATAGCCTTATATATATATAATGATCTCTTTCCTTATATTAATACTAATTTTACCTAAATTCAATTATTCTAATTCTTATATACTCATATAATTCTTATCCTCATATATATACTCATATAATTATTCTAATACTTAATGAATATGATCTTTTATATATTTACAAAAATTATTTTAAAAAAAAATACCAAAAAAACGGTTTTTTACATATAAACCGTTTTACATAATTAATCTTTTTAAAACCGTTTTACATAATTTGTACAAAAATAATATATGATTTCATATAATTACAATTTGTATAAAAATAATCTTTTATATACTCATATAATTCTTATTATCCTCATAATTTATTTGCATATATTTTCTTAAATAAGCTAACACTATACTATTATTTCCCATATAATTAAATTTACAAAAATTGTTTAAAAAAAAAAAAATATATCAAAAGAAACGCATTATTCCAAAACCGTTTTTAAAAATAATCAAATAAAACGGTTTTCTGTGAATAACCGTTTTATTTGATATTTTTTTTTGTTTTTTTTTTAAACTTATTCTAATTCTAATTATAATTCTTATACTAATTCTAATTAAATTAATAGTATATAAATTTGAGTATCTAAACAATATATATCCTTATATTTTTTAATTGTAAAAATAATTATTTCCTACTTTATAATAGCCTAATATATATATAATGATCTCTTTCCTTATATTAATACTAATTTTACCTAAATTCAATTATTCTAATTCTTGTATACTCATATAATTCTTATCCTCATATATATACTCATATAATTATTCTAATACTTAATAATTATTCTATTTACAAAAATTATATAAAAAAAAAAAACAAAAGAAACGGTTTTGTACATATAAACCGTTTTCAATAATTAAACTTTTTAAAACGGTTTAAACTTTTAACCGTTTTTAAAAATACTAATTAAAACGGTTTTTATATTATAAACCGTTTTAAAAGGTTTATTTTCGAGAAAATTAAAGTTCGCGCTCAATATTTTTTTTACGTAGGAAGTTTAAAGGTTTTTTTTTTTTCGTGGATCTTTCTATTCTCTTTCAATTATACTGATCTTTCTATTCTCTTTCATTGTACTTCATTCTCTTTAGTTTTAAAAAAATAAAAAAAATCGTCTCCCTAATTTATACTCTTTTAGTTTAATATACTCCATTCTCCTTCATATTCTTTTAGTTTAAAATCGTCTTACTGCCCTAATTTATATTGCTTAATAAGAGGTTCGTTTTTCACTTTTATACCCTAATTTACATTGTTTAATTGATGTTGTTGTTGAATTTCTTCATTTTTTTGTTTTTATGTACGTGTTTGTTGTTTAATTGTTGATGTTCTTGTTTTATTATTGATGTTTTTGTCGTGCATGTTGGTTTAACTAGTATTGTTGTTGTTGTTGTTGTTGTCGTGTTGCTGCTGTTGTTGTTGTCATTGTTGTTGTACGTGTTGCTGTTGTTGTTGTTGTCATTGTTGTCGTGCGTGTTGTTGTATCGTGTTGCTGTTTTTGTTGTTGTCGCTTAGGGTTTAAGTATTGTTACGTTGTAGTTGTTGTTGTTGTTGCTTAGGGTTTTGTTAAATTACGGAGTAATGAGTTGTATGTTAAATTACGGAGTAATACGGAGCAATGTTATAGTTAGTGTTTAGGGTATTGAGTTGTATGTTGTAATACGGAGTAATGAGTAATACGGAGTAATGTTATAGTAATACGGAGTAATGAGTTGTATGTTAAATTACGGAGTAATACGGAGCAATGTTTTAGTTAGTGTTTAGGGTATTGAGTTGTATGTTGTAATACGGAGTAATGAGTAATACGGAGTAATGTTATAGTAATACGGAGTAATGAGTTGTATGTTAAATTACGGAGTAATACGGAGCAATGTTTTAGTTAGTGTTTAGGAGTATTGAGTTGTATGTTGTAATCTGAGTAATGAGTAATACTGAGTAATGTTATAGTAATCTGAGTAATGAGTTGTATGTTGTAATATCTGAGTAATGTTATGTAATATGTTGTAATGTCTGAGTAATGCGGAGTAATGAGTTGTGTAATGCGAAGTAATTAATACGGAGTAATGAGTTGTATGTTGTAATACGGAGTAATGCTATGTTATATGTTGCACGTTGTATGTTGTAGGTTGTATGTTGTATGTTGTATGTTATGGAGTAATAAGGCGTAAAACAAGTAATACGGAGTAATTTCAGATTTGGCAGATTTGTGCACTCGTGGTATAAAATAGTTTTAAAAATCGAAATCATCTAATTTTGGTTTGAAATTTTTTGAGGATATACTAAGCCCCCTATAGTAAGTGTCTGCAAAAAATTAAGTCGAAATTCAAAGGATAAGTTACTGAAAAAAATCTGGACATATCAATCCGTTTAGAAAAGGCAGTTTAAAGTGCTTTCACGAAAACGGCTCTATAGGATGATTTGTTAAGAGTTAGGGCTCGTGCTTTGGAGGGTATACTCTAGGCTCATAGTTCTACAACTTTTATTTTATAAGAAACCATCAGTTTGGTGCAGAAGTTTGAGAAAACATTAATCAAAGTGAACCCTTTTTTCTGAAAATTAATTTAGCTGAAATTATTTACGAGATAAATTTGTTTAAAATATCAAAACACTCAAGTAACGTGATTTAAATATTTATATGCATCCTTGAGACTTTTATAATTATAGTACGAAATGTGATTTGTTTATTGTACGTGCAGGTTGCTATGGACTCGACCGGTAAACGAAAAAGAGACGACAGTGATAAACCAAAAAAACGTCGAGGTAGAGGACGTTCAATACAACCGGAGGCAGTAAAAGCCATAGCTGAAAAGAAACCGCTACCACTAACATGGAACGAGGAATTAGGAGTGCCAAATGGTGATTGGCGTCATAAGTTTTCTTCTTGGATCGGGATTGTAACAAGACAGTGGGTTCCTCTCGACATACGAAATATAAAGAGATTGAATCCCAAATTGAGGGAGCAAATTCTTTCATTGTTCAAGGTATATATTCATTGGTTAATTACTTCTAATAATATTGAAATTAAACAAACAAGCGTACACTAACTTTAATTTGTTTTATATTATTTCGTTATTTATCTGCAGAGAGCATACAATGTTCCCGATAAATACGATCATTATTGTATGGACAAGGTATCTGATTTAGCCCGAGCGTGGAGGACTACTGTCTATAAAAAATACTTGATCGACTCGGAGACGGGAGAAGAATTAGATCCGCCGAAACCACCGGAAGATTGCCCATATATCACACAACAAATGTGGGAGAACTATAAAAAACAACGTTCAGAGAAGATTTTAAGGTTATATATATATATGTATATATAAGTTAATTAATTAATTAATTCACAAGCATGCATATATTTATTATATTTTTTTTGGTTATGATAATTTCAAGGCCTTGAGGGAGAGGAACAAAAGAAACATTGCGAAGAAAGAACATCATCACACCACCGGTCGCAAAGGTTTTTTGGAGCTCGCCGAGGAACATGTAAGACTTATATATATTTGTATATATACAAAGTTATATATTTCTTCTTTATAATATATATTTTCTATGAATGTGTAGGCAGAAAGGGATGAAGATGGCGTAATAATTAATCGACATGAATTATGGAAACTAGGTCACACCTCAAATCAAGCAAATTTGATGAAGCAACTCAAAGGGTGGTAGACAACATTGTACGTACTACTCTTTTATTCACGTACACCTTAGTCATTATTTATTAATTTTTTTAACTATCATCGTGTTAAATTATAATATTTGAATGTCGTATTTTTTCTATCAATAGGATAAATGTGTCGAGAAGGTCAAAGAAGGGTCATGGAAACCTGAAGGCGGCCGAAAGGACATTCTAGCCGAGGCAATTCAAACACCTGAGCACGACGGTCGTGTGAAAGGCATTCCAGCCCATGTTGGAATAACCAAGGTTTTCGGGAGAGCTCCCAGAACACCAACAGAAAAAAGTAGCACTAATGATCGTGAAATGGTAAACTAATTAAATTGTTAGTTCTTAGTTAATTTAAATGATGACGACGACTTTCTAAATTAAATTGTTAGTTCTTACTTCTTATTGAATTGTATATAATGTATTTGTTGCAGCTGAAAATGATGGCCAGGATGATGAAGAAAATGAACAGTGGTGGTACCCTGACGGCCGAGGAACTTAAAACGATTGATGAAGTTGCCGGTGACGACGAGAAAACGGCGGACGATCAAATGACGTCTAAGGAAGGAGACGGTGACGATGAGGTAATTAAATAACTTAATTCGTTATATTTTTATTGGATATATATTTTATTTTTTAATTAATAAAGTGTTATATATACGTAATTAACTAAACTAACACACGTATATATTGAATAAATAAATAAAATTAAGGGCGGCAAGACAAATACCGGGCAACAAGAAGAAGAAGACGGGGTCGATAAAATTGATGAGGTCGATAAAATTGATGAGGTAAATAAAGTGTTTTTGATGTTGTTGTCGTCATTGTATTGTTGTTGTTGTTGTTAGTGGATGTTGTGCAATACAAGTAGAACCAACTTAATTCCGATTTTGGCAGATTTGTGCACTCGTGGAATAAAATAGTTTTAAAAATCGAAACGATCTAATTTTGGTATGAAATTTTTTGAGGATATAATAAGCCCCCTATACTATGTCTCTGTAAAAAATTAAGTCGAAATTCAAAGGATAAGTTACTGAAAAAAATCTGGACATATCAATTCGTTCAGAAAAGGCAGTTTAGAGTGAGTTCACGAAAACGGCTCTACAGGATGATTTGTTAAGAGTTAGGACTCGTGCTTTGGACGGTATACTCTAGGCTCATAGTTCTACAACTTTTATTTTATAAGAAACCATCAGTTTAGTACAGAAATTTGAGAAAACGTTACTCAAAGTGAACCCTTTTTTCTGAAAAATTATTTAGCTGAAATTTGTTTCTACATAAATTTGTTTAAAATATATATATTGTTTATTAAATTTATATTGAGTGTTGATTATAATTGGTATGGAATTTGGATGAAGGTAATTGAAGATCGGCCCCGTACGGGGGGATTTGAAACGCCGAAACAGACTATACAGATCTTTGGCACGGTAGCGTTTTAATGTTTCTGTTTATTATATTACATACAATTATATTCTATGTAATTGTAAATAATTTATGTTTAAAAATGTAGGGAGGAGAATATTACCTTTGCGCACTCAATCACCCAGACCTGCCGATAACGCATAATATTGAGAATAAGGTTGCGATCGGCAATGCGTACTACCGGGACACGGTCGAGAAAATGACTGTTCACAACGTCGCTCTCCTAGATAATCACTTAAAAGTCGAAATCAAGAGGGTCTTAAATAACTTTGGAGGTGTTCGGCTACCGGTTCCGGTTAACACTGAGTTGGTCACGGTAGAGAGTGCCGTAGGTTCCTTTGTCCAGTGGCCAATTACTCTTGTTGCTTTGTTAAGAGGAGCCCTAATAAGAATAAAGGTGACAAGAAGGTAATCTATTTTATTGACTCCAAATTAATATTTTTTTTTGGAATATATATTGAACTTTATCTTGTTAATATATGAAAATTGTGTTCTATATATTGTTATAGGGAAATAATGTAAATGAGAGGGGGTTGGCGAATGACGAGCAAGAAGACCAACGTCCTACAACCAAGGACAAACAAAGAATCGAGGAGGTATTTTTATTATCACTCTAATAATGACATAATAAATTGGTATTATATTTAATATTATCGACATAATTAATACACTTTTGCAGGTGAGTCAATCAGAAATTATTGGAACGAATGAAGATTCAGCCTCAAAGAACGTAGCGAAGGCGCTTTTTGATGATAAGGTTTATTATAGCTAGTTACTTCTTTAGCTCAATTATATATATCGTTAATTTAATTCCTTTGTTTTGACTCCACGTTGTATTGTTTTTTGTAGGACGTTGCGAGTAACTCGAACGTTAATGTTGCGAGTACCTCGAACGTTAATGTTGCGCCCAAATTGAGTAAGCAGATGCAGAAATCCCTACCTCCTGAATATACTACTGCTAAATTTATGAAACATGTGAGTAGAACCCAAACAATGTCAAGATTGTTTGGAGAAGGGTGCACTCGCTTCCAAGATGACAGTATGATCTCTATTAAAATCCCTAAAGAAGTCGCAGGATATGAAATTACTACATTTTTGGATGCACCCTTACTACTCGAATGGGCTGGCCTTGAGGAAATTGATGCTCAGCATATGATCCTTTGGATGAAGTGAGTCATTTGATTAATTAGTTTTATTTCAAAAATTGCATTTATTTTGTTATGTACGTTATTATTATATAAATGCTTTATTTTTTTGTTTGCTGATCGTGTAGGTACTTAGTTGATGTTATCAACGAACGTGCTGACCTTCCTTCCCACAACTGGGGTTTTATGAGTCGCATATGTTGTCAATGGAAATTGTACAACAAGAAGAAGAAGACCGAGTCAAACACATGGCCGAACACTTGATAAAAAGCAAGAAAATAATGTTCATTCTTATAATGAAAACGGTAAGTATATATATGATTCTATTATTAGAATTAAAAGTTCATGACGATTGAATCACGATCTTGTTGAGTTTATTTCTTATGTATGTGTTGTATATGTAGGAAACATTGGGTATTGACGGCATTTTGTACTGAAACGAAAAGAGTGTATTGGTACGATTCAATTGGTGGAACCCCGTCAGACATATTTAAAGATTTGGCGAATCGGTAAGTTAATTTAAATCACATGCATTTTAGTAATTAAATGACTTTATTATTAATATTTCTATTTTATCGACATTGTTTACTCATTATTAACTAATAATATTTGACTTCTTTTTTAATTAGTGCTTTTGCCATGAGAAGATCTCTTGATCCGTTGGCGCAAGTCATGGAAACCGCTACTAGCCCTACATTTATAACCGTGAGCGATGTATGTTAATTATAATTAATCATATCATATATAATATATATATATATAAAGTGTCAAGTATTTTATTAATAACTTGAATAATTATATTGAATGTTTGTTACTATGTTAATATTTTAGGTTCCTCGCCAACCCGATGGCAAACAATGTGGATATTATGTTTGTCGGATGATGTATGAGATGATAACCCGTAATTTAGCAAAGATGTCACAAAAGGTAAGTGTTAAGTTGCATTATTAACTTTAAGCTCAAAAATTAACGGTTTTTTTTTATATTATCATTGCTTTATGTACGTCCGATTCCTTATATATGCTCTTTTTTTTTTGTAGTACGTATTTACTAGGAGAAACGCAAAAACATACACGAATTCTGAAATCGAAGAAATTCGTGATTTATGGGCAAAATATGTGCTTGAACATCCCCGTGAACCCGAGGTGTAGCTAATATATAATGAGGTATTGTGCACGGTGTATGTTGAATGTTGTAAATTGAGTTTTGTTGAAAACTTGGCTTAATGGGAATGTATTGCTTCGCATATATTATTGTATGTTGTGGATTGTGTTTTGTGCAGCAATAATATTTTGTATCGTCGTTTAGACGGGAAATATTAAATTTGAAATTTATTAAAAAAAAAAAAAATTAATAAAAAAAAACGGTTTTTAATCTATAACCGTTTTAAAACTATTAAACAAACAAAACGGTTTTTTCATTAAAAACCGTTATATATTAATAAATTTAAATCAAATATAAATCCTTATTTTACTAGAAATAAAATTATAAATAACGGTTATTATGTTATAAACCGTTTGTTTTATACTATTTTAAATAACGGTTATAAATAAAAAACCGTTATTTAAAATCATTTTCTTAAATTTAATATCAATTGATAATTTTAATATTAATAGTTATAAAAACCGGTTTTTAGCAGTATAACCGTTTTTTTTTTTATATAATAAAAAACGGTTTTTCATAAAAAACCGTTATTTAAAATATTAAAAAAAACGGTTTTGTACTAAAAACCGTTTTTTTTAATCATTTTAAATAACGGTTTTTTATTAAAAACCGTTTTTTTTAGTCTTTTGCGCCAAATTTTTCACGATTGTGATATTTTTGATATATAACACGGTTTAGCCAGATATTTATTTTGCGTTGTTTTTGATTATAAACAACGGCCATGGAAACAACGGTTGGATTTTTTATTTGAAACGGGTTTCTTGCGTTTTTTTTGCTTAATTTTCGGGTAGTGTTAAAACTAGACTTTTAGATATTTTCAAAAATCACTAAGTACAAAACGAACCTAACGACTTTGAAACTAGAAATTTGTACTTAGAAAATAAAAACAAGTTTAGTATTATACTAAAATACCTTAAGTATAAAAATACGTATAAATATAAAAATACGTACAAGTATAAGAATACGTATAAGTATAAAAATACAATTAGAATACGAAGTATAAAAATACGAATACGTATAAAAATACGTATAAAATACGGTGGATAGTGAAAAGTGAATAGTGAATAGTGAATAGTGAATAGTGAAAAGTGAATAGTGAAATACTGAAAATAATTGAAAATTTTACTAAGTATAGAAAATTTAAAATGAATAAGTAAATAACTTAAAGTGTTTGAAAAACACTTAAATAAAATTTGACATATTAATAAAAATATCAAATTAGAAATTTAAAAACGTTAATAATTAACAACACTTCAAATAATAAACGAATGTGTTATGTGATCATATGAAACCTACAATTCAAATAAAACGTTTGACGCTGAGACTAGAAGAGTCTAGTAACATGTGATATGTAAATATCAAATAAATAATGAACATTGAGTAAGTTAAGTAAAAGGTCAAGCTTGGGCCTCAGATATGAAAACGTCAATCGTGAGTGAAGTGGGGTTAAGATAGTCTTGTAGCGGTCGCCATTGCCGTACAAGATAATGAATACGCCATGGTTTTTGCCACAGGCTTTAGGAAATAGTCGTTTTATCTGGAGTTAAGGTGCTCTACGAATAGCGTGGCCCATTCTTAACGTGGATACTAATGTACATGTACTAGACTAGGGTTTAATTCACTCTATTTCGCTAAAGTTATCAGGGCCACCGTAACATTATGTGCATATGCGCTTTACTGCCTCGCTCTCCTTGCCGTGTTTCGCCTTTATTGGACGCGACACTAGCATTCGTTCTTACCTCGCGTAAAGATTACTTGACGAGATTGTATCTCAAGTTCGAATCATTTCGAACACTAGAAGATGAGATGCAAGTACTATAGTATTCGGGGTGGTTTACGAGTCGAGTAAGTCTCCGCACTATGGAAGTGAGATGCAATCGACCAGAGTACAAAGGCCTACTCGGGTCGTGCTCGTAGCGTATGTGTTGTTTGTTGTATGATTAATTGAGAACGAGTGTGTACTCATCTTGAAAATTAAAGACCACAATCTTCTGAATTGAATCGAGTCTGCATGACGAGAATGTTACAATACGTATGTTTGTTGCGATCCGATATCGCTTTGTAATCCTGCTGTGTATCTATGATACAAATGATATGATATTATCTGTTATCTGCTTTCCTAATTGAATAGCATGCCTATATGATTTATCGTTTTAAATCGCATGTTTATTATGACTAATATGTCTTTACATGCTATATGTTTTAAGCATGTTTATCGTTTTATCATACTATTATAGTTATAAAGCGATAGTAATAAACCAAAGTAATTGAAATCGAGGGTAAGTATGAGCATAGCTAGTCATTTGTCATTTCCAATGAGCATCCCCCCAATAGTTTATTGTGCAGGAAGATCGTGGACCGAGAGCTGGATTTTGGACGGGGCCACAAGACGTGTTTATACTTTACTTTTGTTGTATTTCGAGAGATATGTAATATATAACACCATACTCTTTTAAATTCCGTATTTAGAGTTGTTTTATTCAACTCTTGAACGATGTTGTAATATTTTGGGTTTATGTATAATTAATGACGCTGGTTTAAGACTTAATTAATTTCCGCCTTAGTAATTAAAGCTCGATTTAAAACCAGGTTATTCTGATTGGTATCGAGTGACTCGTGACCGTAACATGAATTGCCTAATGCGATTTATGCTTACCTAACGAGAGACACCTGGGCAGTACAAACATATTAATATTTTGAAATGCAAGACTACTAGGATCAAATAATAAATTAGATTTTTCTTTATTAGATCACTTAAATAATAAACTTAAAATCGCTTTAAAGTGTGAGGATGGGTAGAAACCTTAAGGACCGACCATAGGCTAAGGATTTTTTTTTAAAATAACTAACTACTTCCCTCAAAATAAAATACACTAACTATCGTATGCTTGCTACTTGCTGAAGTGACTGACAAAAACTAACAACTATCCTCGGATATAAAATCTAAATAATAATTCAATTCCCGAGGATCGAAGCACCGAAGGAGTACCAGACGGCACGGAGCGAGGACATCTGTTAAATTCGTAACCAATTCCACAAAAATACCTTCTCCCTCTCTCCTACTTTTATATCCTTCCTAAGAAAATGTACCAGATACATTTTAAAATCCTAAACCGATGTAACTAAAAATTACATCTCAATGAAATAAAATACCTAACTTCTGTGCTTACTTGCATAACTGCCGTTATTGCATTTACTTTCAAGTAAAAGCTATCAATGATAAGCATGTCTTCTAACCTCTCGCAATACTAATAAATTCCTTCACGTCTTAATTCTTTCGTAATGGCCGCACCTCCAATGACATTTAGGAAAGACACCTCCTGGCAGAAGAATCTTTGATCCGCTTGGGCGTAAATAGCCACGGACAACGCAAACCGCCAACATCATCCAAGCGCTTTTGATCGTGTTTCACGTCATCGACCACAAGAATACTCGGGTTCAAGTAACCCTATCGATCTCACGAATTGGCTAGAAGAGATGAAAAAGCTGATGGACCTAAGCAGGACACCTCCAGAGGATAGGGTAAACAACGACGCCTACTACTTGAAAGGCGAGGCGAATGATTGGTGGACGTGGTCAGGACCAACGAGCCTGACGCCACGTTCACATGGTACGCAGTTCACAACGAAAATCAAGGAGAAGTACTTTGGGTATGAGCTCCGTTGTCAGAAGGAAGAGGAATTCATAGCTCTTAAGATGGGGGACATGACACTCCAAGAATACACCGCAAAATTTCAACAGCTGGCCAAATTTGGGACTGCGATCGCTCCCAACGAAAGGGCCATGACCCGCAGGTATCTCGCGCAATATGTCCAACACTATGCGCACTCCACATGAGTACCAACACCTACAATACCGCTGTCGCAGCCGTATGAATGCGCATGTAGCCTATGGGCTTCTCCGAGTTAGAAAAGGTGAAAGGAAGAAAAAGGTGTTTGTGCCTTCCGTGTCACAATCGAAGCTTCATTCGTGGTTTAACTACCAACGCCCGATTCAGCAGAGGCCAAATTTTCAGAGGCCTGCGTTCCAAAACCGAGTTCCTGCTGGGAACAACGAGAGAGCCATGGTTGCAGGGAGGACTCCTCAACCAAGGGCCGCACTGGGGAATTGTCGTATATGTCGTAAGGCTCTGCATGAGGGGAGGCAGTGCAATGGTCTGCCTATTACCTGTTTCAAATGCAAGATGGTAGGGCATAAGTCGAATGTATGCCCCAACAACCAGAACACGGCACCTGTTGCGGGGGTACCACAATCTGTTGTGGTACAGGGTCGAGTTTATGTACTCACAGAGGCCGGGCGTAAGAGTCACCCGAGGCGCACGTAATCACCGTATTTTTCCTATAAACTCTGTGAACGCTGTCGTTTTATTTGACACCGGGGCATCATTGTCCTTTGTATCGTCTAAATTTGTTTCAAAGGCTAATCTCACAAAATCCGAATCAATCAACGCAAATATTTCTTTACCAAACAGAAAAATTTTCAAGTGCTCCAAAATTTTCAAAGAAACCCCAATCACAATTCATAAAACAATTTTTCCTTCCGACCTTATTCTCTTCGACATGCCGGAGTTCGACATCATTCTGGGGATCGACTGGTTAACTAAATACCATGCCATGTTCGAGTGCCGAGACCGGAAGATTCGTTTAAAGCATCCTACGGGGACTAGGGTCACGTATCAAAAGACTTCGCCAGTTAAAGGGGCGAAAATCGTCTCTGTGCTTCAACTACGACGGTTAGAAAGAAAAGGACACCAAGTGTACCTATGCAGCGTCAACGAGGTCAAGGAAAGCGTGAACATTGGAGCTATTCACGTAGTACGGGAATTCCCTGACGTTTTCCCAGACGACTTACCAGGCTTGCCACCTGCTCGTGACGTCGAATTCTCTATCGACCTTGTGCCAGGCACGGCCCCAATCTCAAAGGCACCCTATAGGATGGCACCGGTAGAACTACAGGAATTAAAGAAACAACTGGAAGAAATGATTGAAAAGGGTTTCATAAGACCGAGTGTCTCACCCTGGGGAGCACCGGTCCTCTTTGTGAAGAAGAAGGATGGCAGTATGAGACTCTGCATCGACTACAGGGAATTAAACAAGGTGACCATTAAGAACCGCTACCCTCTACCAAGGATTGACGACCTTTTTGATCAGCTAAAAGGCGCGGGAGTGTTTTCTAAGATCGACCTGAGGTCAGGTTATCATCAGATCGCTGTTAGGGAATCTGACATCCAGAAGACTGCTTTCAGAAGCAGATATGGTCACTACGAATTCAAGGTTATGCCTTTCGGTTTGACAAATGCACCAGCAGTGTTCATGGATCAAATGAACAGGACCTTCCACGAGTACTTAGACATATGCGTGGTTGTATTCATTGATGATATCCTAATTTATTCCAAGACCGGGGCAGAACACGAGAAACATCTACGTATCATTCTGGGAATACTGAGGAAATATAAGTGGTATGCTAAATTTTCTAAGTGCGAATTTTGGCTCGAGAAGGTAGCATTCCTGGGTCACGTCATCTCGAAGGACGGAGTGATGGTAGATCCTGCAAAGATCGACGCAGTGAAAGAATGGAAGGCTCCCACAAATATAACTGAAATACGCAGCTTCCTAGGTTTGGCAGGATACTACAGAAGATTCGTCCCAGACTTCTCTAAGGTAGCACGACCGATGACCAAGTTACTACAGAAGGAGTCCAAATTCATTTGGAGCGACGAGTGCGAGAATGCGTTCCAGGAACTTAAGACAAGGCTTACCACAGCACCCGTCTTAGCTCTTCCTACGGATGGAGACGAATATGAAGTCTACAGTGACGCCTCACTAAATGGCCTGGGTTGCGTACTGATGCAACAAGGGAAGGTCATTGCTTATGCGTCAAGGCAATTGAAGGTTCATGAGCGAAACTACCCAACTCATGACCTAGAATTAGCAGCTGTGGTGTTTGCTTTGAAAATCTGGCGTCATTACCTCTACGGAGTGAGTATCAAGTTCTACACGGACCACAAAAGCCTGAAATATATCTTCACGCAGAAGGAACTCAACATGAGACAACGCCGGTGGTTAGAACTGATCAAGGACTATAAGATTGAACTACTGTACCATGAGGGTAAGGCGAACGTCGTTGCTGACGCTCTGAGTAGAAAGACTACGCATACCCTTGGCAACATTTGGGAAATTCCGGCTGGTATTGTCAGAGACTTCAAGAGAATGAACTTAGAGTTGGTTCAGTCTGACGATGCTGATTTGAACGCAATGGTCGCAGAGCCGGAGTTATATCACGAGATTAGAGCTTTACAATGGGAGGATGAAGAACTCGTAAAAATCAGAAGGGAAATTCCTTCAGGAAACTGAGTAGGGTTTGAGATTAAACCTGACGGGAGTTTGAGATTCAAAGAAAGGTGGTGTGTGCCCGATGTACCAGTTTTAAAGAGAAGGATCCTCGACGAGGCACATAGTACACGATACTCCATACATCCAGGTTCTGATAAGATGTACCAAGATTTAAAGCTGAGGTTCTGGTGGGTAGGCATGAAAGCAGAGATTGCCGAGCACGCTATGAAATGCTTAATCGCCAAAAGGTGAAGTTTGAACATCAACGACTGGGACTACTACAACCTTTGGACATTCCTTTGGGGAAATGGGACTCCATCTCCATGGATTTTATAACAGTTTGCCAAGAACTCACCGAAGCAATAATGCGATTTGGGTAATAGTGGACCGCTTGACCAAATCGGCCCACTTTCTACCAATCAAAGACACTTGGAGCCTTGAAGAGCTAGCTAAGGCTTATGAGAAGGAGGTGATTCGACTACACGGTGTACCGCTAGACATTATCTCGGACAGAGATCCGAGATTCACCTCTCACTTTTGGGACAAACTCCAGGCAGCGTTGGGAAGCCAACTGAAGATGAGCACCGCTTTCCACCCTGCAACTGATGGTCAAACTGAGCGAACTATCCAAACGGTTGAAGACATGCTCAGGGCATGTGCTTTAGAATTCAACGAGAACTGGGAGAAAAGCCTACCTTTGATTGAATTCTCCTACAACAATAGCTTCCATGCTAGTTTGGGTTGTGCCCCATTTGAGGCACTCTACGGGAGGAAGTGTCGTAGCCCATTCTGTTGGGACGATGCTAGTGATAACGTGGGTACTGGAGCAGAGGTTATTCAAGACCAGATTGAACACATCAAAATCATTCGTGAACGACTACAAGCGGCCCAGGACCGTCAGAAGATGTATGCTAACAAGCAACGCCGACCTATTGAATTCGAAGTCGGCGATCATGTGTTCTTAAAAGTATCACCCATGAAGGGGGTCCGACGTTTCGGTTTGAAAGGAAAATTGAGCCCTAAATACGTGGGACCATATGAGATAACCGACAGAATTGGTGAGGTAGCCTATCGCCTAGCATTACCACCCAATTTGTCGAAGGTTCACAACGTGTTTCACGTTTCGCAACTGAGAAGATACAGGAGTGACCCAAGTCATATCATTACTCCTGACGTAATCACAATTGAACCTAATCTGCTCTACTCTGAGAGACCTGTCAAGATTCTAGCACGAGAAACCAAGGTGTTGAGGCGGAAGACGGTTCCTTTAGTGAAGCTAAGGTATTATGGAAAGGTCAATTGACCGAACAAGCAACTTGGGAGACCGAGGCCTCTATGAAGGAGAAATACCCCGAGCTGTTTACCTCAGGTGAAAATCCTAATCTTCATTCAAGTTTCGGGACGAAACTTTTCTAAGGGGGGAGGTTTGTAACACCCCGTGTTAATTTAATTCAATATTTAGCTATCAATTTCTAATTTCAAATCCTAAATCAAATCCTAACCTTTTAACCTTCCAAAATCTCTATTTTTGCACAACTTGTGTTTTGTAAAATTTATCGACTTCTTTAAGACTTTTTAAAATTTTTGAATAATGAAATAAATATTTTAGTCTTAGAATTCAAAAGTAGAAATATTTCGGAAATCACAAACGGGCACACATTAACTTTTATCGCTTTTGACGCCCGACTTTTTAAAACTGACCAAATTCGAGGAAAACATTTTAAAACACAAAATAGACAAATTCTACACTAAATAGTAATGTAAGACTTAATTTGGCTAGTTGAATATTTTGGTCCCCTAATTTCATTTAATTAAACTTTATATTTCATTAAAAACCAAAACATATCTAATTCATTTAACCTAACATTTTACTAACATCATTTTCATAATTCACAAGTGCAAAAATACACCCTTATTTCCTCCAAAATTGCCGAGCAACTACCCTCCTTTTCTCCCTTTGATTTTCTTCCATTTTATTACAAAAACCTCTTAAATAAAAACACTAATATTATTCTAATAATCTCTAGTATATTTTAGCTAATTAGTGGGTATTTGGAGCTTAATATTTACGGGTTTTATTTGAAGGTGAAGACGGGTTTGAGGGTGAAGCTTTGGACCTAGATAATATAGTCGATCCGGACAACCAATAAACTTACCGATTAAGGTGACTAACTATGTCTTATATTATCTTTTTAGTAAATTAATTTGTTTTGTTATTCTAATTTTATGATTATGATTTTTTATGTTAAAATATATTTAAACATCATTTATGTGTGCTTGTATGATATGTGAAGTATGATAAATGATAATAATTAAGTAAATAGTTTACTAGTAATATTGTAGTAAATATTCACATGTTTAGCTAATTTAATTTTGAGCGTTTTTAATTATGATTCATATGATTTTTATGTTTAGTTATGTTTTATTTAAGTAGTAATGTTATATAAAAATTATGTGAAATATTAAAAATGAGTTAAAGTGATTAAAAATGAAAAATAGAAATTGTATGTGTATGTACATTTCACTCGGCATTTACCCTTTTTTTTTTTAATATATTTTCACTTTTAATTTTTGAAAATTATATGTAGAGTTAAGTTAGTATAAAATGAATGCTCCTATGAAAAAAAAACTAAATTAGGAAAACAAATTATAAATTATCAAAATCGAAAATGGTGTTCTTGAGTTGTTCTTGAGTTCTTCATGTGTGTTCTTGATTTATTCATGTTGATGTTCATCCTTGTTACTCACTTTGATTTCATTTTAATTTTGGTTTGTTAATAATTTGTGTTTATGTTTAGTTATTGTTTTATATATTGTTAGTCTTATTATATAAATCAACTTAAAACATTATAAATCTTTTAGATTAAAAAGTTAGAAAATTAAAGTGTTGAAAAACACTATTCATAAATATAAATGAAATGTTTAGTAAATTTCATTTTAGTTTAAATCGCTTTAGTATAATTAGAATAATTAAAATATAAAGACTTTAAGTTAAAAACCGATAAAAATCGAAAAATGAAAATTTAGAATCCTCCTTAGCTTGCTCACGGCATTTTCACTTATTTTGGGCCAAAAATTGTTTTTATCACTTTTTAGTTTAATTGTTAAAATAATTTAATTAGTAGTCAATAAATTGAATTAAGAAATTAAAAGAAATAGAATTAATTTTGTATTATATATGTTCTACACGACATTTTTAATTTTTGTTGACTAAATTGGACCAAAATGAAATTATCACTAAGTCACTAAAGTTAAATAGTAATTAGAATTGAATTTTTGTATAAATCGTTTTAGTTATAAATGAAATGTTATAAACCGATAAAATTATGTAACCGTTATAAAAATGAACAAAATCGCGTGTTATCGCCTTTGCTATCCTGGATCGTTGATCTTGGACATACGGACTAAAATGAATCATCCACGTTACTATTATTTTAAAAATGAAAATCGCTAAATTTAGTTAATAGACGACTAAATTTAACTAAGTCTCATTTTAAAATAAATATCGTTATCACTTTTTACAAATTGAACTTAACGTTTTTTAAAACTAATATTTTAAAATAAATATCGTTATCACTTTTACAAATTGAACTTAACATTTTTAAAACTAATATTTTAAAATGAATATCATTATCACTTTTTACAAACCAAACTTAACGTTTTTAAAACTAGACTTTTAGATATTTTCAAAAATCACTAAGTACAAAACGAACCTAACGACTTTGAAACTAGAAATTTGTACTTAGAAAATAAAAACAAGTTTAGTATTATACTAAAATACCTTAAGTATAAAAATACGTATAAATATAAAAATACGTACAAGTATAAGAATACGTATAAGTATAAAAATACAATTAGAATATGAAGTATAAAAATACGAATACGTATAAAAATACGTATAAAATACGGTGGATAGTGAAAAGTGAATAGTGAATAGTGAATAGTGAATAGTGAAAAGTGAATAGTGAAATACTGAAAATAATTGAAAATTTTACTAAGTATAGAAAATTTAAAATGAATAAGTAAATAACTTAAAGTGTTTGAAAAACACTTAAATAAAATTTGACATATTAATAAAAATATCAAATTAGAAATTTAAAAACGTTAATAATTAACAACACTTCAAATAATAAACGAATGTGTTATGTGATCATATGAAACCTACAATTCAAATAAAACGTTTGACGCTGAGACTAGGAGAGTCTAGTAACATGTGATATGTAAATATCAAATAAATAATGAACATTGAGTAAGTTAAGTAAAAGGTCAAGCTTGGGCCTCAGATATGAAAACGTCAATCGTGAGTGAAGTGGGGTTAAGATAGTCTTGAAGCGGTCGCCATTGCAGTACAAGATAATGAATACGCCATGGTTTTGCCACAGGCTTTAGGAAATAGTCGCTTTATCCGGAGTTAAGGTGCTCTACTTAATAGCGTGGCCCATTCTTAACGTGGATACTAATGTACATGTACTAGACTAGGGTTTAATTCACTCTATTTCGCTAAAGTTATCGGGCCACCGTAACATTATGTGCATATGCGCTTTACTGCTCGCTTCCTTGCCGTGTTTCGCCTTTATTGACGCGACACTAGCATTCGTTCTTACCCTGCGTAAAGATTACTTGACGAGATTGTATCTGAAGTTCGAATCATTTCGAACACTAGAAGATGAGATGCAAGTACTATAGTATTCGGCGTGGTTTACGAGTCGAGTAAGCCTCTGCACTATGGAAGTGAGATGCAATCGATCAGAGTACAAAGGCCTACTCAGTGGTCAGGCTCGTAAGCAGTATGTGTTGTTTGTTGTATGATTAATTGAGAACGAGTGTGTACCATCTTCGAAAATTAAAGACCACAATCTTCTGAATTGAATCGAGTCTGCATGACGAGAATGTTACAATACGTATGTTTGTTGCGATCCGATATCGCTTTGTAATCCTGCTGTGTATCTATGATACAAATGATATGATATTATCTGTTATCTGCTTTCCTAATTGAATAGCATGCCTATATGATTTATCGTTTTAAATCGCATGTTTATTATGACTAATATGTCTTTACATGCTATATGTTTTAAGCATGTTTATCGTTTTATCATACTATTATAGTTATAAAGCGATAGTAATAAACCAAAGTAATTGAAATCGAGGGTAAGTATGAGCATAGCTAGTCACTGTCCGCTCAGCGGGCATCCCCCCAATAGTTTATTGTGCAGGAAGATCGTGGACCGAGAGCTGGATTTTGGACGGGGCCACAAGACGTGTTTATACTTTACTTTTGTTGTATTTCGAGAGATATGTAATATATAACACCATACTCTTTTAAATTCCGTATTTAGAGTTGTTTTATTCAACTCTTGAACGATGTTGTAATATTTTGGGTTTATGTATAATTAATGACGCTGGTTTAAGACTTAATTAATTTCCGCCTTAGTAATTAAAGTCGACGAAAAACCAGGTTGTTACAGAAGAAATCTCCTCCTCCCACATACCCTATCACACGTCCAAAAGGGCAAGGAAGTGGACTTTTACACTTCTCAATTTCAAGCCCAAAACTAATTAAAAGTTTAACCCATTTAATTAGTTTTATTTAGCTTTTAATATATAATGTAATGTAATTATAATATCCATATATTATAATTAATCATAAATATCCGTATATTTATAATTTGCTAATTAATTATAACTTATTAAAATAAATTAGCCTACATTATTCGTAATAATTAAATATAACCTTTTATATTCAATTTCCGAATTACAGCTAATTCCTCTCATCTAATATTATTTAATCATTATTAAATAACATTCATTATCACATTTGACTAACCTCTTAGTCATATTGGACTAACCTTTTAGTCAACAACACTGACTAACTGTTTAGTCATTAAGTAAGGCATCAATATGATCATTTTCTCAAATAATCATATTTCTCAAACACATCCTTTAGGTGTGACTGTTAGGGACCAGTTGATCACCGCCATCTGTATGACAATAACGTCAAACTTATCTAGCAAGCCAACCGTTATTGATAAACGTTAATCAACTGATTAAATACAAAATGTACCCTGTGTACCTTTAGAGATTTATTTATGTTATTGCACTCACTGTGGAGGACACTAACCCCAACAGTTAAACATTGACCAAACTACTTTGCTCCAAGGTACAGAGGGGTTACTGCCCATGAGCCATTTATAGCCCACCTGAATTGTATATTGAGGACCATCAACCTGCCAGCCATTCTGAACATACCCATCCTTTAATTTGTCTTTGATGGAGCAAATTTTCCTCCAGGTCCAAGAGGATTCAGAACTAGGAGAGTATGAAAAGAGGTCATTACCTTTCAGGTAAGTATGGTGGATCAATTTAACCCATAAGTGGTCTGCCTTTGTAGCTAACCACTAAACAAGTTTTCCAATTGATGCCCAATTCCATGCCACTGAATCAATGATACCCAGGCCACCTTACCTTTTTGGTCTGCATACAGCCTCCCAGCTCACTAGGGGTCCCTTCCAGAAGTGCTCATGGCCTTCCCAAAGATAGTTCCTGCACAAGCTTTGTATTTTCTTCATTACACCATTTGGTAGAACAAAGATTTGAGACCAATAAGAATGTAATGTGCTCAGAACAGATTTTACCAAGACCAATCTACCAGCATAAGACAACTTCCTACTACCAAAACCCCTGATTCTTGCCACAATTCTGTCAATAAGGACATGAGAGTCCAAAACTGACAGTCTTCTTTCGGAAATAGGCACCCCAAGATATCTGAATGGAAGATGACCCTCCCTGAATCCAGTAACTGATAAGAATTGCTCTCTCACATTTAAGGCAATATCATTAAAGTAAGCTTCAGATTTCTCCTTATTCATTTCAAGACCAGAGGACTCTGAGAAAGACAGAAAACCTCTTAACATCAAAGTCATAGAATGGATTTGGCCTTTACAAAAGAGTAATAGGTCATCAGCAAAGCAAAGATGGTTGAGTTTCAAACCTTTGCAAAGGGGGTGAAACGTAAAACCTTTATCCTCTCCTACCACCTTCAATACTCTAGACAAATAGTCCATGCATAGTGTGAACAACAAGGGGGATAAGGGGTCTCCCTGCCTCAGATCTCTCTTCCCTTCAAAATACCCATTCAATTCACCATTAATCAATAGGGAATAAGTAGGAGTTGTGATACACTCCATAACCCAGCTCATAAATTTTTCAGGGAATCTCATAGCCAACATCAATTTCTCAATGAAGCCCCATTCAACTGAATCATATGCTTTCTTCAGATCAATTTTCAGTAAGCATCTAGGAGACACCATCTTCCTACCATATAATCTTACATGGTCTTGACATATAAGCACATTATTAAGGATTGATCTTCCTCTCACAAAGGCTGATTGGTTCTCACATAGGATCTCAGGCAAAATCCTCCCTAATCTGTTACACAGCACCTTTGAAATGATTTTATATAATGTATTGCAACAGACAATTGGCCTATACTCAGTCTCATGCTTGGTAATACACTTTTATGATGATGTTTGTAATACCATGAAAATTTCAATCTTTATTTTTATATTTTTTATTTTAACAATCTTAACATATATATTCTTTATTTATTATATATGAAAATTTATAGTATAATACAAGTATATAATTGAAATAGTATAATTCAATATAGCATATTACTAAAATGTTAATATAATATAATATAATATACGGAGTAATATATAATAATAATAATAATAATAATAATAATAATAATAATAATAATAATAATAATAATAATAATAATAATAATAATAATAATAATAATAATAATAATAATAATAATAATAATATTAATATAATGAAGTATGAGTTTTAGAATGAAGAACAAAATGAATGAAATAAGACTTTCTCTTTATTTAATTTATTTTATTGATTAAAAAAAAAATAATTTGTTTTAACCGGTTTTTCCGGTAGTAGGTTACCATGGACCATTTTGAGAAGATAAGTATAATAGTTTGAATATTGCGGAATTAATAATAGTTTGGATTATTGGAAGAAGAAGATGCATAATTTGGATTATTCCTGTTACATTTCCCTAATATAATTATTTTTTCAACAATCGTATGACAAGTTTACTTAAGACATTAAGACCATTCCCCTTAAATTTACACTATATTATTAAATTCACATTTTCTATTAAGTAAAGATGTTATCAATTACCCGCAAGGGTCACTAACAAAAAAACAGTCAAAATGCGAGAGTATTTGCGACGGAAAGAAAAGTCCGTCGCAAATAGCACTAGTTTGCGACGGATCATCCATTTTACGACGGATTCCTTTAATTTCGTCGCAAACCCGACGCATTACAGCCCTGCCAAAATTTGGTACAGAAAATCACCTTAGCGCTTTTATTTTTGCGAGGGAAATTTGCGACGGAAGAAAAATCCGTCGCAAATATCTAGGGATGCCAGGAAATATTCCCTGGCATATTTACATGCGTCAAAATTTTGTGACGGAAGACAAATCCACAGAATTTCTTTATTTCCGACGAAATTTGCGAGGAATATGCGTCTGTCGCAGATATCTAGAGATGCTGTGAATATTCCTAGCATATTCACATGCGTCGAAAATTTGCGCTTGAAGATGATCCATCGCAAATTTCCCTTATTTATGACAACAATTTATGGGCGGATCCTTTTTCAAGGTAAATTTGTTATATGTTATTCCCAACAGTTCTTCGACCATTCATTCTTTCCTATTTTTTTTTTTTGAAAAAAAAAAAACCCAAATCGCCCTCTTCCCCCGGACCCCCCGATGCGACCTCCCAACTCCGGCGACCCCTCTACTCTAGCGACCCCCCGTACTCCGGCGCTCCCCTACTCTGGCGACCTCCATACTCTGGCTATCCTCCCACCCCAAATTAGGGTATGATTTTTTTTAGTTTTTTCTTTCAAATTAATTAGTTTAATTTCAAATTGAGTTGATTAGATTAGTTTATAACATAAACAATCTGTTAGTTGATTATATTAGTTTAATTTCAAATTAATTTGTGTCCATGTGTTAATTGTTGCAACTCAGAACTTTTGAATGAGTTCGATGTCAGAAGCCATTTGATTAAAAGAGGATTTATGAGTAATTACTTTAGTTGGTTTTGTCACAGAGAGGATTTCCCCGTAGACGATAGACCTAGATATATGGTGGTTGATAATCCTTATCGAGAAATGATAAATGACGCTTTACGAGATGAAGTAGACACAATTAGGGAAGAAGCATTAAATGCTGATGAAATAAACCAGGCACCAAACCCTCAAGTGAAAGCTTCCTTTGACATGTTAAACAAGGTCGATGAATCTCTGTATGAAGGAAGTCTCATGTCAGTGTTGGAAGCTGCTTCTAGATTAGTCACGTTAAAGTGTGACCACAATCTGTCTCATAGGATTGTTGACGGGATTAGTAGTTTGCTTGGAGACGCTTTTCCAAACAATAACAAGATGACTTCAGATTTTTATGCTGCTAAAAAATTGTTAAAAGGTTTTCAATTAACCCACGAGAAGATAAATGCATGTGATGAAGGGTGTATGTTGTTTTGGGGTGAAGTCGAGGATTCAGATGCATGCCGAAAATGTGGTTTTCAAAGATATAAATCAAACACAAATGAACGGGGCAAACGTGTTGCACAACAGTCACTCCTGTACTTTCCACTTGGAACTCGTCTTCAAAGGTTGTATGCTACTAAATATATAGCCGAACAAATGAGATGGCATGCAGAGAATCCTCGAGTAGGTGAAATAATTAAAAGAGTTGTAGGAAACTGGAGTATTTACATATGATGTTTCGAGGAAACAAAAGTTCCAACTTAGAGCTGCACTATTAGGGACGATCAACGACTTTCCTGCCTATGGCATGCTATCTGGTTGGTCAACAGCGGGATGGAAGGCGTGTCCTTATTTTGGTAAGAGAAATAAGTGTTTTTGGCTTAAGCATAGTGGGAAGTGGAATTGGTTCGATTGTTATAGACAATTTTTGAAAGCTGGGCACCCGTAACGTAAGGATCAAAGTTTTTTGAAGAAAAAACCCGTGGAACTTGATGTCATAGAGATCATTTTGTTTTATTAGTCGTAAATATATTTTATTGGCATGATAAAACTTTAGTAAATATAAATTGAAGGTAGGGTTAAAAAATCGTTGATAGATAAAAAACAGGTTCTAAAGAAGGGGTATGGTGAGTGGAAGAATTCGGAGGTAATTAACATACTAATAATTTATCGTTTATTTTGTTTTATATTATTAAACGATGTTAGTTTTATATTATATGTACATGACACAGAACTAAATAATTTATCGTTTACTTTGTTTTGTTTATAGAAAGCCAAGAAAAAGGGGGAGATACAAAAGAAGAACCGTTGTTCTCAGGGCGTGGATGGAAAGGCGGCGAGGACGCACACTGGGTCGCCAAGATATGATGCAATATATAGACAGAGCAGTTGATATTCTTAACTTCATTTATATATATATATATATATATATATATATATATATATATATATATGTGTGTGTGTGTGTGTGTGTATTTTGAACGTGATATATTTAATGACAATGTTCGTCGTTATTATTTTACGTAACTTGAGGATAAATAGTTTTTTTTTGTATGAAAAGTGTGCAGGATCGTCGACACCACCATCTGTCCCCGAGCTCGTGAGGAAATCAAAAACCTCCAAAAAGAGTGGTGGTTTCATTAGCAACAAAGTGAAGAGTTTATTTGTACGAATTCATTTATACTTAACTTTAATTTAATGATTCTTATTTACAATCTATTTAAACTAACGAATATTATATTTTCTATTCTAAAATTAGGACCGCTTCAGTCTACGAGAAGAGGAGCTTGAGACTACCCAGCCGAACACTCCCGTCGATAAGAACCGGTTGTACTATGAGGTCGTCGGCGGACACGGCAAGAAAGGACGTGTTTACAGCACCGGTTAAGCCACATCTATGTTTTACGAGCGTCCGCCGCCTCGTCACTCATTCGCCGAGGAGCAGTCTTTGTATACTCCCGGGATTCTGACACGCCTGACACAGGAAAACCGGTCGAAGAGTCAAAGGTTGTCGCAAATTGAGGAGTATATCGCGTCTCAATGCCTAAGTACTCAGCCTCCTCCGACCTGCAACACAGGCGCCGACTTTGATCTTTTTAGGCGTGGGCCGTTTGACGGTGACGGTGGTAGTGGTAGTGGCGGCGCAGATGTGCCCTTAAAGTCTGTATTTGTTGAACTTTAAAGATTTTTAACATTTAGACGATTTAAGCTACTAGATTTTAGACGTTGAAAACGACTAGCGTATGTTAATATATGACGTGTTTTGTTCATATATGTGTGATCAGTGCTATTTATATGCATTTTATGCCCCGGTTTAGTCGCATTTAGCTTGCATTTATTCGTATTCATTATGATTCTATGAGCTATTTGTTATATTTCTCGATACTGCTGCCTTTCATTTACATTTTGCAGGTTTTGGTGGTTTTGAGCCAAAACCCGAGGCATTAGGAGCTAATACGAGATTCAAGACTACGAGACCAGGCTCGAGCTCACGCAGGAGCTCGGAGTTCAAATATAAGATCAAAGACTAAGAAGGCCACGAGTAATAAAGGCCCAAATGAAGAATTGGGCTAGAAACGAAGATTGAAGAAGAGCTGGCCCAGGGAAGCAGACCGGCCAGTCTAGTCAAAGCCAAGATTCGCCGCCCTGATGTCTGTTCCGTCGGGTTTTATTTTAATTCGTGGTTAATTGCTTGGAAACTAATATATATACCTTAGGCTCGAAAACTAAACAACTATCTTAGTTTTATGCTTCATTTTCTGCTCTTAAGTTAGGTTTAAGTTTACTGTTGTTTTATTTTCTCTCTTTCAAAAACATTCAAACTTCATTAGTTTAGCTTCAAGATTGATTTCATTGTAACCGTCGGTACTCCGTATTTAATCCAGGTTTAATTTCAATTACTATTTCTTTCATTATGTCCTATTCTTATTATTGCCTTGTTTTGATTTCTAGTATGAGTAGCTAATCTCCTATTAGGGTTTGAGGGGAATTTGTGCCCTTGGTTCAGGAACATGTTTTTAGATTAAACTGGTTGAATATATTGTGCAATTGATTTCTTTCTACGCGTTTTATGCCAATTAAATTAGGATTATTTCGCCTGATCAACGATTTGTCTGAGTTTAATTAAACCTGAGTAAGTTTTAATTTAAGATCAAAAGCCGAGTTAAAACTAGACTTACGCAAGATTGATAAGTTGAATTTAGTAAGTTGCGAGAGCCCGCTAAATTTGCTTAAGGCTAAAATTGACTCGAGAGAGCGTTTTCTAAACCTAATCAATTTGCACAGTTTATCGCTTCCTTCTTATGAACTTGAGTTCCTGAATCATCGTCATAATGAACCTGATGCCCTAATCCTTTCCCTTATTTATCCCTACTTACTGTTATTATTTGCTTTAGTTCATAGTTTAAAACTAACCCTTTTTCACACTTGAGTTAGACCTGTTTTCGTCTGCTTTAGCTTATAACTCCACCGTTTCCGTGTGGATACGATCCTGCTTACCACTAGCTTCTGTTAGTTGTCTGCTTAGGTTTATTTTGATTGAGGCGTGACGATTTAGCCTTGTCAATGTGTTGTGTGTTTGGCGTATGGGATTGTAATATGGTGGTTTTGGGGTGTATTGACACCGCAAATGAATTTAATTGCATGATTTAGGGTAGTAAAAACGGGTAGAATTATGTTATATGGTTCATTTACTTGCGATGGAAAAGACAGATTGCGACGGAATGGTCTGTCACATAAAGCTTAGCGCGATTTTAACACCGGTCGTCGAATGTAATCGCTTTATGACGGAACCGTCCGTCAGAACGTATTTTCGCGACGAATATTCCGTCGCAATCAAAAAGTGTGCGATGGAATGTTCAAGCATTTGCGACGTTAGTCTTTGCGACGCATAGTTCCGTCGCAAATTTCTTGCAACGGAATAACCATTTATTTGCGACAAACCAACTCGACGGACCGTTTCCCTCGCACATTTCGTCGCAAAAACCCTTTTGCGACGGATTTTAGCCATTGTACGACGGAATCTGTCCGTCGCAATTCAACTGTTTTTTTTTTTTTTTTTTTTTTT
Organism: Dianthus caryophyllus; assembly: GCA_023091065.1. NCBI lineage: Eukaryota > Viridiplantae > Streptophyta > Magnoliopsida > Caryophyllales > Caryophyllaceae > Dianthus > Dianthus caryophyllus. The sequence continues at coordinate 5,151,986 of JALGRB010000019.1, read as the reverse complement.
TTTTTTTTTTTTTTTTTGTAGTAGGTGTGGTCTAGTAGTTAAAACATGGATGAAACTCTCATGGGTATCGGGTTCGATTCCCTCCAAGCGCAATCTTGCGGAAAATGTTAGACCTACGGCCATGTCTAATAGATCATGAGCCTGTCAGCTGAAATTGTGGTTGTGAATCTCCCACGTTATAGAAAAAGAAAATGTTATCAATTGATTTGTCATATTACAAAGAGCATCCGAAATTTGGTATGAGAATCAAACACATACAACTCCCTCAGCATATACCATCAATGACCACTCTGCCAAATATTTTCCTCACTCCAACAATTAGAAAAAAAATGTATCCTACAAAACAACTAACTAGTAGCTAGCGGTAAGCAGGTATTGAATCCACAGGGAGAAGGGTAAAATCTACTAATCTCGCTAGACTCTAGGCTACTACAAAATTTTATAGATGGAAATAAAGACTAACTATGAGTAAAATAAACTAACGCTAAACTAGAATGTTAAAAGGGTTTAAGCACTATAAAGAAGTCTAGGGTCTCGGGTTCACGAACACAGGAAACGTAGCATGCAAGGAATCATGCAACTCGACAAATAATCGTGCTAGGGAAATGACTAATCATCTCGGATATTAATCTACCCTAAGGCTCAACTAACAGGCTCAACTAACATGCTCTTGCAACTTATTAGTCTGCCTTACCAAATTGCAAGCAAGTCTAATCTTAACCAGGTTTTCGATCTTAGGCTCCGATTCCTAGGTCAATTAACTAATCGCGGTTAACGATCAATCAAACGCAATCAACACATGCAATTATGGCTAACAATAATTAAAAACGAGAGTAATCATCCAATTTAACTGCGCATACATGAATTCGATTCTCTTAAACCCTAGATAGAAAATTAGCTATTCATGAAATTAGGGCAAGAGAAATCAAAAGCAACAATGAACCTAAACATGATGAACAACAAATTAAATTCTAAAGATATTAAAGAGAAATTGAAATACCATAGAATAAATTGCTGAAAGCTTCGTAATTGAAATTAATTAAATCGCAAAGTAATTATACCGTCGTTAAATGTTGAAGAAGAGTAAAAACTGATGAAGAAAAGAGTAGTAGGTTCTTAGGTCTAAAACTAATGATAATCCTAAATTAAATCTTTTCTAATTAAATAATACCAAATTCTAAAAAACTCCGGCAAAATAACAAAGGCGGTCGGCCGACCGGCTGCCAATCCTAGACCGGCGCCGGGCCTAAAATTTTATTCTCCGTAAAATTCCTCAAATTGCCGTCTAGTCATGCAGCCGGTTGACCGGCCGCTTGTTTGGTCAGACCAGCCGGTTGCCAAAGTCAACTGGATCTCGATTTGATGGATTCTTGTTTTGTGATTTGGGCCTCCTCTAATAATTCTTCACAATTTCGGCCCTTTTATCCGTATTTCTTGGCTTTTGATCCCGAGTTCATCTTCACGTTATCTCTTGGAATTTCGTCATCTCTACTTTTCAGCTCAAATGTACGGGAAATGTATAAAATCCTGCAAAATACAGAGAAACACCAAAAGCGCCTCTAGGACGTAATGTGAGAACAAAATGGCCTTATAAGGCAAATTTTGACAATAAAAGGCAGCTCCAGACGGGAGTAAAATCATATAAAAATAACAACTATCAGAAGTTAATGAAGGTAAAAAAACGAGTAAAATATCCTTACGCAAAAATCCTACGGGGTAGGATGTGCATATAATATATTCGACATACTTGTATTAAAATCCAAATTGGATAAACGACCTTCGAAATATTATTTCCGATGAAAATCGCTCGGACCGGCATGTGTTGTACCGGTGTGGAACCCGGGATCGAGGGGGACCCAACTCGGCGTCTTGCATAAGGGCGCTTTAAGTTAAAAAGACTAATTTAGAAAAACCTTTAAAACTGTTTTGGAGTCGCCACCTAATTATCGCGGAAATTAGGAACCTGCTATCATGTCCTAAGCCTAAAGACATGTCCTAGATTTTGGAGCACGCCGACACCCCTAGATCTAAGGCTTGTGAAACCAGAATGGATTCGGGGTGAGGGTACTTTAATAAAGATTAGTTCAATTGATGATTTATGAAAACCTTTTAGAAAAGCCTATGTTAAAATAGCCTGTACTGACCTAGAACAATCCATGAAAAATGATATTTGAGCCAATGTTATCGCTACGTACAAGTACGATAAAGGTTTATTAAAGAATGCAAATGCAAATGCAAAAAGATAGATTAAAACCCTCAGTTTAGCATGTTTAACTTGTTAACGAAAACGGCTTAGTTAAAGGTCGAATTCATTGTTTAAAGTTGATTTTAATGCAAAAGAAGAAGGTGCAAGATGCATACAAATAAAATAAACGTTCAATTGTCCATTGGGTCATTTAAAAGGGTCAGTTGCTTATGCGACTTTGGCGTGTCATCGGATATGGGGTGTAGTCCCCTTTGTTAGTCCATAGAAAATAAGAAAAAGTTTTGATCCAAGTGGATCGGTACCTACCTGGTCCTGGCGCTTCAGATCTGGGCAGAGCTTCGCTTCTTGAAATTAAAAGGAGGATGAATTCAACACGGGATGGTGTGTTGAACTCGAGGATTTGAGTGCGTGAGGCTTTGTGAGAGTTTCTGGTGTTTTCTGGTTATGAATTGTGTTTATGAGGCCGGGTATAGGGGGTATTTATACTAAAACCTCGGAGAAATTAGGAAATCACGGGATATAACCAGGCAGGGGAACCGCATAGCCTTATGCAGTTGGCCAGGCAAACCGCATAGGCTTATGCGGTTTGACCCATAAACCGCATAAGGTTATGCGGTTTGGAGGTATGGTTTTAGCTTGGTTTTCCTAATTCCGATTTGTGGATATCTCGAAAAGATACAGTATAATCTTTAGCTTGTGCGTCAAGAAGGCTTTATGAGGGCTTCCTAAGATATTTTTGAGGGTTGAGGGCTTTGGAGTGAATGCCAAAGGCGGGTTTGGGCTCGGTTCTGGGCCCGAGACCCGAAAATGTGAAAAGGGTGTATTTTGTGGAGTTTTGTGAAATAAGATAAACCGGGAGGCTATATTTTATGTAAGAGGGAGCTAAAGGGGGGGATTTAGCCACCGGGCCTAAATTTAGGAATTTAGGAATGCTGAATTAGACCTCGTTAATGTAAAAGGGTAATTGTAATGCAAATGCGAAGCTCATGCCAAACGAAACAGGGCGCGGACCAGGCTAAACTCTAAATGGACAAAAAGAACATTTATTTAAAGCGATGTGAAGCGACCTAAAATCATTAAACATTTCAAAACGACTCAAAAATGAATTCGACATTATTAGAACCGTTTAAGTGAACCTTAAAGCATGCATAATAAAAAGTCCGAGTTACATCACGGGGTTTTGTTTGGGAGGGTACGGATATGGGTATCCACAGAGCCCCCAGTTTGACTGAGCTCGGACTAGAGCGTTAGTCAAACTCCACGACCATATCCGGACCATTACAGTCTCGATATCGTCAGCGGAACGAAGCATGTGTCCATGGGTGAGACGAGGACTTCGAACCGGGCTAAACGGGGAGGGACGTGCGCATTTTAAGGACGTGGCGGTCCATGCATATTATGAGGGCCTGCCGGCCTGCAGAGTGCCTTTTCTATGCTTTGCTGCCGTGTAGTGTTGCTGATGCCGTTGCTTGTGCTGATGTCGTTGCTGATGTTGATGCCGTTGTTGATGCTGATGTCGTTGCCGTTGTTGATGCTGATGCCGTTGCTTGTGCTGGGTCTCGCTGAGGAGCGCAGGTGCTTAGTGTAGTATCCTTTGGAGAAGTACTAGTCCGCCGGGGAAGGGTGTATATGTATGGTCTCGCCGAGGAGCGTAGGTTTAATTGTAGTTGTTTGGTCTTTGGAAGAGTGCTGATGTTACGTCTTGTAAGGGGTGCAGGTGTATGTTCGCCGGGAATTATGGTCCGAGGAAGGTGTACGTGCTCATGTATACTGCTTCGTTGGGGAAGTTGAAGGATGATTCGTTCAGGATGTTTTGTAGTGGTGTATTTGCTACGGCCCACTGGGGAGAATGCCCCAGGGACGTAGGTTAGTGATTTGTTGGGGAAGTCGAAGGATATGTCTTGGACTCCGTGGGAAATGTCTGTATAGGTGTGTGGAGCCCATGGGGAGGAAGTGATACTCCACAGGGACGAGTATGGCGGACTGTAGGTGACGCCTTAACCATGAAAACTTGCGTGTACGAAGAAAAACATTTAGGCTTGACGAGCCTAATATGGAGAGAAAACGTGGAACAAAACACGCCTCAGAAATTGCCTTGTTGACTAATGATTCTTCCGGGGAATCTCTTATCAATTGGCGACTTCAAGCGTGGGCTCATTCACACATGTCACGGCTTCAAATCCGGAATAATTCGAATTCTGCGATTGTCTTCTGAAATCTTCATTTTCGCCTGCTTTGACCATGAGACGTGGTATCTGGTGATTCGTTTGGATTCATGTGATACTCATCTCTCTCGAACTCTGGACGCGTGGTGTCTGGACTCATATTCGAGCGGTTGGTGCTTGGATGCTTGGACGTATGTTCGGGTGGTTGTTCTTTGATGCACACATGAAAGTGTTATGCTTTTAGCGTGCATGCTCATGTTTGTAGCGGTTCTGGAGGTGTCGCTCAACCGTAAGTGTGCGTATTGATATAGGTGTTCATAGCAAGGGTGTCTTTCAAAAATGCGAAAAATTATCCCATTTTTCGTTTGAGGTGGGTGTATGTGAGCCCCCAGTTTGACTGAGTTATGGTGTATAACGATAGTCAAACTATGTAAAAGGCTATGGGTTGCATTAGGATAAGGGTGTTTTCGGATTACCCCCTCGAGTTTGACTAAGTTTTGTATGAAAACTGAGTCAAAGTGTAGTAGATGATGTACTTGGAGAAGGAGTTTTTTGGGTTACCCCCTCGAGTTTGACTAAGTTTTGAATGAAAACTGAGTCAAAGTGGAGTGCAGGATGTGCATTTGGCGGAGGAGTTTTTGGATTACCCCCTCGAGTTTGACTAAGTTTTGGATGAAAACTGAGTCAAAGGGAAGTGGAATGTACATGCTTTAGGAGGAGGAGTTTTTTGGATTACCCCCTCGAGTTTGACTAAGTTTTGGATAAAAACTAAGTCAAAGGGAAGTGGAATGTACTTACTTTAGGAGGAGGAGTTTTTGGATTACCCCCTCGAGTTTGACTAAGTTTTGAATGAAAACTGAGTCAAAGTGAAGAGTATGGTGTTTGGTTTTGAAATTTCCCCCGTAGTTCGGCTTAATTTGATTGAAATTAAGGCAAAATGGAGAAAAATGTAGCGTGGGTGGAGCAGGCGATCCAGCTGTGTCAGAGTCGTGCTGAGATGGCTCGGGTTCAGCGTGACTTTGACGAGTACCGTCGTTTTCACCCTTAGTTGTCTAGTTGATCTTGTGTAATAAGGATTGTGTGAACCCATCATTACATGACCGTTTGTTGTAGCTTGGTTTGAACTTTGTAGTTGCTTTTTGTCGTCTTTCGCCTGCGGTCAGACAGTGCTTCCGTGGACCTACGTAGTTAGTAGGCTCGGGTTTGAAAGTGAAATGATTCCCGATTGGGATGTTTGGATTAAAATGTTTTTGTTGAAAAATCATTTTAGTGAAAGATTCATTTTAGTTGTCGAAATGAGCTTTAAAAATGAACAGTTGAAATGTTGGTTGTAAGGCTTCATGCAAGATGAAAGAGTGTTTGAGTTGTGAGCTTGAGCTAGAGTTATGAAGACCGTGGAGGGTCACTTGAGTGCAAAGGTTGAAAAGTCCCCAGTTGTCGAGGATGAGAATTCGGTGGAATCTCATGACAACACGGAGTGGGATGTAGTGCGTGATTCGGTTGTGCTTTGCGTAAGCTGCCTACGTATCCACGAATGTGGAATCAAACTGTAGATACCTGATAGGTTTAGTCGCGTCACCTAATCAAAAGTAAATCCGAACAAACTCTAATGGGTAGCATGGGTAAGTCGGGTATCGTATCCGCAGGGAGATGGTCGCAATGTTGGTTATTTTGAACGATTCTAGTCTCGGTTCGAGTAGTTGTGGTTACTAAACACTAAAGCCGAAAAGTAAGGGTTTAAACTTAGGGAAAAAGGTCTAGGGAATCGGGGATAGCATAGGCAAAGCTAGGATGAAGGATGGTGACAGAAATGAGTCGGAAATCGCATGTGCTAAGGAATAGGCTCGGCCTCTCGGTCCTAAGCATTCTCTAGGTCTCAAATGCGGGCTCTCGCAACTTACAAGTGAGGGTCCTAATGGTTGGTCTCGTACCCTACCTTAAACTAGGCTTTCGGTCTTAAGTTTAAGGGTGGAAAACGCTTGCTAAACCTTGGCCAAGGGATCAACAAACACAATCAAACACAAGACAACCAAAGCACAAGCAAAACCCTCATCAAATCATCACCAAAAACATCCAAGACTCCTCACCCATGATCACCCTTCATCCCTAGATAGAGGACTACTCAAACATCACGAAAACGGAAACAAAAGCAAGGGAGAAAGAAGAAAACATGAGCAACAACGATAAATATTGAAATCACAATCAAATAAGAGAAGTATGAAACAAAACCTAATCAGAAATTGCAAAGAGAAAGAGAAGAATAAAGACAACAATACCGAAATAGGATGATCAAACAACGTTTCCGAGTCGAGAATTCAAAGTACAAGAAGGAAAATTATTTAAACCCTAAGTTTTTGATAGAAACTAGTTCTAAGAGTCTACGAAATGCTGTAAAACTTTCAGACGAAAATATAATATTTTGATCCTTCAAATTGACGAAGTATTTAAAGCACACGAGGAGTCGGAAGCCGTCCCTGGGCTTCGGGACAGGCTTCCCGACCGGGACACCCAGAAAACAGGTCCCAAGCGTACGGGACACTCATCCCGTATGATTCAGCTTATTTGCTCTTCTTTGCTCCTTCTTGTACTTAGCCAAATTTGCAATATTTGTCGTCCCAAGGCTTAGGGACGAGGCTCAAGAGTAGGGACGAGTCTTAGGATGATAATGTAAGCTTCAAATCCCGTCCCAAGGTCCCGGGACACCTTCATTGGTTGAAACGAGGCTCGTGCGCAACCGAAACGCAACGAAACCAACTCGAAACACCTCGAAACTTCACGAAACCTTATGAAACTTCACGAAACCTCCCGAGTAACATCCTAAACTCCAAATAGCTGCTTTAAGCTACAAAATAAACACAAAAACGCAACAGAGCCAAAACGGAGCGAAATAGGAAGCGAAACGCAAGTAAAAGCACGGGAAACGCAAAGTAAAGCTCGTGAACAAGGGGCTATAAGTACGTAAATATATGACACATCAATACCCGTATCCGTACCCCCCAAATACAAACCCTGTGATGAAATGAATTTTTCACAAAAAGCATGTTTTTAACGTAATGTCAAAATGGTACATTTTGTCGAAAACATTTTAAGTCGTTTAACGCATAAATGATTTATTTGCATGTCGTGTAAAATGAGTATTCGTTTAGTCATTTTATTTAAGCCGACCCAACACAAAAACAAGCCTTTTTTAACACGAAAAAGCCCGCAAGAACACCCGAGCACGCCTCTCGGGGCGTCAGACGCTCAAGTCGAGCTCACGTCTAAACACATTTCACGAAAACAATTCAATACACGACATAAACATTTTTCGGCCTGAGACCCGAACAAAGCACGAAACACGCAAACACGAAACCGAGCCCGAATTACGTCATAGCCAAATTGATCCCCGACCAAAAACCTGCAAACACAAACATCATCATTACATACATACGTAAGCGCTTACGCACAGCAAAAAAAACAGTAGAAAAGTCCCAAAAAATCGCCTGTTAACAGGCGTTTTCATTGAAAATGCCAGTTGACTGGCGATTCAAAAAGAAATCGCCAGTTGACTAGCGGTTTTCAATGTAATCGCCAGTTGACAGGCGATTTTCTCTGTCTCTAGTAATTTGGCGGCTCGAAATCCCTATATATACACCCCCTTATTCAACCATTTAAAACCATGAATTATCATCACTCCTTCTCTCCCTACTCCTCAATTGCACTGGCTCAGACTTATGGGTTCTTAAGCTGACCCGGTATTGGCATTGCGAAGCCGTATTCGTAATACGGTTGTAGCGATTCGGATTTCTAATCCATCTTAAAACCTCTCGCCAATATCGCATAAGCAACGACCTAAATCACTAACAAATGAACACTACTTTTACACTTAAGCAAATTCTCATTTACGCATTAAACGACTAAACATGATTTCGACGAAACTTGTACGGTCTTCATTAGTCTTAAAACATGCAAAACTGAGGGTTTTAAACAAACTTTTACACACACATGAGTCGGAAAATAGCATTTAAACGATAATTCAAACAATGAATTATCGTTTTGTGCACATTTCCTATAGCAACCCGTCATAACTTTGACGTATACATTTGCTTTTACGCATATTTATCGAGTCACATATCGCACTTGTACGTAGCGGTCTGCATTTGCTTAAACATCGAATTATACACTGTTTTTCAAGCTAGTAGTGGCTAATTTTACGTAGGCTTCTCAATTACAGTTTTTCATAATGCATTTTGACAAACTTTCGTAGAGTACCCTCACCCCGAATCCGCTCTGGTTTCACAATTGCCTTAGACGGATAGGTATCGACGCACCTTGAACTCTAAGATTCGCGTCTTCGAGTCCAAGACGCGCTGAATGGGTCCAAATTCCCTCATAATTTGGTGGCGACTCCGAAAATGGCTTTTAAATGATTTTTCAATATTTCTTTAAAATGCTTTAAACAAATTACGCAATGACATCCCCCATAGCAAATCGAGCAAAACTCACAGAGCGCGCTTGTACGCGCCGCTCTTTCACATTATTTTCCCGCGCCGTGCATTCCGCCCCATGACATTTTTCGAGGGCGGGCGCGAGCGGGGCGTCGAGAAGGGATCCCGATCCGGTATCCTCAGTTGGCGACTCCGCTGGGGAAGAACTGTTTTTATTTTTTAAGAAAATTAGCTTTTTCCTTTATTTAAAACCACAAGAGGTGAAACTTGAAAACTTGAAAACAGTTTTAAATTTGATGTTTGAGCACATGCAACCGTTTGAGTCGAATTCTCCTGATTCATAACCACAACCCTCGAGGGACGGCCCCAAGTAAAAACTTGCTTCATAAGCAAGTATACTCTGGACACGTCGATCTCTCACCCTTCAACGATCACAAGTATGGCATCCGTACAAGTGATCGTAGCTGTCAAACTCGGACGCTCTAGGCCCCGTATTGAATCCACACTCAGATGTGTGTGATCTTGCGGATAACCCTACACAAACGTTGCGGGAATGACCGGAAGGAACCTTACCCTGAAAGCCAAAATCCTGTGTCAATACGTACAAATGCGAGGCTATAGTACCCTCATTATAGTCGTCTCTCAAAATACATCATACATAGGCACTTTACAACATTGCATTTGCATTTTCAAAAAAAAAAAAACGAACGAACAGTTCTTTTTGCAACTTTTGAAATAACATTTTTCAAAACATTCCATATAAACCGGCTGACCTATAATCATTTCGGTTTAGCACGACAACAAAGTCTTTCAAAACGCCCGCGAATAATCACTACATTCGCAAGGCCTTTCAAGAACGTAAATGGATCACGTGACTCGCGGTCACTATAATTCATTTATAGCAAAACATTTTCACATTGCAAAACCCGAGAATATCAACATATTCCTGCGGAACTTACTCAAAACAAATGGCCTCGGCCTCTTGCAAACATTTTCGCAAAACTCACGTCGAGCCGAACGACTTTCTAGTCACTTCGACTTGACAAACATCCCTTACAAACAAACAAAACTCGGGAATGGTCATACCCAATCCCGTCATTTACGCTGAATCGACTGACCTACAGTCATTTGACTCAGTTCATTTCACACAAAACACGTAAAAACGATCAAAACCGTTTTTACACACTTTAACATCCCTGACTCGACTAGCGTATAGTTATCTCGAGTCAGATCCAAAGCTTTTCACTGCAATCCAACGATGAGCCCACAACGACATACTGTTAATACGAGCCCATAGGATTCATGCACAAAACATCTTTTACATCGAGATTGGAAACGCGTCAACGCGTTTCTAACTCAAAAGCTTTCCAAACATTTTGTCAAAACATGACGAGCAGTTTTAACAATGCTCACAACACATTTTTGAAATAAACGTTTTTCAGAAATCTTGCAAACTGACTAACCAATAGCCTTTTTGGTTTTAACCAAAACAAGCAATCTTTTCAAAATAAATCCCAGGAATAATCATAAAATTCCCGTCGACATTTCAAAAGCATGAGCAGACTACATGACTCCTCGTCATCGTAGTCCTTTTAATACAAACCTTTTTCTGCAAAGCAAACTCGAGGATGACAACATGTCCTCGATGATTTTTCACGACACATCGAACGACCCATGCCCGTTTTAAGCACTTTTGAAATAACATTTTTCATAATTCTTCAAACAAATCGGCTCACGGCCATTTCACCCAATCACACTTTTACAACTAAGCAAACACGGGAATGCCCAAAAGCAGTCCCTAAGCAAACACTGGAATGCCCAAAAGCAGTCCCTAAGCAAACACGGGAATGCCCAAAAGCAATCCCTGAGCAAACACGGGAATGCCCAAAAGCAATCCCAAAGCAAACACGGGAATGCCTTAATGCAGTCCCTAAGCAAACACGGGAATTCCCAAAAGCAATCCCTAAGCAAACACGGGAATGCTTAAAAGCAATCCCTAAGCAAAGCCCGGGAATGCCCAAAAGCACTCCCTCGGACTTTTTCCAAGGCCATTTCAGGCCCAAGCATCATTTTTACAATCAAGCAAAGCCCAGGAATGCCCAAAAGCACTCCCTCGGACTTTTTCCACGGCCATTTCAGGCCCAAGCATCATTTTTACAATCAAGCAAAGCCCGGGAATGCCCAAAAGCACTCCCTCGGACTTTTTCCACGGCCATTTCAGGCCCAAACATCATTGCTACAATCAAGCATAGCCCAGGAATGCCCAAAAGCACTCCCACGGACTTTTTCCACAGTCATTTCGGCCCAAGCATCACTTTTACAATCAAGCAAAGCCCGGGAATGCCCAAAAGCACTCCCGCGGACTTTTTCCTCGGTCATCTCGACCAAAGCATCACTTTTACAACCAAGCAAGACCCGGGAATGCCCAAACGCACTCCCGCGGACTTTTTCCTCGGTCATCTCGACCGAAACATCACATTTACAACTTAGTAAAACCCGGGAATGCCCAAGCACAGGTCCGCAGACATTTTCATTTTAGTTGAACGACCCATAGTCGTGCCGACTAAGCTTTTTCAAAATCAAAAACGACAGAACGTGCAAGGCCGTTCTCATCGCATTTCAAGCATCTCCGACTTAACTAACTAAACGCTCTCAAAGTCAAATCCTTTTTCATGCATCTAGGCTCGAGCCCTCAACGATAGACCGTTAACATGGGCTCGACGGATACAAAGCAAACACGTTTTAACATCGAGACGAGATGCGCGCACGCATTCTCGTCTCAAAAAGGCTTCCTAGGCATAATATCGTTCTTAAAGCAACACACTCTCATTTTTGAAATAAGCTCTTTTCAAAAATCTTTTCACTTTTACAAAACAAACAACATACTCTCATTTTTGAAATAAGCTCTTTTCGAAAATATCCGTGTTTTTACAAAACAAATAAAACTTTTGCATTTTGAAATAATCACGTTTCAAAACTCTCTCAACTTCGAAATAAACACTTTTAGAAATCCCGGGTCAAACCAAATAGTCTTTCACTATTTTGATCTGATCCACTAAGCACTCTTTACGAGTCACTCGGGAATGATCACTACATTCCCGAATCTTTTCAAAGCACAAATGGACTACATGGCCCTTGGCCATCGTAACCTATTTATCGCAAAGCTTTTTCATAAAGCAAAACCCAAGAATCTCATCGCATTCTTGGAGACTTGTCATTCTAAGCAGCCCACGGCCCTTCACATTTTGAAATAACATTTTTTAAATTTCTGTGTCAGGTCAACTAGTCTATACCTAGTTCGATTCGACCCAATCACAAATCTCTGCAACCGTCCGGGAATAATCACTACATTCCCGAGACCTTACAAAAACGTCAATGGACTACATGACTCGCGGTCATCGTACGCCAATTTCTAGCAAAACGCTTTCACAAGCCCAAACCCAAGAATTACCGGGCCTTCTCAACTTTTCAAATAAAGCACTTTGCAAATCTCATTGGGCCAAACGACCCAAAGTCGGCCTGATTCAATAAACATCATCTTTTACAAGCAAGCAAAACCCGAGAACGGCCAAGCCCAATCTTGTGGATTTTTCATTGGTTCGAATGGCCCATGACCATCTCGACCCAATTCCTCTTAAGCAAAAAGCATGTGGACGTACAAACCTGCCCACATCCTACCCAACTAGCTTATCGCTAACACGGGTTCACTCGAAGCAATTCTACCGCAATCCTACGATAGGCCCAGGCCACGACGACATGCCATTAACATGGGCCAATCGGATTCAATGAAAACTCTTTAAACATCGAATCAGAAACGTGTCAACGCGTCTCTAGCTCAAACACCTCCCATACATTTTGTCAAAGCACGACAAGCGGTTTTCACAAAATCCTCATCACATTTTTGAAATAACATTTTTCAAAAATCCTTCCCTCGAACCGAATGACCCATAGTCATGATAGTTTGACCCACACAAGCAATCTCTTCAAAGCATCCAAGAATAATTACTTTATTCTTGTGACATTTCCAAAACGTAAATAAACCACATGACTCGCGGTCATTGTAACTCATTTATAACAAAGCATTTTCAAACCCGATAGTGGTTACTCATTCTCGTGGACCTCTTCTCAAAATCAAATCAAGCAGCTCACGGCCTTTTAACATCTCTTTCGAAATAAGCACTTTTCGAAATCTACGGTTCAAATGGCCATCTCACACACAACACGAAGCTCGACTAGACTACGAAGCGCCATCAAGAAGCATCCGACATCAGCAGACGGCTCAAAGACACCAGACGTCAACAGGCAGGCACGCCTTTAAACATGCACGGACCGTCATGTCCTAAAACATGTTGTCCCGCCCCGCATTTCCCGGCACTAAGTCCTCGTCTCTCCCTCGAGACACATGCTTAGCGCCGCCAGGTGGTATCGAGACTGTAAAGGTCCGGATACTATCATTAAGTTTGACTAGCACTTTAGTCCAAGCTCAGTCAAACTGGGGGCTCTGTAGATACCCGTATCTGTACCCTCCAAATACAAACCCTACGATGAAATGGACTTTTCACAAAAAGCATGTTTTTAACGTAATGTCAAAATGGTACATTTTGTCGAAAACATTTTAGGTCGTTTAACGCATAAATGATTTATTTGCATGTCGTGTAAACTGAGTATTCGTTTAGTCATTTTATTTAAGCCGACCCAACACAAAAACAAGCCTTTTTCAACACGAAAAAGCCCGCAAGAACACTTGAGCACGCCTCCCGAGGCGTCAGACGCTCAAGCCGAGCACACGTCTAGACACCACTCACAAAAACAAATCAATTCAAGACAAAAACACTTTTCGGCCCGAGACCCGAAAAAGCCCACAAAAGCACCCGAGCAATCCTCCCGAGGCGTCAGACTCTCAAGCCGAGCTCACGTCTAAACACATTTCACGAAAACAATTCAATACAAGACATAAACATTTTTCGGCCCGAGACCCGAACAAAGCACGAAACACGAAACACGAAACCGAGCCCGAATTACGTCATAGCCAAGTTGATCCCCGACCAAAAACCTGCAAACACAAACATCATCATTACATACATACGTAAGCGCTTACGCACAGCTGTGGATACCCATATCCGTACCCTCCCACACAAAACCCTGTGATGTAACACGGACTTTTATTACGCATGCTTTAACGCTGACTTAAACGGTTCTAAATATGTCGAATTCATTTTTGAGTCGTTTCGAAATGTTTAATGATTTAGGTCGCTTCACATCGCTTTAAATAAATGTTCATTTTATCCATTAAGAGTTTAGTCTGGTCCGCGTCCTGCTTCGTTTTTTTGCATGAGCTTCGCATTTGCATTACAATTAGCCCTTTTACACTAACAAGGTCTAATTCAGCATTCCTAAATTCCTAAATTTTGGCCCGGTGGCTAAATCTTCCCTTTAGCCTCCTCTTACACAAAATACAGCCTCACGGGTTACCTTATTTCACAAAATGTCACAAAATACATCTTTTTCATATTTTCGGGTCTCGGGCCCAGAACCGAGCCCAAGCCCAGCCTTTGGCCCTCACTCCAAAGCCCTCACTCACAAAATATCTCAGAAATATCTCAGGTGTTTTCTAGACGTGCAAGGTCGAGATTATATTGTATCTTTTCAATATATAATCAAACCGAAACTTGGAAACTAGGCCTGAAACCACACCTCCAAACCGCATGGCCCTATGCGGTAAGCCTATGCGGTTTACCAGGGCAACCGCATAAGCCTATGCGGTTTGCCTGCCTGGTTTTATCCCAAGATTTCCTATTTTCTCCGAGGCTTTTAGTATATATACCCCCCTATACCTGACCTCGAATAACACAATTTACACACAGAATTTACAGCATACATAATTCAAAAACTCTCTCAAAGCCTCACGCACTCAAATCCTTGAGTTCTACACACCATCCCGTGTTGAATTCATCCTCCTTTTAAGTTCAAGAAGCGAAGCTCTGCCGATCTGAAGCGTCAGGACAAGGTAGGTACCGATCCACTTGGATCAAAGCTTTTTCTTATTTTCTATGGACTAACAAAAGGGACTACACTTTAGCGCCCCCCCTCCCCCCGGCTTTGTGATAAGTCGGAGTTAGTAGTGTTTTAGATGTTGATTTTAGGTATGTTTGGAACGTTTAGTTGGGCGAATTAGGAACATTTTGATGTAACTTGGAGTTCGGATAATCGAATGGATATTAGTGCTTTTTAAATGGATTGATTATTTCAGTGGATTCTCGGTGCTCTTGATGCGTGTACCAAGGCCGAGACACGGGAAATGGGAAGCAAGAGGAAGAAATCGAAGCGGAAGTAAGCAAGGGAAGACAAAGAAGTGAGGAAGGTTAATGCGCTACTGGCGCCCTGATAGGCGCTACTGGCGCCTGAGAAGATGTTGACTGCCGTGCTAATGCGCTAGTAGCGCAGATTCATGCGCTACTGGCGCACCTCTCTTATAAAACCTGACGTGTTAATGCGCTACTAGCGCGTATTTTGCGCCACTGGCGCATGTCTGCTTTACTCTTCTACGTGTTTATGCGCTACTAGCGCATATTTTGCGCCACTGGCGCCTGCTACTCCGAATTTAGGAAACTTATAATTGTTTTATTTTTAATTTACTTTTTAGGAAATACTTTAAGGGAGATTTAGGTTTTAATTAGGAGACTACTGCTTCCATAGAATATTATTCTTATCATCATCATCTCTTTCATTAGATTTAATTAGTTTCTCCCCAATAATTCTTGTGATTTTCCTCTCAAGATTATGTGTAACTAAACTTCAAATTCTTGATACGATCGATTGAAGCGCCGGTAATTAATCCATGAGATTATCAATTTCTCTACTTTTTCTTTGAGTATTATTTAATTCCTTGTTCTTATTATTATTGATTTTAATCTTGATTAGGGTGTACAACTAATTAGGGTTATTATTGATTAATTTGCTAGATTTGATTATTGGCTCAGTTTGCTTTATTAATCTTATCGCGGTAGCAATTGTGATTGATTTATTGTACTCCTTTTGTCGTGAATTAATCATAAAAGGAATTGAATTTGTGACTCGAGTATTAACTGCATTGTTAGTATTAGTCATCTTTATTGATTCTCGTGCTAATTCTTCTATAGACTTGAACTTAATTCGCGTGATTTGGGTTAGTCTTAGAAAGGGTAATTTAGGGCATCCGATTTGACCTATTTACTGACTAAAGAGAGAACTCGTGAGTTAATATTATTGAACGGTATTAGCTTTCACAATAAAGTACTCAAGTAAATTGGTTTAATTGTTTTCTATGATCGGTGATTTTATCGTCCGTGGATATCGTATCGTGTCAAGGCCTTTCTCATATTTGTTTGCACACATCCTTTTATTATTGCTTTTACACTAGTTATTTTAGCTATCACTTAACTAACCCCCCCCAACCTGTTACTGTTACTGTTACTTGTTACTCCGTATTATTGCATTCTTTACACTTTACTTTATTACAATTAGCCTATTTCTCTGTGGGATCGACCCTTACTTCCGTTTTACTACTTGCTTAGTATATAGGATTTAAGTGATTATAAATTGTAATTTGCGGCATACGACTTTGAGCCCGTCAAATTTTGGCGCCGTTGCCGGGGAATTAGGCGTTAATTGTTTCTTTGTTTAGTGTACGTTGTATGCATAATACTCGTTCTACTAACCTGGACCTCGAGCCTTTTGATTCAGAGATTGAAAGAACACTTTTCAGGTGTCGTAAGAACAAAAGAGGTCAAATTGTTGTCGTAGACGACTCGGACCAAGAGGATTTCAGCTCCGATTCCGATATTTCTGAGATAGTAGAGGAAGACGGCGTGATGGCCCAATCTGTTAAGCAGCTTACAACTCCGGACCTTCGACAACAACCCTTATGCATCACAATCCCGCCTCTTGCGGAAAACGTGAATTTTGAGTTGAAGTCCGGGCTTATTCATCTATTGCCCACATTTCATGGGTTGAGCGGTGAAGATCCGAACAAACATTTATCGGATTTTCACATCGTCTGCTCGAGTATGAAGCCCGGCCGTGGATCGATGAGCAGTTGAAGCTAAGAGCATTCCCGTTCTCACTGAAGGACGCTGCAAGGGATTGGCTCTATTATCTACCTACGGGTAGTATCGACACTTGGCTAAAGATGAAGAAGGCATTCCTTGAGAAGTATTTCCCTGCCTCTCGAGCATCTCAATTGAAGAAGGAAATTTCAAATGTTGAGCAACGTGATGGGGAAACGATGTATGAGTACTTGGAGCGGTTAGTGTCACTCAAAACCAACAAGAGACAAAGAGTAGCATTCGAAATCTAGAGAATCAGGTGAGCCAAATGGCGGTTGCCATTAGTCGGTTGGAGGCGAGGGACTCCGGGAAACTGCCGAGCCAAAGTGTACCTCCTAAAGAAAATGTGAGTGCCGTTTCATTGAGGAACGGGAGACAACTGGAGGAGGTGGAGAAGAGGAAGAAGAAGACGGTAGTGGATGATGCGGCGGTTAGTGAAGAGATGGAGATTGAGGCCGCAGAAGATGAAGGCAAGATAGATGACGGTCCAGTACCAAGGTATGAACCTCAAGTTCCTTTTCCTAATGCTCTTAAGTCCACACGGAAGATCGAGAAGGACAAGGACATCTACGAAACTTTTCGACATTGCGAGGTAAATATTCCACTTTTGAATTTGCTTAAAACTGTACCTCATTATGCTAAGTTTTTGAAAGAGATTTGTACCCTCAAGAGGAAGAAGAGTGAACCTAAGGGTAAGGGGCCTAAGGGTAAGGTGAGTGAGTTTGTGTCGGCTTCATTTCAAAAGAGACTACCCTCTAAGTGTGGAGACCCCGGTATGTTTTCGATTCCTTGCACTATAGGAGACCTTAGGATTGAAAAGGCCATGTTAGATTTAGGAGCGTCAATTAATGTCATTCCTTTTTCCGTCTATGAGACTTTAAAACTTGGACCTTTGAGAGACACTAATGTGGTGATTCAATTAGCTGATAGATCTAGTGTCAATCCTAAAGGGTTGGTGGAGAATATTATGGTGAAAGTAGATAAGTTAGTCTTTCCGGCTGATTTCTATGTTTTGGACATGAAAAGTGAGGTAGATGTCATCCCCGTTCTATTGGGTAGACCGTTTTTAAAGACTGCGGGTACCAAGATTGATGTACCTAAAGGATCACTCACTATGGAATTTGATGTGACGGTAGTTAAGTTTTCGATTGCTAATCCTATATCTGATTCTAATAATGTTCACTCACTATGTGCTATTGATGTTACTAACCATCCTCCTAAGTGCCGGAAAGTTAAATCTCCGAGCAAGCTTGTTTCTAGTGTGCAGGTTCCCCCTCCTAAATCACAAAAGCTTGTGATCTTATGGAACTATCGCAAAGATGCGGAGAAAAACCAAGGTAAGCTTGAAACTTCGTATGATAAGCTGGTTAATCGAAAGAGTTTGGTTAAAGGCTCGCAAGTAATTCATGTTAAATCTAGCCTTCGATCATATTCGCTCTCTTCAAAGGTAAGTTGAGGTAATAATTTCTTTCTCTAGTCTAAAAGTCGGGTGATCAATCACTCCGCGAGCCAATCACTCCGCGAGATGTCGAGCCAACGACGTTAAACAAAGGCGCTTTCAGGAGGCAACCCGCGGTTTGTTGAAAAAAAAAAAAAAAAAAAAAAAGATCATCGGAACATCCTCGAGCTCCGGTAAAGGAGTAGGCGTCATAAGTGGTGGAAGTGGTGGTGAGGTCGTTGTGGACACCTTGTCTATGCGATCGAGTTGACTTGGTTTGGAGTGGAGGAGCTCACGCTACTACACATGAGCTCGGAGTTTGCACGACTTTTGTCTAAATTTGGTGTGTGGCGCTTTCACTTCTACTTTCATCCAAGCGTGGGGGTGGAGGTGAGGAGTGTGGTTGGACTATGTCTACGATATCGTTGTATGCTTGATGGTTTGGTGAAGTCTTTTGGCGCGGTTTTTCTTGGTGAGGTATGTTTGTCCTCCCTCTTTTTCTAGTGTCCTTTGCAACATTGAGGACAATGTTTCATTCTAGCGTGGGGGAGGAGAATCGTTTCGATTGTATTGCATTGTAAAGTGTGCTTTTGTTTATGTTCAACAAAAACGGAAATGAAAAAAATCGAGAAAAGAAAGAAAACAAAAAAAAAAACGGAAAAACGAGAAAAAAATCAAAAATACGAGAAAGTGAATCCCGGCTAGGTGAAAACCCGAAAGGGCACCTAGGCAAAATTGGGATATGTGGCCGAGGGCGGAGTGAAACCCACAAGGGTGGGCACTCCGAGTAAAATGAAGAAACGAGTTGCGAGCCACGAGCGTAGAAGTGAGGTGAAAAGCTAGAGTGAAACCCGCAAGGGCGGGCACTCTAGGCAAAATGAGAGATTTAGGAAAGAAATGTGTATTACTACTTTCAATTTTACCGGCGTGGCGACATAAGAAGGGTGACAAAGAAGGTCGGAAGGGTAGGTTAGTGGCTACGGTGTGAAGTAATCGCGGTGCACGGAGTC
Organism: Dianthus caryophyllus; assembly: GCA_023091065.1. Taxonomy (NCBI): domain Eukaryota; kingdom Viridiplantae; phylum Streptophyta; class Magnoliopsida; order Caryophyllales; family Caryophyllaceae; genus Dianthus; species Dianthus caryophyllus. Next base: position 5,132,656 of record JALGRB010000019.1, on the reverse strand, counting down.
GTAGGCACTTCTCTTGCGATTGGGTTTGATTTGGCACGGAGTAGAGGCGTTTAGGAGCTCGCTTGTGTGGGTTGTATGTGTGTGTGACATATGCTTTTTGTCACAGGAGAACGCTAGTAGTACAACAACTAAAACAACAATTGGAATATCAAATTTGAGTGAATTACATAGATTTTGCAAGAGTAATTCATAACAACAATCGATTATCAACATTAAAACTTAAAAAAAAATTGAAAAAAAAGACAACACCTTTAATCAAGCAAAGGCGGTGTGACGAAGCTTGATGACCGGCTGTAGTTCGTGAGGAGGAACCGCCGTCGTCCCGGTGGTGGAGGCGGTGGTAAGAGCGGTGGTGAAGTGGTGGTCAAACGGTGGGTGATGTCGACAATTGAATATGGTACTTTCGTTTTTTTTTTTTTAATAGGTTTGAATGAGAGCAGTTGACTTGGGATTTATTAGTTTAGGGTCAGGATCAGATTTGTGATCGAAACAAAATAGTCACACGCTTCAGGATCAGATTTGTGACTGAAACCAAAGCCGTCACAAATTTGCGACCAATATAAGTTCATTTGTGATGGAATTTGTTTTGGGTCACAAAATTGTGACCAACTATTATTGTTGTGACTGAATACGGTCACAAATCAAATTTTGAGACTATTTTTATTGGCGGTCACAAAAAAACGGTCACAAAATCATATATTTTTTGTAGTGCTAGGATGGAGAGATAAGGGGCGTAGCTAGATTTGTCATCATGTTTACACGTTATGTCGTTGGGTCGATGGGTATGTATTTCCTAAATGTCGAGACTTGTTGACTTTTGAGAGCGAGTTGAGTGCGAATGGCTATTACTTAAGCCATTAGAGGGAGTTAGAGATTAGAGTCGAGAGTATGACTTGCTTTGACTTGTGTCCGCCGGATTTCTTTTGAGCTAGTGTTGGTTTGGTTTGTGTTGCGTCCTTTGAGTTTACTCCAGGACGAGTAAAGGTTCAAGTGTGGGGGAATTTGATAAGTCGGAGTTAGTAGTGTTTTAGATGTTGATTTTAGGTATGTTTGGAACGTTTCGTTGGGCGAATTAGGAACATTTTGATGTAACTTGGAGTTCGGATAATCGAATGGATATTAGTGCTTTTTAAATGGATTGATTATTTCAGTGGATTCTCGGTGCTCTTGAAGCGTGTACCAAGGCCGAGACACGGGAAACGGGAAGCAAGAGGAAGAAATCGAAGCGGAAGTAAGCAAGGGAAGACAAAGAAGTGAGGAAGGTTAATGCGCTATCAAGATCGATAAAGCGCCATCGGGCGCCTGAGAAGATGTTGACTGCCGTGCTAATGCGCTACTAGCGCAGATTCATGCGCTACTGGCGCACCTCTCTTATAAAACCTGACGTGTTAGTGCGCTACTAGCGCGTATTTTGCGCCACTGGCGCATGTCTGCTTTACTCTCCTACGTGTTTATGCGCTACTAGCGCATATTTTGCGCCACTGGCGCATGCTACTCCGAATTTAGGAAACTTATAATTGTTTTATTTTTAATTTACTTTTTAGGAAATACTTTAAGGGAGATTTAGGTTTTAATTAGGAGACTACTACTTCCATAGAACATTATTCTTATCATCATCATCTCTTTCATTAGATTTAATTAGTTTCTCCCCAATAATTCTTGTGATTTTCCTCTCAAGATTATGTGTAACTAAACTTCAAATTCTTGATACGATCGATTGAAGCGCCGGTAATTAATCCGTGAGATTATAAATTTCTCTACTTTTTCTTTGAGTATTATTTAATTCCTTGTTCTTATTATTATTGATTTTAATCTTGATTAGGGTGTACAACTAATTAGGGTTATTATTGATTAATTTGCTAGATTTGATTGCTCAGTTTGCTTTATTAATCTTATCGCGGTAGCAATTGTGATTGATGTATTGTACTCCGTTTGTCGTGAATTAATCATAAAAGGAATTGAATTTGTGACTCGAGTATTAACTGCATTGTTAGTATTAGTCATCTTTATTGATTCTCGTGCTAATTCTTCTATAGACTTGAACTTAATTCGCGTGATTTGGGTTAGTCTTAGAAAGGGTAATTTAGGGCATCCGATTTGACCTATTTACTGACTAAAGAGAGAACTCGTGAGTTAATATTATTGAACGGTATTAGCTTTCACAATAAAGTACTCAAGTAAAGTGGTTTAATTGTTTTCTATGATCGGTGATTTTATCGTCCGTGGATATCGTATCGTGTCAAGGCCTTTCTCATATTTGTTTGCACACATCCTTTTATTATTGCTTTTACACTAGTTATTTTAGCTATCACTTAACTAACCCCCCCCCCCCCCCAACCTGTTACTGTTACTTGTTACTCCGTATTATTGCATTCTTTACACTTTACTTTAATTTATTACAATTAGCCTATTTCTCTGTGGGATCGACCCTTACTTCCGTTTTACTACTTGCTTAGTATATAGGATTTAAGTGATTATAAATTGTAATTTGCGGCATACGACTTTAAGCCCGTCACTTTGGCACCGAGCGCGCTTGCATTCCAAGTGTTCTTATTACTTCGGGTACACTCCATATCCGATGACACGCCAAAGTCGCATAAGCAACCGACCCTTTTAAAATAAACCAATGGACAATTGAACTTTATTTTATTTGCATGCAACTTGCACCTTCTTATTTTGCATTAAAATCAACATAAACAATGAATTCGACCTTTAACTGAACCGTTTTCGTTAACAAGTTAAACATGCTAAACTGAGGGTTTTAATCAGTCTTTTTGCATTTGCATCTGCATTCTTTTACAAACTTTTTCGCACTTGTACGTAGCGATAACATTGGCTCAAATATCATCTTATTTGGATTGTTCTAGGTCAGTAGAGGCTATTTTTACATAGGCTTTTCTAAAAGGTTTTCATATATCATTAATTGAATTACTCTTTTTCTAAAGTACCCTCACCCTAATCCATTCTCGTTTCACAAATTCTTAGATCTAGGGGTGTCGGCGTGCTCCAAAATCTAGGACATGTCTTTAGGCTTAGGACATGATAGCAGGTTCCTAATTTCCGCGATAATTAGGTGGCGACTCCAAAACAGTTTTAAAGGTTTTTCTAAATTAGTCTTTTTAACTTAATCCGCCCTTACGCAAGACGTCGAGTTGGGTCCCTCGTCGATTCCCGGGTTCCACAGTTTGGCGACTCCGCTGGGGAATTTTATTTTTTAAACTTAAAACTAGCTTTTTCTTTTTAAAAATAAAGAGGTGAAACTTGAAAACCTTGAACAATCCATGTATACATATTTGAGCTATGCACATTCGTTTAGAGTCTATTCCTTTTGGAATCTAGGCACCCTTTGCACCCTCGAGAGGTGGTTCCCACATGCAGGCTTGTCCACTCGATAAAGCACATGCCGGACTAGCTTTCCTCTCGCCCCTCCACGGCTTGCCGTAAACGACTATCTTGACCGCCCCAGTGCTCCCTTTAGAAAACCTATCGCTCCGGCGTAAGGAAATAAAGGGGTTAAGTATCTGCCAAAGGGTACTCAAGATAGTTGGAGGTGTACCCGACTTGACCCTACCCTTTGAGTCGAGCCATACGTACAAGTTCGAGGCCATGCACTCCATGGTCTTTTTCAAAATGAGTATTTGCATTCATATCTTCGAAAACTAGCTTAAACTTTTCAAAGACAAATAAACCTAACATCTAACAAACTAACACTTTTCAAACGAAACTATCGCGAATTTTTGAAACAAGCTTTCTCAATATTTTTTTTTTTTTTTTTTACTAACAAGCAAAAACCCGAGCAAGGATTAAAACCCAAGCTCGTGGATTTCAATCCTCTAGGTCATACGGCCTAGATTCCACTTTTAACATCCTCGACTCGACATGCTAACCACTCTCGAGTCGAATCCTTTCTCTTTTACACATCCGAACTCGAGCTCACCTCAGCAAATTACCGATATCAGTTCGACGAGTGCAAAGCAAAATCTTTTAACATCGAGACGAGATGCGCGCACGCATCCTCGCCTCAAAAGCTTCCTTTAGCTAAAACCTATCCGAAAATCTCCTCTTTTCAAAGTATAAAAGGTCTTTCTAAACAAAGGAATGAGCTAAAAATGAATGCTTAGATTGAATGTGAGTCTAGTGGGTCGAGTCGTGTCACTAATATACGAAGTGAAATGCAGGTCTCAGCTGGATACTTATCATACTAAGAATCGCACCAACATCCCTCACAGCGGACACAAGTACGCCTCGAAGATGTCTAAGCTCGACAGTTTAAAGACACTCCGTGACCGTATTAGCCAACTTACCAAAGACATTAGCAACTTAAAGGCCTTACATCAAGCCGAAGTTGAACGGCACACCGAGAACAAGGCCGACAAGCATGCTTCCCTCTACACCCTCGCGAACCAACACCAAAAGAACAACGAAGACTTCGCCCACTACCTTGTCCGATGGAGGAAAGTGCTCGCACAGATCCCAAACCCTCCGCACGAAGACGAACTCATGTATACGTTCCTCAACAGCCTACGGCCCGCATGGCAAAAATGCTTCGATTACGGTGACGTCCAGAATTTCGAAGAACTCGTTGAAGTCGGCACTCGAGCCCAAAGCGACTTCACATTGTGTGCTCTGACCACCATCAAGTCGGTACCCACCAAGCCGTCGAACAGCGATAACCCGCTCGGCAACCACGCCATCTTCGTAGGATCGGTCCCTATTTTAGATTGCTCCTACTTAATCACACCCACTGATAATCAAATTAATGGGGTCTGGTTTAGCGACGACGAAGATGAAGAATGGCCACCCGCTAACAAAATGGTAGCTCAACTCTCAACTCCTCCTTCCTCGAGTAAAACCAAAAAGAACAAAAAGGGAAAGAAGAAGAAGGGCAAACAGCCCGAAAAGAAAGACCAAGACGAGGTCTCACACCACACACGTTCTAGTCGTCCTTATCAGAATATCTTCACCGACGACTATGCCCAAAAAGCAACCGCGGCCGAAAAGGGCAAGGCCGTAGTCCAGGAAAACGTTCCTTCCACAAGCACACCGTCCACGTCTACCGTGGTTCCACCACCAAACACGAGCAAAGTGCTTCAAAAGCAACTCGCTCGCACAAAAGCAGACGTTTCAATCTGGGCTCTTCTACGAGACTCAACCGAACACAGGAAGGCATTCATCCGCGCCTTGCAAATAGCATCTGCGGATTCGGAAATCTCCCCGGATCAAATGGTCAGCCATGTTACCAGAGATTGGCTACCCGGGGCTATCACCTTCTCAAACGATGACCTCCCTGCATTCGGACCAAACCATAACCTTGCTCTCTACATTAGCATAGAGTGCATGAAGAAAACCTTACCCGTGTCCCTTGTCGACAATGGGTCCGCAGTCAATGTCCTACCATTGGCCACCGCACATCGCCTCGGCTTGTCCGATAAAGACTTCACCCCAAGCACAGATGGAGTCAAAGCTTTTGATGGAACCCGACGTCATGTGAAAGGAACCATTTCCCTTCACATACGCAGTGGCCCTATAGAAAGGAAGGTCGAATTTCAAGTCATCGATATGACTCCTTCTTATAACATACTCTTAGGACGGTCTTGGATTCATGCCACTAAGGCCGTGACTTCTACTCTCCACCAAAAAGTTAAGATCCCTCTTAACGAGGAAATCATAACCCTGAATGCCTCAAACTTTCGAGCTCTCTTCGACACACCAAAGGAGCCCAATGCTGCAGAAATCATCATTGAATCTACGCAAGACCTGTGTGGTTTCGATCTCGAGATTGGCGCCATTTCACGTGCACCAATCAGAACCTACAAACCCTTCAAAACAAAGAACAACAATAGCCTCTGGCTCACCATGGGCCTAGGCTAAGAACCCAAGGACGATGATCAAGAACAAATGGTCAAGGAGGTCCGAAGACGAAAGTCAAACCACAAGGTCACCCTGCGACCTTATATTCTCGACCTAGGTGCATACTTCACCTCTGGAGGGAAGGTCGATGGAAGCACCTCCCTTCGAGACATTATCCATTCGTCCAAAGCCTGTTTGTCTAGTGAGGCTGAGCCTAATACACTCAAGGCCTCACCGAGTACCAAAAATGAAGAAATTGTCTCCACAATCATGCGAGATCGCTGCTTTGATCCCAACCTACTCAGAGCCGATGCCACCGACAGAACCCTTAACGGATGGTACAAGACGCTGAAATGGACCGACGCACAAGTCCACCACTTTCAGCTTATCACCGGCGAAGGACCACTTTTCGACCACGTGACCAACCTCAAAGACAAGGACGAAAGCGACGCAAGCTCGAGCAGCTCCAGCAACAATGAAGACAACGAAGAGGAAGAAGAAATTCATTTAACTTCTAATGCTCTTAGTGTCGGGTCATCTGTCGACCCATCTATCCTAGACTCTAGCTTTAGTTCAGATTTTCTTTTTACGGAGACTAGCTCCAAGCAATTTTCTGAGTTGTCGAACAATTCTTTTCAAATTAATGAAATGAACAAGTTTGCTTACGTCTTGTCTCAAGCTAAAACAAACAACAAAGAACAAACAATTAAAAATCAACAAACAACAAACAAATCACAAAATACAAAAGACACTAACCCATGCGATGAAAATAAACAAACTAATGAATCATTAAACAAATACATTGCAAACATTGTCTCTCTAAAAACATAGGACCCCAGCATCGAGGAAACCATAACCATAAACGTGGGAACCCCCGAAGAGCCAAGGGAACTACAACTAGGTGCCTCACTGAACGAAGTCGAGCGCGCCCAATTCACACAACTCCTAACCGAATTTAAGGATGTATTCGCATGGTCATACAAGGATATGCCCGGAATCGAACGAAGCATTACCGAACATCGCATCCCCATTAAGCCCGGTTACAAACCAATCAAACAAAAACTAAGGAGACTACGTCCCGAATGGTCCCTTATGATGAAGGAAGAAATCGAGAAACAACTACAAGCCGGTTTCATCCAAGTTATCGAGTATCCTGAATGGGTCTCAAACATGGTCCCAGACTTGAAGAAGAATGGCAAAATTCGAGTATGCGTTGACTTTCGCGACTTGAACAAAGCCAGTCCAAAAGATGACTTCCCATTACCCCATGTGGACGTCCTGGTCGACAACACCGCTGACCACGCCCTCCTATCCTTCATGGACGGCTACGCGGGCTATAATCAAATCAAAATGGCTTGCGATGACATGTTAAAGACGGCCTTCATTACACCATGGGGCATATACTGCTACACGGTTATGCCTTTCGCCCTCATCAATGCCGGTGCCACATACCAACGCACCGCCACAACCCTTTTACATGACATGATGCACAAAGAAGTCGAAGTTTACGTCGACGATATGATTGTGAAGTCAAAGGAGAGGAGTGGTCATATCACTAACCTCCGCAAGTTCTTCACTCGCCTACGGCAATAAAAAATGCGCTTGAATCCCCAAAAATGTACTTTTGGAGTCAAATCCGGCAAACTACTCGGACATGTAGTGAGCCAAAGAGGCATCGAGGTCGACCCCTCGAAAGTCAAAGCGATCCTTGAAATGCAACCCCCGAAGAACCTCGACGAAATTCGAAGTTTCTTGGGCCAAATCCAATACATCTCGCGCTTCATTAGCAAGCTCACCATGATATGTGAACCAGTTTTCAAAAAGCTCAAGAAAACCGACCACGTGGAATAGGACGAAGAATGTCAAAAAGCATTTGACAAGGTCAAAGAATTGTTAACCAACCCGCCAGTTCTGCGACCACCGCAAAAGGATTTGCCACTATCCTTATACCTAACAACGACCCCTACCACCATGGGTGCCATGCTCGCTCAAGAAGTAAATGGCGAAGAACACGCAATTTATTACATAAGCAAGAAATTTATCGATTACGAAACTCGATATTCACCCGTCGAGAAAAGTTGTCTGGCTTTAGTGTGGTCATCCAAGAAACTCTGCCACTATATGCTAGCGCACTAAACGAAGGTCTACTCCAAAATGGACCCCGTAAAGTACCTTTTCGAGAAACCTGTGCTTAACGGACGAATAGCCAGATGGACGTGTTGGAGTAAGTGTCCTCCATAATAGTGCGATTACATAATAAATCTCAATTAAGGAATACATGGGGATAATCCTGTATTATTGTTAATTGATTAACGTAAATCAATAACGGTTGGCTGACTAGAGTTTGACGTTATTGTCGTGAAGACGGCGGTAATCAATTGATCCCTTTAAGTCACACCTATAGGAACGTACTCCAAATGATAAAGCTAATTAATTGTATGAGATACGATTAGATTAGTAACTTGATAAATCGACTAATGGTTAGTCAGTGAATTAATTTAGAGAGAAATCGAGTTGTGAACTCGGATGATTGAATTTTATATCGATAAAATTATTTGAGGAGATGGGAATTAGTGATTAACTGTTAATTCACTAATCATGTATATTTTACTAATGAGATAGTAAAAGTACAATTTTAATATATGTGTAAATGTACATGTATATTAAAGGAGAGTTTAATTAATTTACACTTTATTATATTAGATAATTAAGTGATAAATTATAAGTATTTGTGGGACAAATATTGAAAACAAAATGAGACCCTTTTAGGGCCCCTTGGACCGTCCAAATAAGAGGGAGAGGAGGAATGAGATTCCCTCTTGTCTTATTCATTTTGTTTACTAGTAAAAAGGAAAAGCATGCTAGACATAACGATGATTATGCATGAGATTGTTCTTATCAAAAATAGCATGCTCAACACTCCCCTTTCCTCTCTCATGTAGGCCGGCCCATGCATGTGTGTTCTACACACTTGTATTTGCTCTTTTTCTACATAAAAGAAAGGCTAAGGAAAATGAGGAAAAATGCATCATTTCTCCAAAATCTCTCTATCTCTCTAACTACTCTATAAACATAAGAAACTAGTTCTTATATCATCCAAAATACTACTAAGTGTTAGTAGTAATAATATTCACATATTATCAAGTATCTACTAGTGATTTCTAGATCAAAGTCACTAGTAGTTTTGGAGTTGTTCTTGGGTGCAACAAGAAGGAGGTTTCCTACTTTGGAAACTCGGGTTTTGGAGGATCATCCTAAACTATAGCTCAAGAAACAAATCGAGAAAGGAGTTCTCGGATTTGTGCCCATTTTATTCCTTAAGAGAAGGTATAAATTTCTATAAATTTGTTAACAAAGTATGTTTGTAACTACATAGATCTTACCAAGTGCCTCCAAAAAGCGAGTCCAGTATGCTTCAAAGCTGAATGGCGGTGAATCATGGTGTCCTGGGTTCGACTCCCTGGGTGGGCAAAGGCATGCGGTATCACGGCGGCCCGTTCTGGGGTGGTTTACATGGTCCAGGTGGTGACGCTGGAATGCCTGGGCCCGGGGGGACTAAACCCCTCGTCACCAAAAAAAAAAAAAAAAAAAAAAAAGTCTACATAGATCTTGCTCATCAAATTAGAGTAATTTGATTTACACTAATATTTGATTAGTAAATAAAATCGATGAAACCAACAAGTGGTATCAGAGCCAGGGCTTGTAGTTACAAAGTTATTTTGTTGATTTTGGAGTTTTATATATTTATTGAGAATAAATATGATAAAATCCGAAAATAGTGTTAAAATTGGTTTTAACACGAGAGTTTTATAGCATGCAAATTTTATGGTCTCATTTAGTTTCTGGTCAAATTTCGTAATTTTTGGAATTTGTTTGCTAATTAAAATGAATTTTATACAAAACCGAGTCAAAAAGTGTGTTTTTGGCTAAAATAATAACTATAAATAGTTATATTTGGAATCTGGTCACGAAATGTTTACACAGAGAAACTTGATATTTATACTTTCTGCATGTATATTTTCAAAGTCAGATTTTGAGTTTTGAATATTTATTCATTTATTTGATAAACATCGGTATAATATGCATGTTAATGTCGAAAATATAGTAAAACTTGTTTTCTGGACATAAATTTTATACCAGTGTTTTTATGCATTAAAGGGATACTAAGGTATAAATTTGGGATTTTTTCTCACTGTTTTGGACGTTTTATTGATTTTATGAGATAAAATCGATGAAACCGTATGTTATTTGTTCCAAAATTAATTCGTAAATTTTTTTGACCAAACTTTTTATTTTTGATATTCTGGAAGTGTTCTAGAATGTACAAAATTTTGCCAAAATAAAAATGGTTTTATTTTATTTTATAATGATTTTATAAAACTTTATTCATAAATAGTTATGATTAAAGTTAAAGTAATTAGAAAATGACCACTATTATGAACTAAAATCACCATGAATTAGTGAAAACTAATTTTGGGTGTTCTAAATCAGTTTAGAAGTTTTAGTTCAAGCTTAAAAGATGTTTTAAGCATTATTGATTAATATGAGATTAATCGATATATTTTGAGACCGCATTTTAACGATATAATGCGATTATTGTTTAGGGCGATTTTGGCATGTTTTATTTATAAGCTTTTCATTATGCATGTTTGAATGAATGTTTATTTTTGAATGAATGTTTATTCTTACTAGTATGGCCATAGTTTGTTATATTTTTACCGATATTACCCGTAATGAAAGGGAATATCGTGTGGTATGTAATTAAATGCGATCTCGTATCCCCGGTTTGTAATTTTAATAGTTAATTTCATTTATAAATGTATAATAGGGTTTCTATGTATTCATTTGTAAATTTATACTTGTAACTATTTGTAAACCGAAGACCGACGATGGATCGAGATGGAGCCTTAGAAGTGTTCTAAAGCTTGCAAGGAGGAGCCTTGGATGAGATCCATATGATGAGGGACCAAAGGAGTTGGTTTCCAATTTGTAACTCCTTGTAATTTAAATTACTTTTAGGTGGCCATACTAGGTTTATGCTTATGTTTGATGCTTGTTTGATTGCTTATTTTTATCGTTTACATGCCAAAATCGCCATGCATGCTAAGTCATCCCACTATGATTGTCGTTTTAGGTCGCGATTCTTAAAATTAGTTCACTTATAAAAGAATTTTAATGACTAAAATTGACAAGATCACCCACATTATTTAACAAATGAATTGAGATAAAGCCTTTCCAAATGTAGCAACTATGAACCCCATGTTCATGAGGACCTCCGCAACGTGGAACCTCGTTACCATGGGTAAGTAGTGGGAGGAAGTCCCATGCTAATTTGGTTTGAACTCAACCGAATAAGAGTTATTTGGGGCTTAAGGATGCATTTTAAAGAAAATCATCAACCAAACATTCTAGTGTAGAATTAGTCAAGTGTTGACTTATCGTTTTTATATAAAAGGAAACATGAGATGTCTAATTTTATATGAGAACGAGTCTTGGAATCATTTATATAATTTCGTGGGAGATCATTATATAAATGGACATTTGTTTTAAAAAAGGAGTTTTAGCAAATGTCATTAATGTACAATGAATGTTAATTTCCTCATATTTGTTGTAGAATAATTTATTTGAAATCGCAATGACAACCTCAACTCCCGCACCCATTTTGGGTAAATATTCATGGTTGAGAACCGTGATGGATAAATGTATCCTAAAAGATGACGGTAGCAACCTTGTCGAATGGGATTCGACTATAAGGGGCGCTGCTCAATCCGACAATGTGCTGAAATACCTTACCGAACAACTTCCCGCCGAACCCGGACTTAGGGCCACCATGGCGTCACGAGCCGCCTACGATGAGCGCCTAAAGGTGGACAATGACTTGAAAAATGTGTTGATTTGGTCAATGTCACCTACTCTCAAATTTCGCTTCGTTACTCACAAAGTGCATATGAGATATTCACTAGAGTGACGACGATGTGCTTCAACCAAGAGAACATCAAAGTGAATGAGATTGAGAGAAAAGATGTTCTTTCAATGAGATTGAAGAACATAAACATTGGGGTCAAGAAAGGGAAGGGAGCTAATAAAGCTCGGTTCAAGGAAGATAAGGGTAAGGGAATGCTATTGAGAATAGCAAGCCCAAACCCGGTCGTTAAAAGCGCAACTGTCCCAAATTCTTAAAGGAAAAGAATGATGGATGTGCGACATCCAAAGATATTGTTCCTTCTAGTCTTTATATGATTGACATAAATCATGCTTGCATTTCTACATGGGTATAGGATACCGGATGTGGATCTCATCTTTACAATCACTTACAGGGGATGAGAAACGCGCGAGCACTAGCTAAGGGTGATGTAGATCTCCGCATGGGTAATGGAGCTAGAGTAGCGGCCGTTTCCGTGGGAACTTTTGTACTCACTCTAGCTAGTGGTTTAGAGTTGTACTTGAATAACTGTTATTTTGTACCAACTCTAACCAAAAACATTATCTCCGTCTCCGTGTTAGATGCGGAAGGCTTTTGTTTTATGATTAAGTACAATCGGTGTACTTCTTCATTTAATGAAATGGTTTATGGTGAAGCCTTTTCAATTGGAGGTATTTATGTTTTAAATGATGTCAGTGATGTTTATCATATAGAGAACAAGAAGCTCAAAACGAATGAATCAAACAAATCCTACCTTTGGCATTGTCGTTTAAGTCATATAAACGATAGACGCATAAAGAGACTTGTTGAGACCAAGGTTCTCAAACCATTTGATTGCGAATCATATGGCACATGCGAGGCTTGCCTTTTAGGCAAGATGACTCGTGCACCCTTTAGTGGTAAAGGGACACGAGCAAGTGAGGTTTTAGGACTCATACATACCGATGTATGTGGTCCATTAAACATCACCGCTAGAGGAGGATATCATTACTTCATTACTTTTACCGATGACTTAAGTAGATATAGTTATGTCTACTTAATAAGGCATAAAAGTGATGCTTTTTGAGAAATTTAAAGAATTTCAAAATGAGGTTGAGAACCAATTTGATAAGAAGATACAAGCACTACGATCGGATAGTGGTGGCGAATATCTAAGTAATGAGTTTTTGATTCACATCTTAAGAATTGTGGTATAATATCACAATGGACTCCTCCGGGCACACCACAGTTGAATGGTGTTGCAGAAAGGAGAAACCGAACTTTATGAGATATGGTTCGGTCTATGATGAGTCAAAGTGAGCTTCCTAGATCGTTTTGTGGTTTTGCGCTTTTGTCTGCCGCATTCTCACTAAATCGAAGTCCGACTAAAGCAGCCAACAAGACTCCATATGAGATATGGACGGGAAAGGTTCCCTATTTGTAGGTTATCCTAAGAAAACTTGTGGTTATTATTTCTACAACCCTGACGAGAACAAAGAGTTTGTGGCTCGTGACGCTGTCTTTTTAGAAAATGAATATCTTTCTAAAAGACAGAGTGGGAGAAAATTTGAACTTGATGAAGTTCAAGAGCCACAAACCGAAGCAGAAAATGAGGAAACCGTTCCCTCGTCTTCTGACACGGTTGTAATCCCTAGGAGGTCAGGAAGAATTAGTCATCAACCTGACCGTTACCTCGGTAACATCGAGGAGGAGGGTGATTTGTTGTTATTCGAAAGCAACGAACCCTCAACCTACAAGGCGGCTATAAGTAGCCCCAACTCCGAACAATGGCTTGAGGCCATGAAATCCGAAATGGATTCTATGCACGAGAACCAAGTATGGGACTTGGTGGATTTACCTAAAGGAGTGAGACCCCTTCAGTGTAAATGGATTTTTAAAATCATACTCGGCATAGATAAACATATAGATGTTGACAAAGCTAGATTGGTGGCAAAGGGCTTTACAGAAGTCCAGGGTATTCATAATGATGAAACCTTTGCACCGGATGCAATGTTTCGATCCAACCGGATAATCTTAGCGGTTGCCACGTTTCATGACTATGAAATATGGCAAATGGATGTAAGAACCGCCTTCTTGAATGAGATTCTAGAAGAGGAAGTGTATATGACACAACCTGAATGTTTTGTAGATACATCCAACCCTAAGAAAGTATGCAAGCTTAAGAGATCCATTTATGGTCTTAAGCAAGCATCAAGGAGTTGGAATCATAGATTCGATCATGTTATAAAACAAAAGGGTTTCGCTCGAAGTACCGAGGAACCTTGTTTATGCATGAAGTTTAGTGGGAGCTAGGTAACCTTCCATGTTTTGTATGTGGATGACATACTACTAATTGGAAATGATGTTCCAAGTTTAAATTCGGTAAAGGTGGAATTGGGAAACAATTTCCAAATGAAGAACTTGGGAGAGGCACAACGCATCTTGGGTATTCGGATCTATAGAGATAGATCCAAGAGGATACTAGCATTAAGTCAAGAAGCTTATATCGATAAGATTCTTGATAGGTTCAATATGAAAAACTCTAAGAGAGGCTTTCTTCCAATGAGTGTAGGTATAGCGTTGAAGAAATCTCAACGTCCTACGACTCCTGAGGAAATTGAACGCATGCAATTGATCCCTTTTGCTTCCGCTGTTAGATCAATCATGTATGCTATGATGTGCACTCGTCCCGATGTCGCTTTCGCCTTGAGCATGACGAGTCGGTATCAAGCCAATCCCGGTGAGAGTCACTGGATAGCCATAAAGAACATCCTTAAGTACTTGAGAATAACTAAGGATTCGTTTCTAGTGTTTGGAGGAGAACTTGAGCTGCGTGTAAAGGGTTACATGGATGCAAGTTTCCAAACCGATAGGGATGATTTGAAATCCCAATCCGGCTATGTCTTTATGTTGAATGGGGGTGCTATTTGCTGAAAAAGTTTCAAGCAAAGTGTCACTGCGGATTCTACAACAGAAGCTGAATATTTGGCAGCTTCGGAAGCTGCTAAGGAAGCTGTATGGATTCGGCAGTTCTTGGATGGACTAAGAGTAGTCCCTAGTGCCGCAGATCCAATCACTATTTATTGTGATAATAGGAGGGCTATCTTTCAAGCAAAGGAGCCCAAGTCTAGTAATAAGTCTAGACACGTTTTGAGGAAATACCATGTTATAAGAGATAACGTGGAAAGGAAGGAAATAGATATTTGTAAGGTTGGGACAGACGATAACATCGCTGATCCTTTAACCAAGCCTCTTTCGAGGGCTAAGCATGACGCTCACACCGCCTCTATGGGGTTGAGGCGTATGCCTGATTTCCTTTAGTTTTGAGATATGTAATGGATAAAGTATCCTATTACATATATGAAAATAACATTCATTGTTTAGAGTATATTTACTCTTTTAAGTCATTTTGAATGCATACTTTGTTTATCCGAATAGTTGTGTGACAACTTTGAACATATTCAAGTGAACGGCATAAACTAAGTATTTGGTCCCTAGTCTCTCATATGAGGTGACGTCTCGAAGAGACTAGATTGCAAGTCGTTCGATGGTGGGTTCAACACCATGGGGTCATAGTGATGACTGCTCGTTTGCATAAAGCGGTATGAGAGAGACACTGCAGCCGTTTGTGGCTTCTGAATTCCTTTTCAATGAGATCAAACCTGGTCGTGGTGGGAATTTCTATAGTATTCCTTCGAGTCGATTCTTTGACCTGAAACCGATTGTCCGAGCCTGCGCGCTCCGAGTGACTTTCTTTTTGTCCTAAGCCATGCCGTGAAAGGGGTTATCGGGGCATCTTTGGGGTCATGGTGATCTGCATTATACTGATCTGATCAGTGGAAGGGAAATATCCACCCTCGTCAGGGTAAAACATCTTTGGGCCACTCGAGGAGTAGTCGCTGAAAATGCGTGGCCACGCTCGGTAAGAATCTACAGTAGATTCCCCGGTCAGACAGCTACTCTCCTTATCGAGCAAACCACTCATGATATATATCTTTAGAATGCAAGTACGACCTGTAGGACACCTTGCATTGAGTGGGAGATGTGAAACGTACATGAGAATTGGTAATGCACAACTTGTCTCGGACAAGTGCGAGATTGTTGGAGTAAGTGTCCTCCACAATAGTGCGATTACATAATAAATCTCAATTAAGGAATACATGGGGATAATCCTGTATTATTGTCAATTGATTAACGTAAATCAATAACGGTTGGCTGACTAGAGTTTGACGTTATTGTCGTGAAGACGGCAGTAATCAATTGATCCCTTTAAGTCACACCTATAGGAACGTACTCCAAATGATAAAGCTAATTAATTGTATGAGATACGATTATATTAGTAACTTGATAAATCGACTAACGGTTAGTCAGTGAATTAATTTAGAGAGAAATCGAGTTGTGAACTCGGATGATTGAATTTTAAATCGATAAAATTATTTGAGGAGATGGGAATTAGTGATTAACTGTTAATTCACTAATCATGTATATTTTAGTAATGAGATTAGTAAAAGTACAATTTTAATATATGTGTAAATGTACATGTATATTAATGGAGAGTTTAATTAATTTACACTTTATTATATTAGATAATTAAGTGATAAATTATAAGTATTTGTGGGACAAATATTGAAAACAAAATGAGACCCTTTTAGGGCCCCTTGGACCGTCCAAATAAGAGGGAGAGGGGGAATGAGATTCCCTCTTGTCTTATTCATTTTGTTTACTAGTAAAAAGGAAAAGCATGCTAGACATAATGATGATTATGCATGAGATTGTTCTTATCAATAATAGCATGCTCAACACTCCCCTTTCCTCTCTCATGTAGGCCGGCCCATGCATATGTGTTCTACACACTTGTATTTGCTCTTTTTCTACATAAAAGAAAGGCTAAGGAAAATGAGGAAAAATGCATCATTTCTCCAAAATCTCTCTATCTCTCTAACTACTCTAAAAACATAAGAAACTAGTTCTTATATCATCCAAAATACTACTAAGTGTTAGTAGTAATAATATTCACATATTATCAAGTATCTACTAGTGATTTCTAGATCAAAGTCACTAGTAGTTTTGGAGTTGTTCTTGGGTGCAACAAGAAGGAGGTTTCCTACTTTGGAAACTCGGGTTTTGGAGGATCATCATAAACTATAGCTCAAGAAACAAATCGAGAAAGGAGTTCTCGGATTTGTGCCCATTTTATTCCTTAAGAGAAGGTATAAATTTTTATAAATTTGTTAACAAAGTATATTTGTAACTACATAGATCTTGCTCATCAAATTAGAGTAATTTGATTTACATTGATATTTGATTAGTAAATAAAATCGATGAAACCAACAGGACGCTGCTCCTAGCCGAATTCGACCTTAAGTACGTACCCCTCAAGGCAATCAAGGGATGAGCAGTTTCTGATTTCCTAGCTGAAAATGCAATCGTCGAAGAACCAATCATAGACACAACATCCCTTCCCGACGACGGGATTTACAACATCGACCAAGAACAATGGGAGTTATACTTCGATGGCTTATCCAACTATCGAGGTTGTGGAGTAGGAATACTTCTCATATCCCCAAATGGCGAACACACACCCTTATCCATCAAGCTGGACTTCGACGTAACTAACAACGCCGCCGAATACGAAGCATGCTTGCACGGTCTCCAAGCAGCGCTTGTACTCAATGCCTGCAACGTAAGAGTCAATGGGGACTCTTCCCTCATAATCAACCAAGTATCCGGAGCATGGAAGATACTTAATGAAAATCTAGCACTCTACCAAAACAAGATACAAGAGCTCATCAATGAATTCTATCACATAGAGTTCATACACCTGCCACGCGAATAAAACCAATTCGCCGATGCGTTATCCAAACTCGCATCACTAATCAACATACCCCCGGGAATGGAAAGACTGCCAATTGTCGTGGAGCGACGAAACGAACCCGCTTACATCTGTGACATCGAAACTGAGGAAGAACAAACCGATCCTTGGTACCAAGCAATCATCAATTACAAAACAAACGGCGAATACCAACCAAACATCGACAAACGAGGCAAAAGAGCCCTACGCCTATTATCGTCACAATTCGTGATGGAAATGGGCAAACTACTCAAGAAGACGCCTCAAGGTACACTAATCTTGTGCGTCGACCACAAAAAGGGACAAGAAATCATGTCCCAAGTACACGATGGCGAGTGCGGACCACACATGAACGCACGAGCCATGTGTAAACAAATCATAAGGCTAGGATGGTACTGGACCACCATGGACACCGACTGCGCAAAATATGTCAAATACTGCCATAACTGCCAAATCTTTGCAAATGTGCAACACATACCCCCTTCACCCTTGTACAGTCTAACCTCGCCATGACCTTTCTCGACTTGGGGAATCGACGTCATTGGCAAAGTTCAACCCGTGGGAGCAGGAGGACACTGCTTCATCCTTGTAGCTATCGACTATTTCACCAAATGGGTCGAAGCCGCATCATACCGTAAGCTGGCCACAAAAGAAGTTGCAAAGTTCATACAGAACAACATCATTTGTCGCTACGGCATACCCCATGAGTTCATAAGTGATCAAGGCACACACTTCCGAGGGGAAGTCGAACCACTCTTCCTCAAATACAAGATACAACGACATAAATCATCACCATATCGACCACAAACCAACGGCGCGGTCGAGGCAGCAAACAAAACCGTCGTATCAATCCTTAAAAAGATGATCGACAACTGCCACGACTGGCCCAACAAAATCCCATTTGCCTTATGGGGATATCGCACCACTATTCGCACTCCCACGGGTATGACACCCTATTTCCTAACCTATGGGACGGAAGCCGTCCAACCTGTAGAAATCGAAATGCAATCCCTTCGAATCCTCATGGAAGCAGACATTCCTGAAGCCGAATGGGCGCGTGAACGATATGAACAACTCATCCTTTTAGACGAAAGACGACTACATTCACTAAGTACAGTCCGAATGTACCAATCTCGCCTACAACGCGGCTACAACAAACGGGTCAAGCCACGAAATATCAAAGTGGGTGACCTAGTACTCAAATCAGTCCGAGCACCATTACCAGTCGACCCAAGAGGGAAATTCAAACCCAATTGGGCCGGACCGTACTTGGTCAAGGATATCCTCCTCGGAGGAGCCGTAAAGCTAACCGATCGTGACGGTCAGGAATTCAGCTTACCAACAAATCTTGATCAACTCAAGAAGTACTACCCCTAAGCTTGGACAAATTTGCAATGTATTTCACAATAAAAAAAAAAAACTCACTCACGCATGGGTGAACTACGCTCGGTTTGATTCCCCGCACTATGGATACGTACGCAGCTTTGCAAAGAGCTCAACCGAATCACACGAACTACGCCGGTTTGATTCTGTAACGAAACACAGATACGTAGGTAGCTTGTCAAAAGCACAACCGAACTTCTTTAAACACGCCCAAAGCTTAAAAAGGTCGAGGGCGATGCACTCACAAAATGACACGCTCAAAGCTTAAAAAGGTCGAGAGCACAATCAACAAAACAAAAAAAAATCTAAATCCAAAGCTTAAAAAAAGGTCGAGGATTTAAGACAAAATACGGGCGTTCGAAGCTTAAAAAGGTCGAAAACACATCAAAACAAAACAAAAGAAAGCAACAAGGCAAGACGAAAGCAAATTAATTCTATTTTATTACTTTAATTTAGAATTTTTCACAATTTAGAAATGAGTTAGGAACAGACCTCCTTAACTCTTTATTCGAAACTAAAAACATGAATTTGAATAAAGAAATTTTTCTTAGCAAAACACAAACTACTAAGCCTTCTTCTGTCGCTTCGGATTAGCCTCTTCATCTTCAAGAGGCTGATCCGCCACAACCTTCGAGCTAATCACGGGAATAGCACTCTCAAATCCTGGGGGCTCGATCGGATCCTCATCCTGCTCGACTGGGGGCTCCTCGACCCTTGGCCCTAGGCGATCTCTGACGGTCACCCTCGGCCCAAGCCTTTCCCACGCCGGCCTCGAAGTTGAAGCATCTGAACTCGAAGCACCAAGATCACCATAGTCCCTCTTTCCACGCACCACCTCATGCGCCAAAGAGGGCCTTGGCCCGTTCTTCTCCCTCCTCCTATGATTCTCCCGCTCTCGAGAATCCTTGGAATGACACCACCTCGTATAGAAATCCATGACATGAGTAGACTCTACATGCGCTGGAACCGCCCAAGTGACACGATCCGACCATCCTCGGATCCAAGCATCGATCGCTTGGTTGTTTAGGACAACAACCCCTCCAACCTGAGTATCCTGCTCGTGGATGGTCTGAGCAAGCCCGATTTGCCTCTTCAAACGAAGAGGATGAATCCACACCCCTCGTTCAAAGCCGCACAACATCAACCCATGAGCCGCATTCGCTACGGACGGCGCCGTAATCGCCGTAATATGCCACCATGGAACATACCAACGAATACTACTTTCCTTCACAAACCCCCGGAAGTAGTTGAGTGAACGCTCCCGAGGATCAACCCAATCCGTCTTCCGTGACGTCGTCGCCGCAGCCTTGAAGACACCGTCAAGAAGAAGCACGGCATACACACTCAACCTCTCCATGAGCCAAATGTTGAGACGATTAACACGACGGTGGTCTAAGCCCAGTATAGTCTCCGCTAGAATCAAAGTAGAAGGATCGTATCCCCGTTCCATCTCTTCGACGACACGAGCATACCTCGCGTTCCCGAACACCCCATCCGGCATTGACCCCGCAAAAGCATAACGGTGAATCAAGCAAAAAGCAAGGGCCCTCCGCCTAGAACGGTCCGAAATGCTAGTGTCGACCCGATTCATGTATCGTTGACACAAGAGAAGCATGTTCACCTTACCTCCTTCAAACAAACCCGCAGCATGAGCATTTGTCATCGCAAGGAAGTTTCGCAGCATCCCGTTGTAGCAAAGCTCACTCCGCACCACCACCGGAGTAGTCCGTTTCGACCATCCCGCAATGGCCGCGAATCCCTCCATCAAAGGGCATACCTCTCCTCCTGGAAATCGGAACACGTGCAAGCTAGGGTCCCAGTAGTCCAAGCATGCATCCAGGAAGTCTAGCTCGACCCTCATCTGGCGAAAGCCAATAAAAACGCCCGCTCCATCATCATACACCGCCTTCTTCATCGCCGGACTTAGTGAAGATGTCCACCTCTTCAAAAGAGCATCGAAATGCTCAACCATTTTTCTTGAATATAATAAACTCTCGTAAATATACCTAATATATTTATGAGAGCAAAACTTGTAATAAAAGAAAAGAAAAGAAGTGACTTTGAATGAAGATTATGGCACGCACCCCCTCTCCTTATATAGGAAAAACATATCCGAAATATGGAAACACAGCGCTGCCAGCCAGGCCACAAAACCGCATCACCCTATGCGGTTTGCACCCCAAACCGCATAAGCCTATGCGGTTTAGCCCACAAACCGCATAGGTCTATGCGGTTCCAGGGGCTGGTTTTTCTTACAGGTTTCCTAAATTCGTCTTTCCTAAACACGACATTATGCTACGACGTTCTTTAGTTGTTCCCCAAGCAACAACATTACATTTCGTTTTAGCAAACACGATTCCTGCTACGAGTCAAAACATTACATTTTCAACATTCATTCAAGCTCATTTCAACATTTAAAATGAACTTTTTCGCAAAATCATTTTTCACAAACTCCTTCAACCATAAGCATCCCACTCGGGAATCATTTTGTCTTCAAAACAAGCCTAGCTTATTAACAATACAGGTCTCAAAATACGCACCACGACGATCAAGTTCAAGCAACAAAGACATGTAAGAAAGGGTTCATACAATCCTTATTACACAAGTTCACTAAGGATGACGACGACGATACTCGTCGAATTCACGTCGAATTTGAGCCATCTCAAAGACGACTGACACAACCGAAGCCGACCGTCACCAAGCCATCCTCCACCGGTTAGCTGTCCTCCACAGCTTCTTGTGCACATCCTTGGCCACCTGCAATGAACAACGAACGCATTACAGTTC
The DNA here is from genome assembly GCA_023091065.1 of Dianthus caryophyllus. Lineage (NCBI taxonomy): Eukaryota > Viridiplantae > Streptophyta > Magnoliopsida > Caryophyllales > Caryophyllaceae > Dianthus > Dianthus caryophyllus. The sequence goes on along the minus strand of JALGRB010000019.1, from coordinate 5,110,883 downwards.
TCTCCATTCTGCCTTAAATTAAGCCAAACTTAGGGGGGAAATTTCAAAACAAAACGCATTCTTCTCCATTTTGCCTCACTTTCACTCAAAATAAGCCAAATTTAGGGGGAAATTTCAAAACCAACCTCATTCTTCCCCACTTTGCCTTAATTTCACTCAAATTAAGACAAACTCGAAGAGGTAACACAAAAACACGAATCTCACTAGTTTGATAATCGTTATATTCAATACCTCGATCAAACTGGGGGCTCACACATATACAAAGACAAGATACATACCCTTTTCACCTTGCCGCTCCAGTTGTCCACGCTCACAAGAATCACCAAGTACGATTTCAAGATCAAAGCACGACATTTAACGCCCGAGTCATCCCACTCAACGGTAGTAGGAAAATCATCAGGCTGCTCCGCCATCTCTGGATCAAACAGCTACAAAACAAATACAAAACGCCCACGTCAGGGAACTTTTTCGCAAAAATTACCCTACGCACTCTCAAAACAAAACAAACATACCTCAATCGGCTCACAAGAAAGCCGAGACCAAGCAAACTGGCCGTAGTCTTCCCCAGGACAAAGAAGACTCCCAGACTTTCATTCTCCGTACAGCGTCACGCGCTGCTGTGCGGGAACCCCTCGCTCAAAAAGGACCCTCGGCGGGTCCCTAGGCACTACAGGATACCAAACGCTCGCCAAGATACCAAATCGATCCGTACGGCATTGCCAACTACAGACGCTGGGTATCACGCTCCGCAAACCGAGCCCCGATACCCTCAGGAATACCCGTATACTGCCCCCACGGGAACGGCACGAACTACAAAGAAGAACAAACGTTCATTCACAAAAAACATTTTAAGTACACTCTATTTAAAATGGTTCAAATACAAATCTGATCAAACTCCATGACGTTCAGGCGCACCTGAACCTCGTCATACGACCAGTCAAAGGCCGCACGGTTACACGTACCCCAAGTACGCACCGTCGGATACGCTCGCACAATTTTCTTGGCATGCTCGGGCAGCAGAAAGGGGAAATGGCTGAAAATCCATGACTGCACACACAAAAACAAGTTACAAAGACAACAAAATCGAATAAACAATATACACCAAAACAAAATCAATACATACCTCCATCACGAATCCCGGCGAGACCAAGGACAGTCTCGATCCTCGCTCCATGACCCGCGGTCTCACCGCGTCCATGCAAAAACGAATGCACAAGCCCAAAGACGGTGACACCCAGTCAAGTGTCCCAATTGTACCCCAGTCTATGAGATGCATAAGAACCGACGTCGTCGCCCGCTCACCCTTATTGCCGAAGTACACGGCGCTAACGAACCACAATAACCACATACGAGCATTCTGCTCGTCACTCCAATCTCGGGGTCCCCGCTTCGTCTTTCCCTCAAAGTACTCCAGGATATAGCTCGTCTTAATGACATAAGGCGGCCTACCCTTATACTCCACCTTCAGACCACCGCCAATCGCGGCAGTCACCACGTCGTCCACGATGGACGGCGCAAAACCAAAGCTCATATCACGGTCACCAAACGGCAGTCCGGTCATGACCTCATACCCAGACAAAGTAATGCCGGCCTCAAAGCCGGGCATGTGAAATGTCGTAGTAGTGTCCCAGTACCGATCAGGGAAGGCTCGGACCAACATCAGGTTCGCTGTCAGCTGTCTCCTCGCGAGCTCCCTCTAGTGCTCGATCAAGGGACCAAACGCACAACTAAGCACCCAAGCTTTCGCTCCCTGCGAAAGCTTCTCCTCGAATGCACACATAACAGACGAGATACCCGAGAAAGTCCTCATCGGACCCTTGGGCCAACCCATCTTCGCCCGGTATGAAATATGCCTCTCCGGAGCCAACAGAAGGTCATGGCCGTCCCAATCCTTGGCAAACGACCTATCCACCCGTGACCCACGCGGCCTAGAGCTACTCGCTCTTGGCGCAGCCTCGGCCTCCTCAGGCTCCTCCTCCTCAACGTCCATCGCAGCCTCTAGCTCGTCCACTAGCTCAAGAGCAAGCTCATCCTCCGCAACAGGGTCTTGCCTCGCACGACCCCTACCTCTACCCCATGGTGTACCGCGCCTTGTGGGCAAGTCATGAGGGTCGGCCTCCCTCTCGCTATACGAACGCCTTATACGACCCGCATTGGAGGCTCCCTCAGTCCTCGAGCCTGTACTCTTACGAGACGATTTTGATCTCGTAACACGACCAAAACCTTCTCCTGCAACAAACATGACCAATACATACAACTATAACACATGCAAGCACACAAACGTGACACATACGCATAATACACACATAGACACTACGCATACATGACATTATACGTCCTGTAGAGCATTTTTAGGCCTAATTCACAATTAAGCCAAAAACCGTTCTCTAAATATCGAAATCCCAACTTTATGGTTTCTATACGCCATAATAGTCCCCAACAACAACCCATTACAAGCAATTGTATTTTGATCACCCCGATCAAAAACCCCCAATTTACGAGGAACACTCATGTTCAATCAAGAAGAATCGTCGAATTGAAAGCCTTAACTCGACATTTTCGCAAAATTAAAGCTAGATACGCGCTATACACGCTATGGGAATCCTACACCGAAGTTTAATTGAAATTCCGGGTCGAACAATCCGGGCTCGTTTTTGGGCCCGAACCCTAATTCACACGTTTTTGGGCATAAGACGGTCCAAATCACAATCAATTCACACAAACATGCTAGCATGGCATAATGCAACATAATGACGTCAATTTCAAGCATTCAAACGGCAAATTTCAAGCAAAACTCGGGTTTTCATTCAAAACCCGTCTTTTCAACATTTCTAGCTAAAACTAGCTAATTACAACGACAAATAACGTAAAAGCAAGTTAAAATGGAGCATTACCTGGTTCCATAGCAAGGCAACGCAAGAAAAACGAGCAAAATCGGTTGAGAAATCGAATTTTGGTAGTTTTTAGTGAAAGAAACCGAAATAGAGTAGAATGAGGCAACTTACGGTGTACCCGTGTTTTATACTCCTTTTACTGCCATTAAGGCAAACCGCATAGGCCTATGTTGTTTGCACCGCAAACCGCATAAGCTTATGCGGTTTGCACCTGTGGCTTTTCTCTGATTTTTCTCGTTTTGGACCTACTTTTGAACTCCTAATTCATCTTGGCCCAAATACAACTCCAAATATGTCCAGTGCTTGGGTTAAGGCGTCACCTACAGTCCGCCATGCGCGTATATTAAGCATTTAATGTACGGTACCGAAGCAAAAGCACGAACGAACGCTCTGCACGAGTCTTTACATCACTTTCTCCTCAACGGAAGGCAATCATATGCAACGACGACTACATAGGCACTCTTCGGCGAGTTCAAGCATAAATACTCTGCAATATACCCAACTACAAGCATTTTACTCTACATAGACGCTCCTCGGTGATTTCAAGCACAAATACCTTACAAAACACATCCAAACACAAGCATTGCAACCCTTACACATGCGCTCCTACGCGAGATTAGACATTTTCAAATACACACACACACTGTTACTCAATCATACCTTACACCTTTGCACATGCACTCTTTCACGAGACCACGCGCCACATGAAAACGTTACACTACAAGCAGCAGCACTAAGCATACGACGACACTAAACATATACGACGGCATTATACGACAGCACGACAAGCACAACGAAGGCATCCAGCAGGCCGGCTGATAGGTCCATATTTTACAGATATTTTATATATTTATTCCCCGTCTTTTTATAATTATCACGACATTTTTGGTACGTTTTATATTATATATTCTCCTTTTACGGTTTACTACGAGTTTACTGTATTATTTGCAGGATGGAGATTTATGAGCTAAAATTGTCGTGGAACAAACGCGGGTCGTGAATTATGCGAGTTTGAAGATAAGACCCGAGCAAGACAAAGCATTATGGACCGAAACAACTAAATAAAGAAATGGGCCTCAAAGACTTGTATTGGAAAAAAGCCCAACTTGTAACTAAAATAAATAAAAGAAGCAGACTTTCAGTTTTACTGCTTAGTTTGGAATTTCCTAGTTTTAGTTTTAGTTTCTACTGCTTTCACATAAAACTCTCAACTTTAGTTTAGATTCAAGATCGATTCGTTTGTAACCGTCGGTACTCCGTTAAATTCCAGGTTTTATTTAATCGTTATTATTTCATTCATCATGTCTTCTTCTCATCATTGCTTTGTTTTGATTTCCAATATGCATAGCTAATTTTATAATTAGGGTTAGGGTGATTTGTGATAATTGATTGATTCAGGACATGTTTTAATTGCTTATATTGATTGAACCTGTGCAAGTTGGTTTCTTCCTGCGCGTTTTATTATCAATTGAATTTAGGGACGCCTTTATTGAATTGAATTTAGGTTGTTTCAGTTTAAGATCGAAAGCCTAATTGAAACTAGACTCACGCGTATTTGATAAGTTAAGTTTAGTAAGTTGCGAGAGCCCGCTAAATTTGCTTAAGGTTAATATTGACTCGAGAGAGCGTATTCCTAAACCTAGCCACTTGCATAGCTTCAATTGATTGTTACTTACTTTTGAGTTGAGTTCCTGAATCGATGTCATATTGATCCCGACGCCCTAATCTCCCTTTTATACATTTTTATACCATCTTTCTTGCTGTTCTTAGTTTAGTTTAAAACAACCCTTTTTCACACCTTTGAGTTAGACCTGTGTACTCCGTCTTTAGCTTAAAACTACACCATTTCTCTGTGGATACGATCCTGCTTGTCGCTAGCTACTTGTTAGTGTTTTTGTAGGTTTATTTTGACAGGTGATACGACTTGGCCTTGTCAATTTTGGCGCCGTTGCCGGGGAAACGGTTTCGCTAGTTGGTTTTGCTTAGTTTAGGTTAGTTCTTTTATCCCATGACAATCTTTGATTTCCCTCAATATGATAATGAACCATTTCATGAATATATTGTTAGATTTAATAGTTATGCTAATTATATTGGTTCATTTGGTTTTTATTGTCTGGATTGGGAGAAAGTTTACATTGTTAGCAACAGCATGAATTATGAGTCTCACAATTTAATTAATTACTTGAGTAATGGAAGAATTTCATACATGCCTAATAATGATATTTGGGAATTCTTTTGGAATATAACTCGTCAAACTATTTTATCTGAGATAAAGATTGACTTGAAAAGGATTGCCGTTGAGTTACAGAAGTATTTAGATGATGTGCGTGTTGATCATGAGGCTTATGAATATTATAGAGCTCCTCGTGATAATAATTTTCCATCTCAAACGTGTGTTTTAACTAACTCATACAATTCTTTGTCTGGTGATAATTTGTTTGATGATGATGATGATTATGAGCCTGCGTATAATTGTGAAGCGTCTAATCCACCTTATACTGAGTTCAAGACCTCTGCTGAGATAATTGAGAATGAAACTTCTGAACGAGTATGTAAGACTTGTCCACTAAAGGATAAGTCTGTTGAGTTGGTTTCAATTGGATCCTTGACCAAGGATCCTTTGGAGGTTTTAATGTGTTCTGAGACTAGTGCAGGAGGAACAAGTCGGTGGAGTGCTGAAGTCGCGGAATTGGAAGCTCTATTATACGCGGATGAACTGAAGGATCCCACTCCCACATATACAACGAGCTTGGTGGAAACCTCATATGATGTTGAGGTTCAAAAATCTGACCTTAAACCGTTGAACATTGCTTATAACTTCGATAGTCTTTTGATTGATCATGTTGATGAGGTTGATGAGATTTTTGAGATTTTTGAGGAGTCTTGTGAGAAAGTGATCGAGAATGTGTTTGATGATACTCTTGAAGTAAAGTGGGATGTGTACATTGACGTCTTAGACGAACCTTTTGAGGAGAATTTGGTTGATTATCCCCACGATGAAATTGAAGTTGTTTCGCTAGGCGATGGTGTTATCTTGGAGTTCGATGATTATTCTTGGCCTTACTCGTCTAATGAGCTTAAATGCGATGTAGAAATTGATTTAGAACATAGAGATGACAAGAAATTTGTGGTTTATCATTATTTCTCTAATGTTTACGACTTTTATTGGTTAACTTCCACCTTCTATTATCACTTCTCTGAATTTTGTGCAAGGTTATTTGATCGGTTATTAAGAGCGTTGAGTTGCTCCGCTCTTAGTGTGATTTGGTTTCGTCTTGATCGGAATTGGAGCTTAGGAAATTTGGAGTCGCGCCCATGATTTTAACAATAAGACGCTTGTGAAAGGAGGTTATAGGTGAATGTACGTCCCTTGGGCATGATAATTAATCCCTTGGGCGGGGAAAAAATTGAAATTCTACGAGAAAATTCAACAGAGGAAATCGGGCAAGGTCGCGGCAAATTTCAAGTGGGAAATCATCACCACTAAGTGGGAATTACATTGAATGATTAGTCTAAACCCTCACCAAACACATTCAAACCCTCCTTCCCTAACTTAAACCTGCAAAGCCACCATTAAAACCCTCCTTTTCCCTAACTGAAACCTGCAAAGCCACCATTAAAACCCTCCTTTTCCCTAACTGAAACCCGTCCTTACCACACCATCATTCACAACCACCCACCTCCACCGTCATCATCTCTGCCCATCGTCGCTCTCTCTCTCCACCGTCCTCCTCACACACAGCCACCACCACCAACGAAGTCTCTCACCACCGCCTGGTCTGCTCCTCCCTTGCCGTGCTCCTTCTCCACCGTCGTCATCATCCCTGCCGCACTTGCTCCTCTCCACCGCCTGAGGCCGCCTTCTACGCCACCGTCGCCGCCCTCTGCACCGTGCTCCGCCTCCGCCGCCCTATCTCAGGTTAGTCCCACCTATAGAAACCCTAAACCCCCAAATCTATTTTTGCAGCAATTAGGGTTCGAAATTTCAGCAACAATGGTCTACGTTTTAGGGTTTGAATTGAGTCGAAGAGTGGAGATTGATTTCGAGTTTAAGTGGTTGAATTTTTTCGAATTTGGGGCTGAAATTATTCGATTGCTGCTGTATGAGGTCTCATTAGGTTCAATGCTTCGATTTCGGGTTTGGTTTAACACATGGGTCGAGATTTTTGAAAGATGGTGCAAACTTTGATGATCACTTGGCTCGACTTTCAGAGATTTGGTGATGGACTGATTCAATTCTTAACGGTTCTGAAATCGTGTGCAATTCCAGGTTTGCTTTGCTGATTCCTTTCTAATTTCCGGTGGTCCGCTTTTCAGTGGGGAAGGGTCCTAGAATTTGCTCTGAATTTGTGAATGGACGCTCGAATATTTTCTGTCCGATGCTCATATTATGTGCTGCGTGTCCCTTACTCACCGCCGTCAATTCAGTGAGCTTCATTACTCGACTCTCGAGTTTCATTTGCTCGAATCCTGCTATATCGAGTCGTTTTAATTCAATTAGGTTGCTTTTTGCTGCGATTTTGGGCTGAATCGTAGTCATCTTACTCGACTTGCTGATGTCGAGCACTAATTTGGGATATATCGAGTTGATTTCGCTGCTTCCTAGTTCATACTCTACTGTTCGTTATCAGTCGTTCGAAATGAGTCATTATTGCTGCTTGTGACTTGGTCGTAATGTGTTTTCGATCAACATCTGTGCTTTAATCAGTTCCATAGTAATTTGTGTCGACTTCTTGCTGCTGCTTCGATGGATTCTCTGATTATGGGGTCAACTTCTGTCGTGTACTTGACTTAATTTGAGGCTGCTACGGTGCTTATTTTCTGCTGCCTGCGCCAATGCTTTATATCCGGGACGACTAGTACTGAAATTAGATGCTGCAACCCGTGGTTTTCTTGCTAAACGTCGTCTCTTTGGCTCGTGTTTTGGTGAGCTCGTTTCCTCCCTTTATTTCAGTCCATTGATTTATAATTCCCACTTTCATTACAATGAGGACATTGTCGTGTTTAAGCATGGGGGAGGGACCTTTGTCGACTTTGGATTATTGCTTGCTAATATGGGTATTTCTGCTTTTTTTTTTTTTTTTTTTTTTTAAAAAAAATGGTTGAAATTTCATTTTTGGAGAATTGATTAGTGTGCTAATTTCGATCTTTAGTATCTTTGAGTTGAATATCTATTGCCTTAGCTTGCACGATTATTTTGTTTCCTAGAAATAGATTGCGAATCTCAAACACTAACCTGCTTATATTTGCTCAATTCTTATCGCTTTTCGTTCTTTTACTTTCGATATTGGTATTCAAGTAAGGCATTGGTTTGTGGAATGTTTGGAAAGTTGGAATGTTGGAATGTGGCATGAATGGAATGATTTATATATGTTGGAGCTATGCTTCGATGCTCTCGGAGGGGACTCATTGATTTGAGTAACCACAATGGCCATGAATTTGGCTGTGACCGAGAGTATGAGCAATGATGTAACCCTTAAGGAAATATGTATACCCGAGCTCGATTTTTACCGAGTGAACGTCAAGCTAAACGGTACAACATACGAGGGATGCTCCACATTTGAGAAAAAAAAAAAGCAAAAATGCCAGAAAAAAAAATCAAAGGAAATGTGGAAAGAAATGGTTGAACGGAAAGTGGTTCGAATGGTTGGCCTTGCTTGAATTTAAATATCCTTTATCGTAAGTTTTATTTTTGCGAAAGCGTTAGAAGCGAGTAATATTTTGTTGGCGTGAATGGTTGTGATCCGTGCTCTATTTTTGGTGAAATAGACTATGGTGGTAAGTCTTTGTGTATAGGTCGTCAAGTCCGAGATACTAACGTGATAAATTAGCCACACTTTGATTTTCTCCGATCTTTGTTGCTCGAGGGCGAGCAACAGTTCAGCATGGGGGAGTTTGATAGGTCCATATTTTACAGATATTTTATATATTTATTCCCCGTCTTTTTATAATTATCACGACATTTTTGGTACGTTTTATATTATATATTCTCCTTTTACGGTTTACTACGAGTTTACTGTATTATTTGCAGGATGGAGATTTATTAGCTGAAATTGTCGTGGAACAAACGCGGGTCGTGAATTATGCGAGTTTGAAGATAAGACCCGAGCAAGACAAAGCATTATGGACCGAAACAACTAAATAAAGAAATGGGCCTCAAAGACTTGTATTGGAAAAAAGCCCAACTTGTAACTAAAATAAATAAAAGAAGCAGACTTTCAGTTTTACTGCTTAGTTTGGAATTTCCTAGTTTTAGTTTTAGTTTCTACTGCTTTCACATAAAACTCTCAACTTTAGTTTAGATTCAAGATCGATTCGTTTGTAACCGTCGGTACTCCGTTAAATTCCAGGTTTTATTTAATCGTTATTATTTCATTCATCATGTCTTCTTCTCATCATTGCTTTGTTTTGATTTCCAATATGCATAGCTAATTTTATAATTAGGGTTAGGGTGATTTGTGATAATTGATTGATTCAGGACATGTTTTAATTGCTTATATTGATTGAACCTGTGCAAGTTGGTTTCTTCCTGCGCGTTTTATTATCAATTGAATTTAGGGACGCCTTTATTGAATTGAATTTAGGTTGTTTCAGTTTAAGATCGAAAGCCTAATTGAAACTAGACTCACGCGTATTTGATAAGTTAAGTTTAGTAAGTTGCGAGAGCCCGCTAAATTTGCTTAAGGTTAATATTGACTCGAGAGAGCGTATTCCTAAACCTAGCCACTTGCATAGCTTCAATTGATTGTTACTTACTTTTGAGTTGAGTTCCTGAATCGATGTCATATTGATCCCGACGCCCTAATCTCCCTTTTATACATTTTTATACCATCTTTCTTGCTGTTCTTAGTTTAGTTTAAAACAACCCTTTTTCACACCTTTGAGTTAGACCTGTTTACTCCGTCTTTAGCTTAAAACTACACCGTTTCTTTATGGATACGATCCTGCTTGTCGCTAGCTACTTGTTAGTGTTTTTGTAGGTTTATTTTGACAGGTGATACGACTTGGCCTTGTCACCGGCAGGCCCTCATCAGCATGCACGGACCTCCACGTCCTTAAAATGCGCACGTCCCGCCCCGCATAGCCCGGTTCGAAGTCCTAGTCTCACCCATGGACACATGCTTCGTTCCGCTGACTATATCGACACTGTAATGGTCCGGATATGGTCGTGGAGTTTGACTAACTCTCTAGTCCGAGCTCAGTCAAACTAGGGGCTCTGTGGATACCCATATCCGTACCCTCCCACACAAAACCCTGTGATGTAAGACGGACTTTTATTACGCATGCTTTAACGCTGACTTAAACGGTTCTAAATATGTCGAATTCATTTTTGAGTCGTTTTGAAATGTTTAATGATTTAGGTCGCTTCACATCGCTTTAAATAAATGTTTATTTTGTCCATTTAGAGTTTAGCCTGGTCCGCGTCCTGCTTCGTTTTTTTTGCATGAGCTTCGCATTTGCATTACAATTAGCCCTTTTACACTAACAAGGTCTAATTCAGCATTCCTAAATTCCTAAATTTAGGCCTGGTGGCTAGATCTTCCCTTTAGCCTCCTCTTACACAAAATATAGCCTCACGGGTTACCTTATTTCACAAAATGTCACAAAATACACCTTTTTCACATTTTTGGGTCTCGGGCCCAGAACCGAGCCCAAGCCCAGCCTTTGGCCCTCACTCCAAAGCCCTCACTCACAAAATATCTCAGAAATATCTCAGGTGTTTTCTTGACGTGCAAGGTCGAGATTATACTGTATCTTTTCAAGATATAATCAAACCGAAACTTGGAAACTAGGCCTGAAACCACACCTCCAAACCGCATAAGCCTATGCGGTTTGCCTGCCAGGTTTTATCCCAAAATTTCCTATTTTCTCCGAGGTTTTTAGTATATATACCCCCCTATACCTGACCTCGAAAAACATAATTTACACACAGAATTTACAGCATACACAATTCAAAAACTCTCTCAAAGCCTCACACACTCAAATCCTTGAGTTCAACACACCATCCCGTGTTGAATTCATCCTCCTTTTAAGTTCAAGAAGCGAAGCTCTGCCGATCTGAAGCGTCAGGACAAGGTAGGTACCGATCCACTTGGATCAAAGCTTTTTCTTATTTTCTATGGACTAACAAAGGGGACTACACTTTAGCGCCCCCCGGCTTTGGCACCGAGCGCGCTTGCATTCCAAGTGTTCTTATTACTTCGGGTACACTCCATATCCGATGACACGCCAAAGTCGCATAAGCAACCGACCCTTTTAAAATAAACCAATGGACAATTGAACTTTATTTTATTTGCATGCATCTTGCACCTTCTTATTTTCCATTAAAATCAACTTAAACAATGAATTCGACCTTTAACTGAACTGTTTTCGTTAAAAAGTTAAACATGCTAAACTGAGGGTTTTAATCAATCTTTTTGCGTTTGCATCTGCATTCTTTTACAAACTTTTTCGCACTTGTACGTAGCGATAACATTGGCTCAAATATCACCTTATTTGGATTGTTCTAGGTCAGTAGAGGCTATTTTTACATAGGCTTTTCTAAAAGGTTTTCATAAATCATTAATTGAACTACTCTTTTTCTAAAGTACCCTCACCCTGAATCCATTCTGGTTTCACAGCCTTAGATCTAGGGGTGTCGGCGTGCTCCAAAATCTAGGACATGTCTTTAGGCTTACGACATGATAGCATGTTCCTAATTTCCGCGATAATTAGGTGGCGGCTCCAAAACAGTTTTAAAGGTTTTTCTAAATAAGTCTTTTTAACTTAATCCGCCCTTACGCAAGACGCCGAGTTGGGTCCCTCGTCGATTCCCGGGTTCCACAACAGCCAAAAAAAAAAAACAGCAGAAAAGTCCCAAAAAATCGCCTGTGAACAGGCGATTTCATTGAAAATCGCCAGTTGACTGGCGATTTTCAATGTAATCGCCAGTTGACAGGCGATTTTCTCTGTCTCTGGTACTTTGGCAGCTCGAAATCCCTATATATACACCCCCTTATTCAACCATTTAAAACCATGAATTATCATCACTCCTTCTCTCCCTACTCCTCACTTGCACTGGCTCAGACTTACGGGTTCTTAACTTGACCCGGTATTGGCATTGCGAAGCCGTATTCGTAATACGGTTGTAGCGATTCGGATTTCTAATCCGTCTTAAAACCTCGCCAATATCGCATAAGCAACGACCTAAATCACTAACAAATGAACACTACTTTTACACTTAAGCAAATTCTCATTTACGCATTAAACGACTAAACATGATTTCGACGAAACTTGTACGGTCTTCATTAGTCTTAAAACATGCAAAACTGAGGGTTTTAAACAAACTTTTACACCTACATGAGTCGAAAAATAGCATTTAAACGATAATTCAAACAATGAATTATCGTTTTGTGCACATTTCCGATAGCAACCCGTCATATCTTTGACGTATACATTTGCTTTTACGCATATTTATCGAGTCACATATCGCACTTGTACGTAGCGGTCTGCATTTGCTTAAACATCGAATTATACACTGTTTTCAAGCTAGTAATGGCTACTTTTACGTAGGCTTTTCGATTACAGTTTTTCATAATGCATTTTGACAAACTTTCAGAGAGTACCCTCACCCCGAATTCGCTCTGGTTTCACAATTGCCTTAGACGGATAGGTATCGACGCACCTTGAACTCTAAGATTTGCGTCTTCGATTCCAAGACGCGCTGAACGGGTCCAAATTCTCTCATAATTTGGTGGCGACTCCGAAAATGGCTTTTAAATGATTTTTCAATATTTCTTTAAAATGCTTTAAATAAATTACGCAATGACATCCCCCATAGCAAATCGAGCAAAACTCATAGAGCGCGCTTGTATGCGCCGCTCGTTTCCATTATTTTCCCGCACCGTGCATTCCGCCCCATGACATTTTTCGAGGGCGGGCGCGAGCGGGGCGTCGAGAAGGGACCCGATCAGGTATCTTCACAAACCGGCGTAGTTCGATAGAGCTTTCGCTCAAAATGTGTTAACTCGAGTGAGTTAAATTCGAAGAATGCTTCTTCTCAAAGTATGTTAGCTCGAGTGGTGAGTTAAAGATTTGAGATACATTTTCGAAAGATACATTTTGTTTGTGCGAAAGGGTGTTTTGCAAAAGTGAAGTGCAAAATTGAGTTATATTAACTCGAGTGTTGAGTTAATTTTGAAAGGTGATTAGCATGTTTGAAAAAGCGTGTCGCCCCGTGGGGGCATTTTCAGAACTGAAAAGTTTTGAAAGGAGCGGTTTAAATGTCGCCAAATTGTTTGATTGGAAAAGGATTGACTCGACATGTGAGTCAAAGTTTATGGAATGCTTAAAATGCCGAAAAGTTTGAAAAACAAAGACGAATCGTATGCGTGACTCGAGACTCGACGGTTGCATGAATGTCACATTCGGGAACACGTGCGTTTTTGGAGCCCCAGTGGTGTTTTCTTGCCTGCGGTGGGATGCTGTTGTTCCTGCAAAACAGAGTTAAACAAAAAAGCAGAGTACTACTAGGTCTAGGAGGACTTTGTCTCGACGCATTCGTTTTACACGCCTCGATAAAGAAACAGTTTGCCTACGATTTTTGTGAATTTTTTGTGGACACATCCTTAGCTTGGGGAGCTTTGGACGGGGAATATTTTGTGGATTTCTGTAAAAGGTTGGTTGAGCTCGGGAGAGTGGACTACGTATCCGTGGGTACGGAATCAAACCTAGCGTAGTTCCGAAGAGCACGTTTAAGGGCATGCCGGCCCGAAAGTTGTTTTTTTTTTTTGGTGGAAAGGTGCGTGTTTAAGGACCCGCCGGTCCGAGAGGTGTGTTTTGTAAAAAGGTATGTGTTTAAGGACCCGCCGGTCCAGGAAGTGTGTTATGTGTTTAACCTCGATACATTGCATCCTAAGGGTGGGTTCTCCTCAGTCGATCTAGGCTGTTTGTTGCTTCTGTCGAGTCTTAAATTTGGACTTACAAAGACTTGGCCACTTATTTCTGGGCTTCGGTACTTCTTGCCCTTGGGGCTTCGGCCCCTCGCTTATTGATTTCTAAGCTTGTGACTTCTAAGCTTTGACTTCTAGAGCTTTTGACTTCTAAGTTTTTGACTTCTAAGCTTTTGACTTCTTAAGCTTTTTGCTTAATTGTTTCGCCCCTTGATTCGGGGCTTTGAGACCTTTTACTTTTTGGTGACTTTGGTTTTTGATCTTTGTTCCTTGTATTCCCGTTTGATTTGAGAATATCTCATGCCCTGTGTGGCTTGGGCTTGAGCTCGGACCTTGCTAAACTCTGCGGCTCGGTGGTCACTCGTGATCGTATGTCTATCACGCCGGGCTCCTTTGACAAGTTCGTTTGCTTATTAGGCATGCGATCGAGTACGCGGACGGCGATCCAGGAATACTCATACTTCAGGTCGCGATCAAATTCATGATCACTGTGGAGCTCCAAATTAATGGATCCTCCTCCAAAAGCAGCGGAGTAGTAGACCACAAGCAGACTAGTGAACCTTATTCGGTGTTTAGTCGTCGAGAGCCTTATTTGTCTTTGTGTCTTTGATTTAGTTGTTGACTTGGACCTTCGTACCTAGCCTAGACCTCCTTAGGATAGCTGTTCCTGGGATGCAATGTGTGTTGGTGGAAAATTGTGTCTTTTATGGGAAATGTGTGTAAAAAGGAAGCTGGGTTGTAGGCAAACTTATTCCTTTATCGATTTGTTAAAAATGTCATACGTCGGAGACTCAATTGCCCTAGACTGACAGAGATTGACTCAAAGGTTAAAAACTCGACCCGTATTGAAAAGACTCAAATTTCTTGAGGAGATCCGTGAGATCGTCGGTGGCGCCTTGATGGATTCTTCGCTGGGTGCTCGAGACGAACATGTCTCGGATGTGGTTGATGCTCGCGTCGGGACTCGGTTCACGTATACGTAGATTCGTCTTTTGGTTATGCAAAATTTTTATTTTCGGCGAAAAGCAGGATGTTTTGTTGAGCAAAAATGTGTTGTCACATTTTGGCTCGATGTAAAAGGCGTTTTGAAATCGAATACGATAAGCCCGTGTTAGCGGTTTGTCGGTGAAAGTATGAGTCGATTCAGAGTAGCGATAGGCTATCCGAATCAAGGGTGTTTGAAATGTGATAAAAACGGTTATGACCGTTTTCATACAGCTGGTTCGAAAGAGGGTTAGATCGAAGCGACTATGAGCCACTTGGTCCAACCGTGAAGAAACTAAGAGATGATGCTGGTTCATTCCCAGAGAGATTTTTGGATCAAAATGGCGATAGGCCATTTGAACCATAGATTTCGAAAAATGCTTATTTTGAAAGAGGTGTTAAGCGACCATGAGCCGCTAGATTTTGTTTTCAAAGGGAGGTCCATGAGAATTGGTTAACACTCTGGGGTTTGAAAAAGCTTGGTAATAAATGGGTTACAATGACTGTGGGTCATGTAATTCATTTATGTTTTGAAAATGTCACGAGAATAGAGGGATTACTCTCGGGTGCGTGTTTTGAAGAGACTGTTTGTCTAGATCAAACCGTCATAACTATGGGCCACTTGGTTCGAAGGAAGGATTTTTTGAAAAAGGTTATTTCAAAAATGTGATGAGCATTTTGTGAAAGTAGTTTGAAAGAGGTTTGAGCTAAAGACGTGTTGACACGTTTCTGACTCGATGTTTGAAGAGTGCGATCGACCCAAGTTAACGGTATATCGTTGTGGGCCGGTGATAGAATCTCTTGGAGTGAACCCGTGATAGCGATAAGCTATTTGGGTCCAAGATGTTGAGGTAGGATGTGGACGGGTTTATACGTCCACATGAGGATTTGGGCCAAGATGGTTATGAATCATTTGGTCCGATGAAAAGTCCATGAGATTGGGCTTGGCCATTCTCGAGTTTTGTTTGCTTGTAAAAGATGATGTTTGCTGAAACGAGTCGACTTTGGGTCTTTCGGCCCGAAGAGATTTGTAAAGTGTTTTAATTGAAAAGTGTTTTGCTAGAAATGAGCGTATGATAACTGTAAGTCATGTAGTCCGTTGACATTTTGAAAGGTCTCGGGAATGTGGTGGTTATTCCTGGACGGTTGAAGAGATTTGCGATTGGGTTGAATCGAACTAGTTAATTTGACACGGAAATTTTGAAAAATATTATTTCAAAAATGTGAAGGGCCGCGAGCCGCCCAGAATGAAAAAAGTCAACAGTATCAGCAAAAAAAAAATTTCTCCTTTCTCTTTCCTCAGCTATGGCGAAAAAAAAGAAGGGAGGTAAAACCTACAAACAAAACACTAAATCACGATCGAATTTTGGCTCAAATTCATCAGCTGCTTCACGCAAAACTTCTGGATCTTCGTTTGCCGCTCTTCAATTGGAGGATGAGACTGAGCTGCTTCCTCCGGTTGTTGAGATCCACTTGGATGATGAACCTACTGATGTTCCATTGCAAGGCCTTGATTTGGAGGTAGAGATGCCTTCTGCGATGGAGGACCCTGTGGGGAAGACATGGACCTCGGTCAGTAAAAAAGGTGAGTCGTCGCTTCTCAAACTCACGGTGGATGATGTGGCCCCTGAGATAGAATACTGGTCCACGGCAATCTACTGTTACATTTTAGGGGCAAACCCTCCTGGTGAGGTGGTTAAGGGTTTCGTTAATCGAGTTTGGGGGAAGTTTAAAGTGGAGAAAGTCTCTTTTCTACCGAATGGAATTTTCCTAGTTAAATTCCCCTCCAAGGAACAAGTGAGTGAGGTTCTTAATGGTGGCTTTTATCTCTTTGATAATAAGCCTGTTATTATTCATGCTTGGACACCTGAGGCTCAATTGGTTAAGGAGAAGGTTGACAAAGTACCAGTGTGGGTTAAGATCCATGGTCTTGACTTGAAATTTTGGGGTGCTGGTTGTCTTGAGAAGATAGCTAGTTTGATTGGTGAGTTTGTCAAGATAGATGGGTCTACTGAATTGAAGACCCGATTGGGCTATGCTAGGGCAATGGTGGAACTCAAATTGGGTCTGAATTATCCTAAGAAGGTGAAATTTCTTGATGAAAATGGCTTCCTTGTGGAGTATGAATGGCTTCCGGTGCAGTGTCATGATTGCAAGGGGTATGGTCATACTGCTGAGCACTGTAGAATGAAGGAAGGGTCTAAGAGAGTATGGGTGCCAAAGAAAGTAGTTCCTTAGGAGGTTCCTAAACCTGCTGTAGAGAAACCTAGAGCAGGGATGCCTGAGGTACCAGTGACTCCTATTAAGGTGTGATAGGCTCGGTCGCACTCACCTAAACAAAAATAATCCTGACAAACCTAAGGGTAGCTAGGGTAAGTCGGGGTCGAATCCACAAGGAGAGGGTTGCAATTGTAGGTTACTTATGGAGCGTTTCAAGTCTCGTCGGTTCGAATGTAGTTGGTTTACTAAAGCTAGAGCAAGGAAAGGGTTTAACTTATATGGAGAAAGGTCTAGGAAGTAGGGTTAGGCAAGGATAGAGTTAGGTCAAGGAATGATGATCGGGTTGAGTAGGTAATCGTACTTGCTAAGGATAAAGCTCGTCCTCTCGGTCTTAAGCTTCCTCTAGGTCTCAAAAGCGGGCTCTCGCTACTTACAATTGAGGGTCCTAATGATTATCTCGCGCCTCTCCTCGAACTAGGCTTTCGATCTTAAGTTCAAGGGTGCTAAAAGTTTGCTAAAATGTGATCAAGGATTCAACAAACACAATCAAGCAGAGATAATCAAAGCAAGCACAAAAACCTAACTCAAATGATCACAAACATCAACCAAAACAATCACCCATGCTTCGCCCTTCTCCCTAGATTAAAGGACTACTCAAACATAATGAAAATGATAACAAAAGTAAGGGAAAAGAATGAAAACATGATCACAAACAATATAAGATGAAATCACAATGAAAAGAGGAGAACTGGAGAAGAAATGATAATACCAAATCAGAAAATCAATGAACCAAATGATGAATTCAACAACGAAAACCAAATAGACGATTAAACTAGAGCAATCCGAGTCGGGAATTGAAAGTACAAGATGAAAAATTAATCAAACCATAAGTTTTTGTGAGAATGTAATTTAAAGTGTCCTAAGAAAGCTCTAAAAAGTTCAGACGAAAAATATGATCTTTTGCTCCTTGAAATAGACGATTTATTTTAAGCACACGAAAATTCGAACCCGTCCCAGGCATCCGGTAAAGGTGTCCCGTCCGGGACCATAGCCATCCCGACCGGGATGAGTTCAGGGGAGGCCGTCCCGCTGTGTTCAGTTTTTGGCTTGTTTTTGCACTTTCTTGTACTTAGTTTTTTCTTGCTTTCTTGTCGTCCCAAGGCATAGGGACGAGGCCTAGGAGTAGGGATGAGTCTTAGGATGAATATGTGAGCTTCAAATCCCGACCCAAGCTCCCGGGACATCTTCATTTAGTGAAACGAGGCGCGTACGCAAGCGAAACGCGACGAAACCAACTCGAATCACCTCCAAACTTCACGAAACTTTATGAAACTTCACGAAACCTCCCGAGTAGCATCCTAAACTCCAAATAGCTGCTTTAACCTACAAAATAAACACAAAAACGCAGCAGAGCCAAAATGGAGCGAAATAGGAAGCGAAACGCAAGTAAAAGCACGGGAAACGCAAAGTAAAGCTCGTGAACAAGGGGCTATATATAAGTAAATATATGACACATCAAACTCCCCCAAACCGAACCGTGGCTTGTCCTCAAGCAACCAAGCGTGACAGAAAACAGAGGACAAAGCGAGCAAAAGAATACTTCTCCAAACAGCACCAAACCGTAAGTAGCTCAAGCAAATGGCAATCAATCCCGAAACAACATGGGACGTATGGAAATAGCTAGCTAACGGATGAGAATTACAAGACAGCGCAAAATGAATAGCATGGCTTAGACTTAGGCTCTCAAGCAATCAAATCACGGACCTCTCGCGGTTTCCACTCTAAAACAAATGATGAACAAGGTGATATATGTGATGACACTCACCTACTCGACTAATGGAAGCACGCCCGCAATCGAATGTGGACCAAATCTCGCATTCCCGTACACAAATAATGTCACAAAACGAACCAAACATGAGGGCTTACATAGGATATGAGGTGTGTAAAGGCCAAAGAGAGGATAAGGGCATAAAGGTGGACAAGGGCATAAAGGTGGACAAATAGTTATGGAATCGTAAAGCTAAGCCACTAGAAACCACTAATACTACTCAAGTGCTCGTCCAAGCAAAACGGAACCCAACTCTCATGAAAAAATGGACCGGAAGCAGCATATCGGTCTCCTTTACACATCAACGCAACATGACAACAAATTTCAAGTGCTCGCTCATGTACAACAATAACAACAACAACTTCTTCAATTTTGTGCACACAATTTCTTTTCTTTTGATTTTTTGTGTTGGGTTTATATTTTTTCTGATTTTTGTTTCTTTTTTCTTGAGCAAAAGAGCACACTTAGTAAGTTGCGGAAATACCTCATCAAAGGTCGGGGAAACAGCAATCCCGACACATAATCACCAACTCTCCAAGACAACGACGTCAGCAAGTCGTAGCATGATCAAAACCCGAAAGACAAGCACAAGAGTAAGCAAAAGCGGTAACTAGCTAGGCTAGGGTAGGCTATTTGGCAATGTAGCTAGCAAACTCATGTGGGTAAGGGTAATAGGATCCAAAATGAGAGGATAAATCAAAGTAAGACAAGGTGAATCATGTGAAAATCAACTAAAGCCTCATATGCAATACAAGTGACAAAATCGCGGGGAAAAACGGGATAGGGGCCACACTTATGCGTGTTGATATTAGGTACCTCACGAGGAGAACTACTCACAAAATAAGCACGGGGACCGGGATAGATGAACCGGCCGCAGGAGGCTAAAAACCTCACAATATAAGTAGCTATAGTCCGGAAATGATAAAGCCAACAAAGTAAAAGCACATGCCATCATCTGCAAGCACGTCTAAACATCCCCGAAAGCTCTAATCCAAACAATAAGAAACATGCCAAAGCTCAAAGCAAACAAGGGAAGGGATGTCAGGAAAGATCAAGATCAAAACAAGCTCGCACACAACGGAACGGGATACGTATTTTTGGTATTTTTATGATAAATTTTCTGGTTTTTAGTGATTTTTGTGAATTTTTCAGATTTTTTTTTGGATTTTTGAGTTTTTTGAAAAGCGAAAAACGAAAAAAGAAAACGCAAAAATAAAAGCAAAGCGTTTCCTCCCCCCAAACCAAACAACACATTGTCCCCAATGTGTCCTAAAGCACATCAACCAGGGACCATAAAAAAAGGGGGATAAAACGAGTAAAAAGTCTTAAAAGAAACAAAGTACATACAATTTATTTACAATGAAAACGCTCCCCCCAAACCAGCTTCAAACGGGGAGCTCAGCACGGGTACTAGAAGTATGATACACGTTATTTATATAGCTTTTATGCCCCCGTGTTAGTTGCATTTAGCTCACATTTACTCGGTTACATTATTGTTTTAGTAGTTATTTGCTTTATATTGCGATACTGTCGTTCCTCGTGTGTATTTTGCAGGTTTTGGCGGTCCTGAGCTGAAACCTGAGTCATTTGGAGCATTATCGAGTATCGTGAAGTCAAGACGAAGCCCGAGAGTCGATTCGGAGTCAATACGACAAGTTGGGACGCCAAACCTATAGGTTCGTGAGCAAAACCTATAGGTTCGTAATACGTGAAACAGGGCAAAAGTTCTTTGGAAACTTCTGACGGCCTTAGAACCGCTCGGTTCAAGGGTGAACCGATCGGTTCCACCACTAAACCGATCGGTTTTGACCCGAACCGATCGGTTCTGCTAGCCCTTTTCTCCGGATTTTCGTGCTACTATAAATACAACTCGAGTTAGGGTTATAACTTATGTTTTTCATATTTTTCTCTGCTGAGAATTAGAACTTAGTTTTCTCTCTTTTCAAACTCTAAAAACCTTAGGTTTAGATTTAATTTCCTTGCAAGATCGGATCTTTACTTCAATTTAAGATTAATCCAGGTTTAATTCGTTGTTCTTCTTTCATTCATTATGTCTTCTTATTATAATTGTTTTGCTTTAATTTCATCCATGCATAGCTAATTTCTTCATTAGGGTTTAGGGTGATTGTGATGTTGATTCAGAACATGTTTTAATCGTTTATATTGATTGAATTTGTGCAATTGATTTCTTCCTGCGCGTTTTGATTATCAATTGAATTTAGGGACGCCTTTATTGAATTGAATTTAGGTTGTTTCAGTTTAAGATCGAAAGCCTAATTGAAACTAGACTCACGCGTAATTGATAAGTCGAATTTAGTAAGTTGCGAGAGCCCGCTAAATTTGCTTAAGGTTGAATTTGACTCGAGAGAGCGTTTTCCCAAAACCTAATCCAATTGCATGATTTCAGTTGATTGATTTACCTTCTGAGTTGAGTTCTGAATCGATGTCACATGAACCTAATGCCCTAATCTCCCTCTTATTCATACTTTCATACTCTTTTACTCTTTGTTCTTAGTTTAATCCTTGAAAATACCGACTTTTCATACCTTGAGATTGACCTGCCCTAGCTTAGCAACCCATTGACTTCATCTGTCTCTCTGTGGATCTCGACCCTACTGCCACTGACTACCAGTTAGTTGACCTTAGGTTATTTTGATAAGGTGACACGACTTTAGCCTCATCAATTTTGGCGCCGTTGCCGGGGAGACGGTTAGCTAGTTAGTGTTTGTTTAGTTTTTGCTTAGGTTTTTCTCTCTTGTCTCAAGGAACCTAGTTCCTTGAGACCGTTTCTTATCGTTTGCTTGTAGTTTTGTTTATGCACAGGTCACCACGGACTCTTGTCCCATTTGAACCTGAACCTGAACGAGCGTTACATCGACTACGCAAGCAAGCAATTCAAATCGTTGATCTTAATACCGAGGAAGCGTCGTCTAGTGCTACGCAATCGTCCTACGAAGAGGACACACCTCCATTTACTCCATTATCTCCACCGCCAGTGACTATGCCTAAACTTTCTAGTCACTCGGTGCCTACACCGGAATCCATTCCGGCTGGATTCACGATGCCCGAGACGTTACAGGGCAATTTCGAGATCCGCCCCGCCTTCTTAAATTTGGTGGAGCGGAATCAGTTTGGTGGTTATCCCACCGAGGATCCCGGTAGGCATATGCAAATTTTCACGGACTCATCGCTCGACGATTAGCGGTAGGGATCACGCAAAACCAGATAAGGGAAATGCTGTTCCCTTTCTCATTGAAGGATCGAGCCCGTGAATGGATCACGGACCTCGACAAGGAAGCTGCGGGGATCACTGATTGGAATGGTCTTGCTCTTGCGTTCTACTCTAAGTTCTACCCTCCCGAACGTACTAATCAAATGAGGAGCCAAATTCAAGGCTTCAAGCAAACATTTGACGAGTCTCTAGCTGAAGCTTGGGAGCGGTACAAGAAGCTCATCCGCGATTGTCCTCACCATGGGCTTAATACTTGGCTTGTGATTATGACATTCTACAATGGGTTATATGAGGAGAGTCGGGCTATCCTTGATTCAGCTGCAGAAGGACGTTTTGCTAACAACGTCGATGACGACAAGGCTTGGGGTTTGATCGAGGAGATGGCCATGCATTCATCTCAATTTGGGAAGCCCAGGGGAAATTCACGGTCAGCGCATAATGATCGTGAT
Source organism: Dianthus caryophyllus (assembly GCA_023091065.1). NCBI lineage: Eukaryota > Viridiplantae > Streptophyta > Magnoliopsida > Caryophyllales > Caryophyllaceae > Dianthus > Dianthus caryophyllus. The sequence goes on along the minus strand of JALGRB010000019.1, from coordinate 5,088,345 downwards.
AAGGAGAGTATTAGTGCGCTCACGAGTCAGGTTGCTGCGCTGACGGCGCAGATTGGTAGGATGAATGGTGGGAGTTCTTCCAGTGCCCATGTAAATGCTGTTATGGGGCACGATTCGGGGTATTCGTCGGGGTATGCTGCACCCAACGAGCAGGTCTACGCTTATCAGTCTTTTCCTCAGAACCTGCCTTACCAAAACCAACCCGGTTACGATCGCTCGCTCTTGTCCTATCGTAACCAAAATGTGTTAAACCCGACTCCCCCACCTACGCAAAACCAACCCTACATCCCTCCCCACAAAAACTACCAACCACCTCCACCCAACTACCAAAAACCACCTTACACACCACCACCTCAACCTACACAGGGTCCCGATCCTATGGCCGAAATGAAGGCCATGATGATGCAGATGTCGCAGGTGACGATGGCCGTGCAGAAGTCACAAGAGATGATGTTGCAACAGATGCAAAAAGATGGCCAAGCTAAGGACGCGGCAATAAAGATGCTAGAAAATCAGGTGGCACAGCTCGCCTCTTCGCAGGCATCCCGTCAGCAGGGTACCCTTCCACCCCAAGGTAATCCCCCTAACCCTCCTCATGATACTGCTTGTGCTATTACTCTGCGTAGTGGTACAGTTTACGATGCCCCGAAGCATCCGGAAGAAGAGGAGAAGAGTGAGGCCGACAACAAGGCCAAGCCGTGTGATGCTCCTGCTGCTGCTTCCTCGCCCCCGAAGCTCAGTGACCCCGGGACCTTCTCCATCCCTTGTTCGATAGGGAAGTATGTTGTGCAAAACGCCTTATGCGACCTAGGGGCTAGTGTGAGTATCCTTCCCTACTCCATTTGTAAGAAGCTGCACATGACTAAGCTAGGAGTGACCTCTATGACCTTACAGATGGCCGACCGGACCGTGCAGAGACCCCTAGGTATCCTCGAGGACGTCCCGGTTAAGATAGGGCAGTTTTACATCCCCGTGGACTTTGTGGTTTTAGACATTCCCGAGGACCCCCACATCCCGATCATTCTAGGGAGACCTTTCCTGCATACCGCGGGTGCTGTAATCGATGTGGGGAATAAGACACTCACGTTCTCGGTGGGAGGGGAAAAACTTACGTATACCAAGTCTAGTATCCCTCGTTCCCCTATGCAGCCTGAGTCTGCTTTTGCTATTGACCTTGCCCCTCCGTCTCACTCTATTGGAGACTCTTTGGAGGATGTTTCTTCTGCTGTTTCTTGTGCAGGTCTTACGCAGGTTGGCTGTGATCCTGGTTTGGGGGAACAGAAGGTCACGAGGGCGGATGTCTACGATCCTGGAGATAGAGGAGGAGATCCACGTTCTGCGGTGTGTGGCGCACGGAGTTGTTATGGAGAGCCATTTCGTGACGGCATACCTTGCGTGATGGACTATGCTGCTCTTCCTCGTGGAGATCGAGTTCTTTGGCGAACGACTGCTATTTTGCCAAATGAAGCTGTTGCTAGTGGCCAACGTCCTTGGCCCAATTTGACGTAATGATGAGTTTGACGACGGTCGTGCGGGACCATTATAAACCAGCGCTTTCGAGGGAAGCGGCAGTTGACTTTTTGTAATTTGTTGTACTCTTTACTTTGCTTTGGTTTGTTTGCTTTTGATGACATTGTTTTAGACTTTTATTGAGCGCGTGAGGATGAGGGATTATTATCTATTTTAGCATGCAGGTACTCAAGGACTTTTGTCCTTAGTATTCTTGAGAATAGGCCCCTCTGCTGTTCGGCCTTACTTTTTCTCACATGCTACTCCGAAGTATCTTACAGCTGGACTGAAATGGATGCATATTCGTGGATCGTAAGCCGCACTCCATGCTTCGCTTCGGTTTGGGGGAGCTCCAACTTGATAATGTGAGCTTTCTTTACTCCTTTTTCCCTCGTTTACTCGCTTTGCTTTTCCTACCCCCGTCTTTTGTTGTCCCTTCATGCTGCTTGTGGTTATGCTGTTTTCCACATTGAGGGCAATGTGTGATTCTGGTTTGGGGGAGGAAAGCTCTTTCGCGCTTATTGCGTTGCATTTTCCATTTTGTGTGCTTAATAGCTTAATTTTAAAAAATTTCGCATTTGTAGCTTAATTTTAAAAATTTTTGCGTTTCCGAACCTTCTTCGCTTTGAATTGTTAGTTTGGAGAATTGATTAGTGTGCTGTTTTGATCTTTAGTATCTCCAAGTCGACTTTCTATCGTCGTAGCTTGCACTATATGTTTGTTTCCTGTTCATAGATTGCGAGTCTCAAACACTAGCCCACTTGTATTTGCTTAATTCTTATCGCTTTTCGTTCCTTTTACTTTCGATATTGGTATTCTTGCGAGGCAATTGGCTTGTGGAAAGTTTGGAATGTTGGAATGTGGTTTGTTTGGACCGATCATTTAATGTTGGAGCAATGCTTCGATGCTCTCGGAGGGGACTCATTGATTTGAGTAACCACAGTGGCCATGAATTTGGTTGCGACCGAGAGTATGAGCAATAACGTAACCCTTAAGGAAATATGTGTACCCGAGCTCGATTTTTACCGAGTGAACGTCAAGCTAAACGGTATAGCATACGAGGGATGCTCCACATTGCGCGAAAAGGAAAAAAAAAGAGAAAAGAAAAGAAAGAAAAAAATGGTATGATGTGGTAAGAATGGTATGATGGAAAGTGGTATGCGTGGTTGGCCTTGCTCGAATCCCATTGTCGTTAGTTTAATTTTTGCGAAAGCGTTAGAGGCTAGCATTATAATGTATTGTGAATGGTTGAGACTTGTGCTCTATTTTCGGCGAAATAGTCTATGGTCGTAGGTTTATGTGCATAGGTCGTCCACTTCGAGATGCTAACGTGATTAACTAGCTACGCTTTGATTTTCTCCGACGCTGTTTGCTTGAGGACAAGCAAAGGTTTGGTTTGGGGGAGTTTGATACACGTTATTTATATAGCTTTTATGCCCCCGTGTTAGTTGCATTTAGCTCACATTTGCTCGGTTACATTATTGTTTTAGTAGCTATTTGCTTTATATTGCGATACTGTCGTTCCTCGTGTGTATTTTGCAGGTTTTGGTGGTCCTGAGCTGAAACCTGAGTCATTTGGAGCATTATCGAGTATCGTGAAGTCAAGACGAAGCCCGAGAGTCGATTCGGAGTCAATACGACAAGTTGGGACGTCAAACCTATAGGTTCAGAGCAAAACCTATAGGTTCAGAATACGTGAAACAGGGCAAAAGTTGCTGGAAACTTCTGACGGCCTTAGAACCGCTCGGTTCAAGGGTGAACCGATCGGTTCCACCACTAAACCGATCGGTTTTGACCCGAACCAATCGGTTCTGCTAGCCCTTTTCTCCGGATTTTCGTGCTACTATAAATACAACTCGAGTTAGGGTTATAACTTATGTTTTTCATATTTTTCTCTGCTGAGAATTAGAACTTAGTTTTCTCTATTTTCAAACTCTAAAAACCTTAGGTTTAGATTTAATTTCCTTGCAAGATCGGATCTTTACTTCAATTTAAGATTAATCCAGGTTTAATTCGTTGTTCTTCTTTCATTCATTATGTCTTCTTATTATAATTGTTTTGCTTTAATTTCATCCATGCATAGCTAATTTCTTCATTAGGGTTTAGGGTGATTGTGATGTTGATTCAGAACATGTTTTAATCGTTTATATTGATTGAATTTGTGTAATTGATTTCTTCCTGCGCGTTTTGATTATCAATTGAATTTAGGGACGCCTTTATTGAATTGAATTTAGGTTGTTTCAGTTTAAGATCGAAAGCCTAATTGAAACTAGACTCACGCGTAATTGATAAGTCGAATTTAGTAAGTTGCGAGAGCCCGCTAAATTTGCTTAAGGTTGAATTTGACTCGAGAGAGCGTTTTCCCAAAACCTAATCCAATTGCATGATTTCAGTTGATTGATTTACCTTCTGAGTTGAGTTCTGAATCGATGTCACATGAACCTAATGCCCTAATCTCCCTCTTATTCATACTTTCATACTCTTTTACTCTTTGTTCTTAGTTTAATCCTTGAAAATACCGACTTTTCATACCTTGAGATTGACCTGCCCTAGCTTAGCAACCCATTGACTTCATCTGTCTCTCTGTGGATCTCGACCCTACTGCCACTGACTACCAGTTAGTTGACCTTAGGTTATTTTGATAAGGTGACACGACTTTAGCCTCATCAAAGTACCACCATCCATGGGTCTCGTCATAGACGAACCCACTACCATCGTCCTCGTCACCATCATATCCATCTCCATCATCAACAGCACCAACAAATCGGCCAAAATCAGCAGCTCGGCCTTCAGCACATCCAACAGCATGCACGTTGTCTTTGATCACACTTCTACCTGCATCCGTCCTCCCTAAATTACCTGCGATCACATCACAACAAAGCACTGCCTCAAGAGGGTCCCTCTCGAGGACTTGAGGTAAGTGCTCATCCACGAAATCATCAATAATATCAATGGAAAAGACCGACTCCTCTAACATGGGACGCTTCAAAGCGTTTGACAAGTTAAAAGCGATTTTATCACCTCCAACATCCAATGTCAACTTTCCGTTCTTGACGTCAATTATAGCACCTGCAGTGTGCAAGAAAGGCCGACCCAAAATAATAGGAATTCATACCTCGGCATTCCATGGAAGTGTGACCGGATGCTCTACATGAGTCACATAGAGGATCATAAGTAGTGTCCATAGCGGCTACCGATTGTCCTCGAGCTTGGGAGGAACTAGCTTGCATTTGACTCATCATCATCGCGGTCATGGCATCCACCTTCGCCGTGAGCAAGGCCACCGCGTGTACGTCATGCTTACCTCCACCCCTAGGAACGTTCCTAGAATTACCGCATCGTGAATAGCCATGGCCGCTATTGTGTCAAAGGCCTCCTCAACATCTATGTTATCAAAGCGTCCGTTCGCGGCCGAGTCAAGCACTTGGCGAGACTCATTGTACAATCCATTATAGAATTGCATAACCAAAAACCATTTATGTAGCCCATGGTGAGGACATTGATGCTGTAACTCTTTGTAGCGCTCCCAGGCATCAAACAAACTTTCATCACCTCTTTGTCTAAAGCTTGTGATTTGACTCCTAAGCATGGCGGTCTTCTCGGGTGGGAAGTATTTTTGGTAAAACGCCAAGACTAAGGAGCCCCAATCGGTGATTGCTAGAGCTACTCGGTTTAACGAATTCAACCATAGTTTTGCTTTATCCCGGAGTGAGAATGGGAAAAGCATTTCACGTATTTGCTCTTGGGTGACTCCGGCTTGCTTAATCATTGAGCAATAGTCACAAAAATTCTGGACATGGAGGTTAGGATCCTCACCGGGGCTTCCCCCGAATTGACTACGCTCAATTAAGCTTATGAATGCCGGCTTGATCTCAAAATTACACGCCGCAATCTCCGGCATAGCATTGCCGGTTGGAATTTGAGCCACGGTTGGCTTAGAGTGATCCGAGAGCTTCACCATGACTTTAGGCGGTGGAGGTTCAAGTTCAATGTGAGCTTCCTCGGAGGATGAAGCTTCAAGTTGCTTTAGTAGACTCTTGCGCGCAAGGAAAGTACGCTCCGATTCAGGATCAAATTCGACGTCCTTATTGGCTTGAGACGTACGTGATTTCCTGACCATACACAACACTAGAGCAGCTTTGAGAAGCGGCCTCAAGGAATTGAGGTTCCTTGAGACAAAAACAAAAGACAAGAAACAAGCAACGAAACAAAAACAAAAGCCGTCTCCCCGGCAACGGCGCCAAAATTTGATAGGCTCGGTCGCACTCACCTAATCAAAAATAATCCTGACAAACCTAAGGGTAGCTAGGGTAAGTCGGGGTCGAATCCACAAGGAGAGGGTTGCAATTGTAGGTTACTTATGGAGCGTTTCAAGTCTCGTCGGTTCGAATGTTGTTGGTTTACTAAAGCTAGAGCAAGGAAAGGGTTTAACTTATATGGAGAAAGGTCTAGGAAGTCGGGTTAGGCAAGGATAGAGTTAGGTCAAGGAATGATGATCGGGTTGAGTAGGTAATCGTACTTGCTAAGGATAAAACTCGTCCTCTCGGTCTTAAGCTTCCTCTAGGTCTCAAAAGCGGGCTCTCGCTACTTACAATTGAGGGTCCTAATGATTATCTCGCGCCTCTCCTCGAACTAGGCTTTCGATCTTAAGTTCAAGGGTACTAAAAGTTTGCTAAACGTGATCAAGGATTCAACAAACACAATCAAGCATAGATAATCAAAGCAAGCACAAAAACCTAACTCAAATGATCACAAACATCAACCAAAACAATCACCCATGCTTCACCCTTCTCCCTAGATTAAAGGACTACTCAAACACAATGAAAATGATAAAAAAGCAAGGGAGAAGAATGAAAACATGATCACAAACAATATAAGATGAAATCACAATGAAAAGAGGAGAAGAAATGATAATACCAAATCAGAAAATCAATGAACCAAAGGATGAATTCAACAACGAAAACCAAATAGACGATTAAACTAGAGCAATCCGAGTCGGGAATTGAAGGTACAAGATGAAAAATTATTCAAACCCTAAGTTTTTGTGAGAATGTAATTTAAAGTGTCCTAAGAATGCTCTAAAAACTTCAGACGAAAAATATGATCTTTTGCTCCTTGAAATAGACGATTTATTTTAAGCACACGAAAAGTCGAACCCGTCCCAGGTATCCAGGACAGGTGTCCCGTCCGGGACCATAGCCATCCCGACCGGGATGAGTTCAGGGGAGGCCGTCCCGTTGTGTTCAGTTTTTGGCTTGTTTTTGCACTTTTTGTACTTAGTTTTTTCTTGCTTTCTTGTCGTCCCAAGGCATAGGGACGAGGCCTAGGAGTAGGGACGAGTCTTAGGATGAATATGTGAGCTTCAAATCCCGACCCAAGGTCCCGGGACATCTTCATTTAGTGAAACGAGGCTCGTACGCAAGCGAAACGCGACGAAACCAACTCGAATCACCTCCAAACTTCACGAAACTTTATGAAACTTCACGAAACCTCCCAAGTAGTATCCTAAACTCCAAATAGCTGCTTTAACCTACAAAATAAACACAAAAACGCAGCAGAGCCAAAACGGAGCGAAATAGGAAGCGAAACGCAAGTAAAAGCACGGGAAACGCAAAGTAAAGCTCGTGAACAAGGGGCTATATATAAGTAAATATATGACACATCAAGGTGTTGAGTGGAATGGCTTCTGCTGATAGTGCTGTTAGGGTGCCTTCTAAGGGTTCTTTTCTGGATGTGCTTACTGGTGTGGTGCACCCACCAAATCAACCTGAAGGGGGTACTTTTCATCTAGGCTCTAATGGATAGATGGGGTTTTTGGAATGTAAGAGGCATTAATAGGCCTAATAAACAAGCTAAAATCAGATGGTTTTTAGCTCAGAATAAAGTCAGTGTGTTTGGTTTACTAGAGACTAAAATAGCTCCTGGGTCCTTGAATAAAGTTTTACCTATGTTTAGTGCTTCTTGGTCTATTTGTACCAATTCCAGTTCTCATAAAGGGGGTAGGGTTTAGCTGTTATGGAATCCTAATGTGGTTGATGTAGCTATCAGATGGGTTGATGCCCAATGTATTGTGGCTGAAGTGGTTGATAAAGCTTCTTTAGTAGCTACTCAGTTGACTCTGGTGTATGCTTTTAACAAAGTTCATGAGAGGACTCCTTTGTGGGCTGTTCTTTGTAAGTTTAGGTATTATCCTGGTCCTTGGCTTGTCTGTGGGGACTTTAACAATGTGTTGAGGCCTTCTGAGAGGCTAGGGGCTGAGGTTTCGCTCATGGAGATTAGGGCTTTTGTTGACTGTGTGGATCAATGTGGATTGAATGAGTTGCCCACTCAGGGTGCTTTTTTCACTTGGTCTAACAAGCAGACTGGGATAGCAAGAGTTTCTAGTAGAATTGATAGGGTGATGGTCAATGATCAATTTCTCAGTACTTTTCCTACTGTCATTGCTACCTTCTTACCTGAAGGCTTATATGATCACTGTCCATGTATCATTAAGCTAAAGATGGAGGATGGTACCAGAACACCTAGGTTCAGGTATTTCAACATGTGGAGCTGTAGATACCCGTATCCGTACCCCCCAAAAACAAACCCGATGATGAAAAGGACTTTCATGCATGCTTTTAAAAGAGTCGAAACGGTACAAAAATGTCTAAAACGTATTAGTCATTTTTAGCGTATTAATTTGGATTTGCATAATCATGAAAATAAATGTCAATTTTAGTCATTATGAGCATAACACGACGCCACAATATAGGAACGTCTTATTAAGCCAAGCCACAAAAACAGCCCAACTAGCTACAAAACGGCCCAAACTTACAAAAACGACCCAAAAACGCACACTAACACAACACTCAAAGCGGGCCAAAGTGCGTCCCGTGTCACATTTTCACAAAAATAGACTCTACAATACTGTAAAATAATATAACCTAATATTATTTTATTTCAAGCCAAAACCGAAAAACACGACAAAAACCGAAACACGAAAACCGAAATTCGGACCAAAACTGAACAAATACTTAACCCATAAGTTAAAACACCTCACAAAACCATAATCATTACTTAATCAAACAGCCAAGACCAAAAGGCGTAGATAAACAAAATTTCCACTAAAACAAAATAGAAATCGCTTTGTGAGCAGGCGATTAAGTTTAATCGCTGTTAACAGCGATTATAAATTCCTCCCCACACAAACGCTTTTCATTTTTCTTACAAAAAAAAACCCAAACAAAATTAAAACCGCACTTTGTACAGCGATTTAATTTTGTGCACCCACAAAAACGAGCCAAACTCTATAAGTACCCACCCTCACATTCATTCAAAATACCTCAATACCTCTTAACACACTCGGTTTTACAAAAAACACACTAAAATACTCACAAAATCCACTCAAAAATACCGTCTTTGCATTTTCGAAAGGTAAACATTTTACCTACGCTTTGAACGTTTGAGACTCGGACAAAGGGGTTACATTAACCCCAACCCGATATTGGCACTAGCGAAGCCGTATTCGTAATACGGTTGTAGCAATTCGGATTCATAATCCGTCTAAACCCCGCCAATATCGCATAAATAAACGACTCATTATCACTAAAGCAAACCGACGTCACTTTTATAATTATGCAAGTCCTCATTCATGCATTAAATAACGACTAGAATCACGGATCCAACACTAAATTGTACCGTTTCATAGAGTCTTTTAGCATGTCAAAACTGAGGGTTTTTCACAAATTTAAATACAAGGTCGGAAAATAACGTTTATGGTAATAATTTAGTCAATAATTATTATTTAACGTACATTTCCTATAGCAATATGTCATTATTTTGACAATTTACATTATTTATGCATTTTAATCGAGTCATACTTATTCGCACTTGTACGTAGCGTCATTTTAGCCCAAATATCGAAATTAAGTAAATGTTTTCAAATTAGTAGAGACTACTTTTTACGTAGGCTTTTTGATTCTTGTTTTCAAAATACATTTTGTCAAAACTTTAAAAGTAACCTCAAGATTTAACCCCTTCTCTGGTTTCAAACCTCAGATAGATAGGTATCGACGCACCTTGAAATCTGAGACACTCGTGTCTTGTATTTCAAGACGCGTTGAATAGGTTCCAAATTCCTTTAATATTTGGTGGCGACTCCGAAAATACATTTTCAAAAAGGATTTTCTACTTTTCTTTTTTGGTCACATATTCATGCAATGATCTCCCCCATTTTTACAAAACTTCGCCCCCCTTTTCCTGCGAGGCGCCTTGCGCCTCCCGACGCCAAGACGGCAAGTAGGGCGCCTTGTAAGGCGTCGATAGGTTTTTCCTCCCTTCCTGCACCTTCACCGGGCGACTCACTGGGACGAGCATGATTTTTATTATTTTTGAAAAACTAGTTTTTCTTTTATTTTAAAATCATAAAGAAGTGAAGCTTGAAACTTTGAAAACATTTACGCTTTCGATATTTGGGCAAAAGTACGTTGAGTCGAATCCTCCTGATTCAAACCACACCCTCTGAGGAACGGCCCCGAGTAACTCTCGCTTCATAAGTGAGGTAACTCTAGACACACTGTTCTCTCACCCCTCCACGATTACAAGTACGGCATCCGTACAAACGATCGTAACCAGTCAAACTCGAACGCTCTAGGGCCCGTCTTGAATTCACACCTAAGACGTGTGTAGTCTTGCGGGTGCCCCTACCTAAACGTTACGGGAATGGCCGGAGGGAACCTTACCCTATAAACCAAAACCTGTGTTTATATGTACAAGTCACGAAGCTATAGTACCTCACTATAGTCGTCTTTCAAAACTTTTGCATGTAAAAAACTTTACCTAGGCCTTATACTTTAAAAATTCGTCCATTTTTGAAATTACTTTTTCAAACTTTTTTTCAAAAAAAGGTCATACTTTTTAAAACACGCCGTTAGGCTCTTTGACCTATCGTCATTTGAGTTTGATAAATAAAATGCCGCTACATTTAAAACCAATCCAGGATAATCACTATATCCCAGGTCTTTTTCAAAACGTAAATGAATTATGCGACTGACGTATCGTCATAATACATTTATTGCTAAAAACATTTCACAAAGCAAAAACCCGAATATGTCAATTCATTTCGGAGATTTTAAATGAAATTAACTTTTAGAACATTAGATTTAGCTCTAAGTCGAGTGACTCTTTAGTCGTCCCGATTTAATCTTTTTCTCTCAAAAACAAAAAACGCGGGCTCGTTCAGATGCGAACCCGTTGATTTACTCTTTGAATCGAGTGACTTATTGTCATTTTCGATTTAAATTCTGAGTCACACGTAAAGGCGAACAATTGATTGCCTTTACCCAATTTTAACATCCTCGGATCGGCTAGCCTATCGCTACTTGGTTTGATCCTTTTTATCGTAATCTAATGATGAACCCTGGCAACATACCGCCAAACCGGGTTAATCAGTTATGATCATACAAATTTTTCAACCTCGAGAATAGAGACGTGTCAATATGCCTCTACCTCAAAAGCTTCGTGTCATTTTAAAAGCTAAAAACACGAGTCGAGTCTTGCACCCACCTTTTGCATTTTTATGTCTTTCTTTGGTCGTGGAATGTGATTTTTCATTTGAGTCTTTTTCTTTTCTTTTAGAATCACTAAAGGTTTGAAAACTTTGTCGGAGTTCACTCCTTTGAAAAACCACGAACACACGGCTCATGAAGCACAAGATGAATTTCCGCTTTCAACCTCGCAAATGATGAAGTCGCTTTCCACCGCCTCCTCCTCTAATGACGATCACCGAACATGTAAGGCTGCTCGACCACAAGGTGGCCAATCTCACCGCTTTGTTCAAACATCTGGCCGCCATGCAGAAGGTCGAAACCGAGAAGAACGCAAGGCTGTTCGCCGAAGAGTCTGCTCGACACATCAAGAGAATTCGATCCCTGGAGGACGAAATTCACAAGTACAAACTGGCCAAAACTACAGATCATGGCCGCCAGGGCAATACTTCTTGGACCACAACAACGACTGAACCATTCAACACCGTCAGCCCAAAGGCATTAGCGGTGCAACCAGTATTCCTAGCGCATCCCACTCCCGCGGCACCCAGATCATCGCCAGTTGGGCCATTCTCGTCACAACAACGACGAAGGTTCGACCCCCTTTTTATGTCCTACTCAAAGGCATTGGAAAAGCTCGTAAAGAAAAACATTTTACATCTTCCCAAGCCCACCAGTGAACCACCTGAGGATAAGAAACCGCTCTCATGGCACGAAGACTCGTACTGCGAATTCCACAGGGGAAGGGGCACGACACTGAGAGCTGTTTCCGTTTGAAAAACGTAATCCAGGACATGATTGACAACGAAACGATCGACAAGCCAAGCATAGCTCCTAAAATGCTAAACCAACATAATACATCCCATTCTCGCCCCATTTTCGTAGGAACACACCCTATCCTCAATTATCCCCTTCCGGCTCCCACAGGTGATCACGAGGTCAACGTCCTTTACGACAGCATCAACAACAACGGTAGCGACATCGATCACATTCGCCAAGTTAATACAAAAACCAAACCAAGACATGAGGACAAGAAAGGAACCTTCACCCAGATCCCTCATCAGCACCCCCTCAGACGGTCCAACGGCCATAGTAAGAATTCTAACCTCCGACGCCTGTTTCAAGACCCAGCGGAACTACTAATACCGCCCGGATTCCCTCCCAAACACACAAGCGAAGGCAGAGACAAGGGCATAGTCAAAAGTATGACCATCCTACCCATAACAGACGACCTTCCCTTTAACGCAACATGGCATAACACCGAAAATGTCCTCCCAACACAACTCATTGACCACATCATCCGGGATTGGCTACCAGGCGCCATAACTTTCTCCCACGCCGACCTACCACCCTTCCAAGATCCACACAATCCAGCACTCTACATAACCGCAGAGAGCCGCGATGTGGTACTACCTGCTACCCTCATCGACAACGGCTCGGCAATCAACATCCTGCCCCTAACAACCGCCATCAAGCTATGAATAAAGGAAAGTGATGTCACCCCTTGCTCCAACAGCATAAGAGCATATGATGGTACATCCCGCAGCATAGAACAAACCCGATGATGAAAAGGACTTTCATGCATGCTTTTAAAAGAGTCGAAACGGTACAAAAATGTCTAAAACGTATTAGTCATTTTTAGCGTATTAATTTGGATTTGCATAATCATGAAAATGAATGTCAATTTTAGTCATTATGAGCATAACACGACGCCACAATATAGGAACGTCTTATTAAGCCAAGCCACAAAACAAATTTCAACTAGCTACAAAGCGGCCCCAAACTTACAAAAGCGACCCAAAAACGCACTAACACAACACTCAAAGCGGGCCAAAGTGCGTCCCGTGTCACATTTTCACAAAAATAGACTCTACAATACTGTAAAATAATATAACCTAATATTATTTTATTTCAAGCCAAAACCGAAAAATACGACATAAACCGAAACACGAAAACCGAAATTCGGACCAAAACTGAACAAATACTTAACCCATAAGTTAAAACACCTCACAAAAACATAATCATTACTTAATCAAACATCCAAAACCAAAAGGCGGCATAAACAGCCCACCAAAACAAAATAGAAATCGCCTGTGAACAAAGTGATTAAGTTTCTAATCGCTGTTAAAGCGATTATAAATTCCTCCCCACACAGCCGCCTTTTCATTTTTCTTACAAAAAACAAACCCAAACAAAATTAAAACCGCGTGTACAGGCGATTTAATTTTGTGCACCCACAAAAACGAGCCAAACTCTATAAGTACCCACCCTCACATTCATTCAAAATACCTCAATACCTCTTAACACACTCGGTTTTACAAAAAACACACTAAAATACTCACAAAATCCACTCAAAAATACCGTCTTTGCATTTTCGAAAGGTAAACATTTTACCTACGCTTTGAACGTTTGAGACTCGGACAAAGGGGTTACATTAACCCCAACCCGATATTGGCACTAGCGAAGCCGTATTCGTAATACGGTTGTAGCAATTCGGATTCATAATCCGTCTAAACCCCGCCAATATCGCATAAATAAACGACTCATTATCACTAAAGCAAACCGACGTCACTTTTATAATTATGCAAGTCCTCATTCATGCATTAAATAACGACTAGAATCACGGATCCAACACTAAATTGTACCGTTTCATAGAGTCTTTTAGCATGTCAAAACTGAGGGTTTTTCACAAATTTAAATACAAGGTCGGAAAATAACGTTTATGGTAATAATTTAGTCAATAAATTATTATTTAACGTACATTTCCTATAGAATTATGTCATTATTTTGACAATTTACATTATTTATGCATTTTAATCGAGTCATACTTATTCGCACTTGTACGTAGCGTCATTTTAGCCCAAATATCGAAATTAAGCAAATGTTTTCAAATTAGTAGAGACTACTTTTTACGTAGGCTTTTTGATTGCTGTTTTAAAAATACATTTTGTCAAAACTTTCGAAAAGTAACCTCACTCCGAACCCCTTCTCTGGTTTCAAACCTCAGATAGATAGGTATCGACGCACCTTGAAATCTGAGACACTCGTGTCTTGTATTTCAAGACGCGTTGAATAGGTTCCAAATTCCTTTAATATTTGGTGGCGACTCCGAAAATACATTTTCAAAAAGGATTTTCTACTTTTCTTTTTGGGTCACAAATTCATGCAATGATCTCCCCCATTTTTACAAAACTTCGCACCCCTTTTCCTGCGAGGCGCCTTGCGCCTCGACGCTCAAGACGGGCGAGGGCGCGCAGGCCGTCGATAGGTTTTTCCTCCTTCCTGCACCTTCACCGTGGCGACTACTGGGACGAGCATGATTATTATTATTTTTGAAAAACTAGTTTTTCTTTTATTTTAAAATCATAAAGAAGTGAAGCTTGAAACTTTGAAAACATTTACGCTTTCGATATTTGGGCAAAAGTACGTTGAGTCGAATCCTCCTGATTCAAACCACACCCTCTGAGGAACGGCCCCGAGTAACTCTCGCTTCATAAGTGAGGTAACTCTAGACACACTGTTCTCTCACCCCTCCACGATTACAAGTACGGCAACAGTACAAACGATCGTAACCAGTCAAACTCGAACGCTCTAGGGCCCGTCTTGAATTTACACCTAAGACGTGTGTAGTCTTGCGGGTGCCCCTACCTAAACGTTACGGGAATGGCCGGAGGGAACCTTACCCTATAAACCAAAAACCTGTGTTTATATGTACAAGTGCGAAGCTATAGTACCCTCACTATAGTCGTCTTTCAAAACTTTCTGCATACGAAAACTTTTCCTAGGCATTATACTTTTAAAATACGTCTATTTTTGAAATTACTTTTTCAAACCTTTTTTCAAAAAAGGTCATACTTTTTAAAACACGCCGTTAGGCTCTTTGACCTATCGTCATTTGAGTTTGATAAATAAAATGCCGCTACATTTAAAACCAATCCAGGATAATCACTATATCCCAGGTCTTTTTCAAAACGTAAATGAATTATGCGACTGACGTATCGTCATAATACATTTATTGCTAAAAACATTTCACAAAGCAAAAACCCGAATATGTCAATTCATTTCGGAGATTTTAAATGAAATTAACTTTTAGAACATTAGATTTAGCTCTAAGTCGAGTGACTCTTTAGTCGTCCCGATTTAATCTTTTTCTCTCAAAAACAAAAAACGCGGGCTCGTTCAGATGCGAACCCGTTGATTTACTCTTTGAATCGAGTGACTTATTGTCATTTTCGATTTAAATTCCTGAGTCACACGTAAAAGGCGAACAATTGATTGCCTTTTACCCAATTTTAACATCCTCAGATCGGCTAGCCTATCGCTACTTCGGTTTGATCCTTTTTATCGTAATCTAATGATGAACCCCTGGCAACATACCGCCAAACTGGGTTAATCAGATTATGATCATACAAATTTTTCAACCTCGAGAATAGAGACGTGTCAATATGCCTCTACCTCAAAAGCTTCCCGTGTCATTTTAAAAGCTAAAAACACGAGTCGAGTCTTGCACCCACCTTTTGCATTTCTATGTCTTTCTTTGGTCGTGAATGTGATTTCTCATTTGAGTCTTTTTCTTTTCTTTTAGAATCACTAAAGGTTTGAAAACTTTGTCAGGTTCACTCACTGAAAAACCCTGAACACACGGCTCGCAAGCACAAGATGAATTTCCGTTTCAACCTCGCAAATGATGAAGCTGCCTTTCCACCGCCTCCTCCTCTAATGACGATCACCGAACATGTAAGGCTGCTCGACCACAAGGTGGCCAATCTCACCGCTTTGTTCGAACATCTGGCCGCCATGCAGAAGGTCGAAACCGAGAAGAACGCAAGGTCGTTTCACAAGAGTTCCGCTCGACACATCAAGAGAATTCGATCCCTGGAGGACGAAATTCACAAGTACAAACTGGCCAAAACTACAGATCATGGCCGCCAGGGCAATACTTCTTGGACCACAACAACGACTGAACCATTCAACACCATCAGCCCAAAGGCATTAGCGGTGCAACCAGTATTCCTAGCGCAACCCACTCCCGCGGCACCCAGATCATCGCCAGTTGGGCCATTCTCGTCACAACAACGACGAAGGTTCGACCCCCTTTTTATGTCCTACTCAAAGGCATTGGAAAAGCTCGTAAAGAAAAACATTTTACATCTTCCCAAGCCCACCAGTGAACCACCTGAGGATAAGAAACCGCTCTCATGGCACGAAGACTCGTACTGCGAATTCCACAGGGGGAAGGGGCACGACACTGAGAGTCAAGCTCGTTTGAAAAACGTAATCCAGGACATGATTGACAACGAAACGATCGACAAGCCAAGCATAGCTCCTAAAATGCTAAACCAACATAATACATCCCATTCTCGCCCCATTTTCGTAGGAACACACCCTATCCTCAATTATCCCCTTCCGGCTCCCACAGGCGATCACGAGGTCAACGTCCTTTACGACAGCATCAACAACAACGGTAGCGACATCGATCACATTCGCCAAGTTAATACAAAAACAAAACCAAGACATGAGGACAAGAAAGGAACCTTCACCCAGATCCCTCATCAAAGACTCCCCTCAAACGGTCCAACGGCCATAGTAAGAATTCTAACCTCCGACGCCTGTTTCAAGACCCAGCGGAACTACTAATACCGCCCGGATTCCCTCCCAAACACACAAGCGAAGGCAGAGACAAGGGCATAGTCAAAAGTATGACCATCCTACCCATAACAGACGACCTTCCCTTTAACGCAACATGGCATAACACCGAAAATGTCCTCCCAGCACAACTCATTGACCACATCATCCGGGATTGGCTACCAGGCGCCATAACTTTCTCCCACGCCGACCTACCACCCTTCCAAGATCCACACAATCCAGCACTCTACATAACCGTAGAGTGCCGCGATATGGTACTACCCGTTACCCTCATCGACAACGGCTCGGCAATCAACATCCTGCCCCTAACAACCGCCATCAAGCTAGGAATAAAGGAAAGTGATGTCACCCCTTGCTCCAACAGCATAAGAGCATATGATGGTACATCCCGCAGCATAGAACAAACCCGATGATGAAAAGGACTTTCATGCATGCTTTTAAAAGAGTCGAAACGGTACAAAAATGTCTAAAACGTATTAGTCATTTTTAGCGTATTAATTTGGATTTGCATAATCATGAAAATGAATGTCAATTTTAGTCATTATGAGCATAACACGACGCCACAATATAGGAACGTCTTATTAAGCCAAGCCACAAAAACAGCCCAACTAGCTACAAAACGGCCCAAACTTACAAAAACGACCCAAAAACGCACACTAACACAACACTCAAAGCGGGCCAAAGTGCGTCCCGTGTCACATTTTCACAAAAATAGACTCTACAATACTGTAAAATAATATAACCTAATATTATTTTATTTCAAGCCAAAACCGAAAAATACGACAAAAACCGAAACACGAAAACCGAAATTCGGACCAAAACTGAACAAATACTTAACCCATAAGTTAAAACACCTCACAAAAACATAATCATTACTTAATCAAACATCCAAAACCAAAAGGCGGCATAAACAGCCCACCAAAACAAAATAGAAATCGCCTGTGAACAGGCGATTAAGTTTCTAATCGCCTGTTAACAGGCGATTATAAATTCCTCCCCACACAGCCGCCTTTTCATTTTTCTTACAAAAAAACAAACCCAAACAAAATTAAAACCGCCTGTACACAGGCGATTTAATTTTGTGCACCCACAAAAACGAGCCAAACTCTATAAGTACCCACCCTCACATTCATTCAAAATACCTCAATACCTCTTAACGCACTCGGTTTTACAAAAAACACACTAAAATACTCACAAAATCCACTCAAAAATACCGTCTTTGCATTTTCGAAAGGTAAACATTTTACCTACGCTTTGAACGTTTGAGACTCGGACAAAGGGGTTACATTAACCCCAACCCGATATTGGCACTAGCGAAGCCGTATTCGTAATACGGTTGTAGCAATTCGGATTCATAATCCGTCTAAACCCCGCCAATATCGCATAAATAAACGACTCATTATCACTAAAGCAAACCGACGTCACTTTTATAATTATGCAAGTCCTCATTCATGCATTAAATAACGACTAGAATCACGGATCCAACACTAAATTGTACCGTTTCATAGAGTCTTTTAGCATGTCAAAACTGAGGGTTTTTCACATATTTAAATACAAGGTCGGAAAATAACGTTTATGGTAATAATTTAGTCAATAAATTATTATTTAACGTACATTTCCTATAGCAATATGTCATTATTTTGACAATTTACATTATTTATGCATTTTAATCGAGTCATACTTATTCGCACTTGTACGTAGCGTCATTTTAGCCCAAATATCGAAATTTAGCAAATGTTTTCAAATTAGTAGAGACTACTTTTTACGTAGGCTTTTTGATTGCTGTTTTCAAAATACATTTTGTCAAAACTTTCGAAAAGTAACCTCACTCCGAACCCCTTCTCTGGTTTCAAACCTCAGATAGATAGGTATCGACGCACCTTGAAATCTGAGACACTCGTGTCTTGTATTTCAAGACGCGTTGAATAGGTTCCAAATTCCTTTAATATTTGGTGGCGACTCCGAAAATACATTTTCAAAAAGGATTTTCTACTTTTCTTTTTTGGTCACAAATTCATGCAATGATATCCCACATTTTTACAAAACTTCGCACCCCTTTTCCTGCGAGGCGCCTTTATGCCCCCGACGCTCAAGACGGGCGAGGGCAGGCAGTATGCGTCGATAGGTTTTTCCTCCTTCCCTGCACCTTCACCGGTGGCGACTACTGGGACGAGCATGATTTTTATTATTTTTGAAAAACTAGTTTTTCTTTTATTTTAAATTCATAAAGAAGTGAAGCTTGAAACTTTGAAAACATTTACGCTTTCGATATTTGGGCAAAAGTACGTTGAGTCGAATCCTCCTGATTCAAACCACACCCTCTGAGGAACGGCCCCGAGTAACTCTCGCTTCATAAGTGAGGTAACTCTAGACACACTGTTCTCTCACCCCTCCACGATTACAAGTACGGCATCCGTACAAACGATCGTAACCAGTCAAACTCGAACGCACTAGGCCCGATTTGAATTCACACCCAAGACGTGTGTAGTCTTGCGGGTGCCCCTACCTAAACGTTACTGGGAATGGTAGGAGGAACCTTACCCTATAAACTAAAAACTGTGTTTATATGTACAAGTGCGAAGCTATAGTACCCTCACTGTAGTCGTCTTTCAAACCTTTCTGCATACGAAAACTTTTCCTAGGCATTATACTTTTAAAATACGTCTATTTTTGAAATTACTTTTTCAAACCTTTTTTCAAAAAAGGTCATACTTTTTAAAACACGCCGTTAGGCTCTTTGACCTATCGTCATTTGAGTTTGATAAATAAAATGCCGCTACATTTAAAACCAATCCAGGATAATCACTATATCCCAGGTCTTTTTCAAAACGTAAATGAATTATGCGACTGACGTATCGTCATAATACATTTATTGCTAAAAACATTTCACAAAGCAAAAACCCGAATATGTCAATTCATTTCGGAGATTTTAAATGAAATTAACTTTTAGAACATTAGATTTAGCTCTAAGTCGAGTGACTCTTTTGTCGTCCCGATTTAATCTTTTTCTCTCAAAAACAAAAAACGCGGGCTCGTTCAGATGCGAACCCGTTGATTTACTCTTTGAATCGAGTGACTTATTGTCATTTTCGATTTAAATTCCTGAGTCACACGTAAAAGGCGAACAATTGATTGCCTTTTACCCAATTTTAACATCCTCAGATTGGCTAGCCTATCGCTACTTCGGTTTGATCCTTTTTATCGTAATCTAATGATGAACCCCTGGCAACATACCGCCAAACTGGGTTAATCAGATTATGATCATACAAATTTTTCAACCTCGAGAATAGAGACGTGTCAATATGCCTCTACCTCAAAAGCTTCCCGTGTCATTTTAAAAGCTAAAAACACGAGTCGAGTCTTGCACCCACCTTTTGCATTTTTATGTCTTTCTTTGGTCGTGAATGTGATTTTTCATTTGAGTCTTTTTCTTTTCTTTTAGAATCACTAAAGGTTTGAAAACTTTGTCAGGTTCACTCACTGAAAAACCCTGAACACACGGCTCGCAAGCACAAGATGAATTTCCGTTTCAACCTCGCAAATGATGAAGCTGCCTTTCCACCGCCTCCTCCTCTAATGACGATCACCGAACATGTAAGGCTGCTCGACCACAAGGTGGCCAATCTCACCGCTTTGTTCGAACATCTGGCCGCCATGCAGAAGGTCGAAACCGAGAAGAACGCAAAATTTGTTCGCCGAAGAGTCTGCTCGACACATCAAGAGAATTCGATCCCTGGAGGACGAAATTCACAAGTACAAACTGGCCAAAACTACAGATCATGGCCGCCAGGGCAATACTTCTTGGACCACAACAACGACTGAACCATTCAACACCGTCAGCCCAAAGGCATTAGCGGTGCAACGGTATTCCTAGCGCAACCCACTCCCGCGGCACCCAGATCATCGCCAGTTGGGCCATTCTCGTCACAACAATGACGAAGGTTCGACCCCCTTTTTATGTCCTACTCAAAGGCATTGGAAAAGCTCGTAAAGAAAAACATTTTACATCTTCCCAAGCCCACCAGTGAACCACCTGAGGATAAGAAACCGCTCTCATGGCACGAAGACTCGTACTGCGAATTCCACAGGGGGAAGGGGCACGACACTGAGAGCTGTTTCCGTTTGAAAAACGTAATCCAGGACATGATTGACAACGAAACGATCGACAAGCCAAGCATAGCTCCTAAAATGCTAAACCAACATAATACATCCCATTCTCGCCCCATTTTCGTAGGAACACACCCTATCCTCAATTATCCCCTTCCGGCTCCCACAGGTGATCACGAGGTCAACGTCCTTTACGACAGCATCAACAACAACGGTAGCGACATCGATCACATTCGCCAAGTTAATACAAAAACCAAACCAAGACATGAGGACAAGAAAGGAACCTTCACCCAGATCCCTCATCAGCACCCCCTCAGACGGTCCAACGGCCATAGTAAGAATTCTAACCTCCGACGCCTGTTTCAAGACCCAGCGGAACTACTAATACCGCCCGGATTCCCTCCCAAACACACAAGCGAAGGCAGAGACAAGGGCATAGTCAAAAGTATGACCATCCTACCCATAACAGACGACCTTCCCTTTAACGCAACATGGCATAACACCGAAAATGTCCTCCCAGCACAACTCATTGACCACATCATCCGGGATTGGCTACCAGGCGCCATAACTTTCTCCCACGCCGACCTACCACCCTTCCAAGATCCACACAATCCAGCACTCTACATAACCGTAGAGTGCCGCGACATGGTACTACCCGTTACCCTCATCGACAACGGCTCGGCAATCAACATCCTGCCCCTAACAACCGCCATCAAGCTAGGAATAAAGGAAAGTGATGTCACCCCTTGCTCCAACAGCATAAGCGCATATGATGGTACATCCCGCAGCATAGAGGGTATCGTATCACTACCCGTCGGAACAGGGTTTGTTAAAACACAAACCGAGTTCCAGCTTATGAATATCCCCCCGGCATACAACATGTTACTAGGAAGGACCTGGATTCACGCTACCGGAGCCGTCACATCTACTCTGCACCAAAAAGTAAAACTTCCCTTTTACGACAAAATCATTACCATAGAGGCCTCGGACTTTCGGGCCGCTCTCCATCAACAAAAGCTTGAAGAAAACGCCGCCCAATCTACCAACGACCCGGGAAGCCTCAACCCAAGCATCTACGCCTAGAGTCTAGGGTCCTGCGTCATCATGACGCCAATTTTCTAAAAATCGGCTAGG
This sequence comes from Dianthus caryophyllus, assembly GCA_023091065.1. Classification (NCBI taxonomy): domain Eukaryota; kingdom Viridiplantae; phylum Streptophyta; class Magnoliopsida; order Caryophyllales; family Caryophyllaceae; genus Dianthus; species Dianthus caryophyllus. Next base: position 5,066,425 of record JALGRB010000019.1, on the reverse strand, counting down.
TTACTCGATCTTATTCCTAATATAGTAAATTTAGCTAAAGAACTAGAGTCATTAAGGTTGTCCAAAGCTCCCTCGTCTGAGCTATCTTCAAATGTAACCGCTTTTGATAACATTAATAACATGAAAGTTTTTGGTTACTCTTTGCCTCGCTTAAAATCTACTCTTTCTAATGATTGCGATAAATTTAAACTAAATAACATTGCATTATATAGATACATTGCAAGCATTGTCTCAAAACCCGAACAGGAGCCCATCATTGAAGACACAACAACCATCGACATAGGCACGCCCGAAGAACCTCGAGAACTACAACTGGGGGCTTCCCTAAGCGCAGAAGAAAGGGCCACATATACCAAGCTCCTCGCAGAGTTCAAGGACGTCTTCGCCTGGTCATATAAGGACATGCCCGGCAAAGACCGTGAGATAGCTGAACACCGCATCCCGATCAAGCGCGAAGCGGCAGGTTAGCGAAACTCCGACGCATCAAGCCAGAATGGTCCCTCATGGTCAAAAAAGAGATCGAGAAACAACTACAAGCTGGGTTCATCCGAGTCATCGAATACTCAGACTGGGTCTCCAATATGGTACCGGTTATGAAGAAAAACGGCAAAATACGAGTATGTGCCGACTTCCGGGACCTGAACAAAGCCTGCCCAAAGGATGATTTCCCACTACCTCACATGGACATCCTAATTGACAACACAGCAGACCACGCCTTACTGTCATTCATGGATGGATACGCAGGGTACAACCAAATCAAAATGGCAGCAGACGACATGCCAAAAACCACTTTCGTAACCCCCTGGGAACATACTGCTACACAGTCATGCCATTTGGGCTCATAAATGCCGGCGCTACCTACCAACGCACTGCCACCACCTTGCTCCACGACATGATGCATAAGGAGGTCGAGGTATACGTCGACGACATGATCGTGAAATCAAAAGAAAGGGATGACCACGTCACAAACCTTCGGAAATTCTTCACCAGAATCAGGCAGTATAAGATGCGATTAAACCCACAGAAATGCACCTTTGGGGTCACATCAGGCAAGTTGCTGGGTCACATAGTAAGCCAGCGCGGGATCGAAATAGACCCAACCTAAATCAAAGCAATAATGGGCATGAAAACGCCGAGCAACATCGACGAAATAAGGAGTTTCTTGGGACAAGTCCAATATATCTCCCGGTTCATCAGCAAGCTCACCATGATTTGCGAGCCAATCTTCAAAAAGTTGAAGAAGGAAGAGCATACGAAATGGGACAATGACTGCCAACAAGCGTTCGACAAATTCAAAAGCTTGCTTACAAACCCACCCGTTCTGGCACCCCCACAGAAGGACTTGCCACTGTCGCTATACTTAACGACTACGCCAAACGCCATGGGTGCCATGCTCGCCCAAGAAGTCAACAACGAAGAACGGGCCATTTACTACATCAGCAAAAAGTTTCACGACACGAAACTTCGGTATGAACCGGCCGAGAAAAGTCGCCTCACCGTCCGGGCAACCAAAAAACTCAGGCACTACCTACTCACCAGCACTACGAGAGTCTAATCCTTGATGGACCCCCTCAAATACCTATTTAAAAAACCAGTCCTAAACGGGCGCATGGCCAGGTGGACCCTGCTCCTCGCCGAGTACGAACTCAAGTACCTCCCTCTGAAAGTAATCAAGGGAAAAGCAGTTTCCGACTTCCTCGCAGAAAACGCTATCGTCGAACAGCCCATGATTGACACAACGTCATTCCCTGACGAAGGGATCTTTGCCGTAGAAAAGGAATACTGGCAATTATACTTTGACGGAGCATCAAACTATCGCTGACTACGAGTAGGAATACTCTAATATCCCGGATGGCGATCATACGCCGCTCTCAATCAAGCTCGACTTCAATGTCACAAACAATGCCGCGAGAATCTGGCGCATTTACGGCCGCATAAAGAATCGCCTCAAGATAAGGAACCTTCGGGTACATGGAGATTCATTCCTCATCATAAATCAAGTAGCGGGGCATGGAAGATCATGAGCGAAACCCTCACCAAATACCAAGCAAAGGTACAAAAACTCCTAGCCAACTTCGACTGCATCGAGTTCTATCACCTCCCAAGGGAAGAAAACCAGTTTGCCGACGCACTGTCAAAGGTCTCGTCCCTCCTAAACATGCCACCAGACATGAAATTACTACCCATCATCGTCGAAAGACGTGACGAACCAGCCTGCATTCACACCATTGACCTGGACGAAGCCGAGCAAACGGAGCCTTGGTATCAAGCCATAATCAACTACAAAACAGACAACACTTACCCACCCGACACTGATAAACGTGGACAGAGAGCTATCAGACTCCTAGCTTCCCAATTTGTGCTAGAAGTGGGACAATTACTCAAGAAAACACCACAAGGGACGCTGCTCATATGTGTCGACTACAAGAAGGGGCAGGAAATCGTCGCACAAGTCCACGACGGTGAATGCGGACCCCATATGAACGCTCGAGCACTCTGCGAACAGATTCTGCGGCTCGGATGGTATTGGACGACCATGGAAGCAGACTGCATCCAATACGTCAAGCACTGCCACAACTGCCAAATTTTCAGCAACGTCCAACATGTACCACCTTCACCACTATACAGCCTAACCTCACCCTGGCCCTTTTCAACCTGGGGCATCGACGTGATAGCAAAAGTCCACCCCATCGGAGCAGGAGGCCACTGCTTCGTGCTGGTGGCCATCGACTACTTTACAAAATGGGTAGAAGCAGCATCTTTTTGAACACTCGGCTCCAAAGAAGTCGCCAAGTTTATACAAACAAACATTATATGCCGATATGGCATACCCCATGAGTTCATCAGCGATCAAGGCTCGCACTTTCAGCGCGAGACAGAAGCCATACTCACAAAATACAACATCGAACATCACAAATCCTCACCCTATAGACCCCAAACCAATGGAGCCGTCGAGCGAAAGAACAAGGCGATCGTCACCATACTTGAGAAGATGATCGCCAGTTGCAAAGATTGGCCCAACAAGATACCATAGGTATTATGGGGGTACCGCACTACTACCCGCACCCCTACAGGCATGACCCCCTTATTTCTCACCTATGGCATGGCAGCCGCCCAACCGATGGAAATAGAAATACGATCCTTCACGCATACTAATGGAAAGTAGCATCCGAGGAGAATGGGCGTGAGCAGTGCATTTAACAACTCATGCTCTTGGGCGCCGACTTCATTCCCTCGAGCACCGCATTTAATGTACTAAGTCTTGCCATAACGAGCCTTCAACAAACGAGTCGGTAGCGAAACATTAAAGTGGGGGATCTCGTACTAAAGTCAGTCCGGGCACCACTCCCAGTTGACCCACGAGGAAAGTTCAAGCCTAACTGGGCTGGACCCTACCTCGTCAAAGAGATCTACACGGGCGGAGCAGTCAAACTAACCGACCTCGACGGCCAAGAGTTCAACCTCGCCACAAACCTCGATCAACTCAAGAAATACTATCCCTAAAAACCCCTTGCAATGTATCTATAAAATACAATTTTATAAAAAAAAAAAAAAAAAAACAATTCATGGACCGACATGTCCTTAAACATGTTCATGGGCCGGCATGCCCCTAAACATGCTCTTTCTCTCCACAAAAATCAAAAGCAATTCATGGACCGACATGTCCTTAAACATGTTCATGGGCCGGCATGCCCTTAAACATGCACCCCTCGCAAACACAATTCCTGGGCCGGCATGCCCCTAAACATGCATCCATCAAACACAATTCATGGGCCGGCATGCCCCTAAACGTGCACATTCACCACAGAAAAGCAAACACAATTCATGGGCCGGTATGCCCCTAAACGTACATTTAGAACTCTGTGGTTTGATTCCATTTTTCGTGGATACGTAGGCAGCTTTGCAAAAAGCGCAACCGATATTCAACACAAAATGACGCGTCCAAAGCTTAAAAAGGCTAAGGACATAGTCAACACAAAAATTCGTCTTTTAAACCTAAAGGGTTAAAAGGACGATATTCAACACAAAATGACGCGTCCAAAGCTTAAAAAGGCTAAGGACATAGTCAACACAAAAATTCGTCTTTTAAACCTAAAGGGTTAAAAGGACTATATTCAACACAAAAAATGACACGTCCAAAGCTTAAAAAAGTCAAGGACATAGTCAACACAAAAATTCGTCTTTTAAACCTGAGGGTAAAAAGAACGACATTCAACACAAAACGACTAACCCAAAGCTTAAAAAGGTCGAGGGAATAGTCAATACAAAAAATTCCTAAAAACAAGAACCATACTTACATTCTAAACTTTGAAAAAAGAATTAGAGCCAAGGAATTTCACACAGAATAATAAGCAAAATGAGGCAAAGTCGTAAATAAAAACCTGATTTTTATTAATCTTAAAAAGAACGGTTACATTTTGGATTTTTCAAAAGTAGGAGCATAACTACAACCTTAGAGATACACTAACAACACTACAATATATTACAATACTTATACAAATCCCGGCATGTACATCGGGTTTAGGATAGACGTAATACGAACATAATAAAATACAACATAATATGAACATAATACTAACAACAACACAATAAAACAAACACCAGATTCCCTTAGCCACCAATAGCTCCAAACTCCTCGACCAATGGACAGACCCCTCCGCCAGGAAAGCGGAACACATGAAAACTTAGGTCCCAATAGTCGAGACAAGCATCTAAGAACTCGGGCTCTATTTGAACGTGCCTCAGGCCCAGGAGTACCCCGATACCGCAATCTTTCAAGTCCTTCTCCTCCAACCCCAACAAGGATGAACACCAGCGACGCAAGTTTCCTTCAAAATTCTCCATATTTCGACAAACGTTCTGTAAATATTTTGAATATTCTTGGAATATCGAGAATGGGAAGATGAAAGGATGAGTGATTTGAACTAACCTACCCCTCCTTTTATTGCCGAGATTGGCAAAACGAAATACAACACAAAACATAGACGCTAGTGAACAGGCGATTTTCTTTTTGTTCCCTGACAAAATTATTCGATTTTCTTACAACTCTTACACACCTACGCCCTAAACCGTTAACTTATTACCCCTATTACCCATTTACCGACCTCTTGGTCAACATTTACGGTCCCGTAGCGTCGTCTCGATTTGCATAGTCGGCTCCCGTTTTTCAAATTTTCCACATTCACAAAACACGATAATCACACAAAAATTAAAAAACACGATTTTCGCATTCACAATTTTCGTCTCAAAATGTCGTTTTAGCTCCCATTTTTACAATGTCAAAAGCGTCTTTTTACGAGTCTAAAATACTTTTTAAACAGCATATTTCAAAACTCTGCATTTAGTTTAATCATAAACGAGTAAGTCTCAATCGAGACATGTATGTATGTTTTTACGACTAACGACTTTTCAGTGCGGCTCAAATCTGACGGATTTCAGGCCCAGCCACAACCTGAGCACGCATTTTTCGAGACAAGACGAAATAACCTAAGTTTAGGACGCCGTACGTAGAGACTTTAGCCATAAGCAAAGCCCAAACAACCACTTATAAACACCTACAAAACACCAAAACCACAAATAGAAGCCCTAATACATAAGCCGTCAAATAGAAATACTAATACACATAATACCAGTCCAAAATACATGTACCACGTACGAAGTCCTAAAATACAAAACCGACAAATTCAAGCCTACTGTGACTGGTCACGACGCTCTAAGACAGCACGCAAGGAATCGATCTCGGCACGATAACCAGCCACCTCCTGCTCACGCCCAGCTCATCAAACATCCCCATGAAAACCTCAAAGTCACGGCCTCGAGTGCCGCACTCCATCCTAGGCACGACCCCGGCTGACCACCTCGGCTGGTCCTCAGCCTGGTCCTCAACCTCGTCCTGAACCTGACCCTCGGCCCAATACACTTTCAACCCATTTCAAACGCAATTTCAACTCAAACCACAAAAATAATATACCTCTTTGACAAGTCCCAACAAAAACACGTAGCCTCCTCACGAGACGTTCATAAAAACCTAGCTTTTTATGAGAAATGCCAAAAAGCGCGTAGCCTCCTCACGAGACGTTCATAAAAACCTAACTTTTTATGAGAAATACAAAAACACGTAGCCTCCTCACGAGACGTTCATAAAAACCTAACTTTTTATGAGAAACACAAAAACACGTAGCCTCCTTACGAGACGTTCATAAAAACCTAGCCCTTTTTATGAGAAATACAAAAACACGTAGCCTCCTTACGAGACGTTCATAAAAACCTAACTTTTATGAGAAATACAAAAACACGTAGCCTCCTCATGAGACGTTCATAAAAACCTAACTTTTTATGAGAAATACAAAAACACGTAGCCTCCTCACGAGACGTTCATAAAAACCTAACTTTTTATGAGAAATACAAAAACACGTAGCCTCCTCACGAGACGTTCATAAAAACCTAACTTTTTATGAGAAAACCAAAAACACGTAGCCTCCTCACGAGACGTTCATAAAAACCTAACTTTTTATGAGAACAACCAAAAAGCGCGTAGCCTCCTTTAAGAGACGTTCATAAAAGCCTAACCCCTTTTATAAAACCAAACCAAAAGCGCGTAGCCTCCTTTAAGAGACGTTCATAAAAGCCTAACCACTTTTATAAAACCAAACCAAAAGCGCGTAGCCTCCTTTAAGAGACGTTCATAAAAGCCTAACCACTTTTATAAAACCAAACCAAAAGCGCGTAGCCTCCTCAAGAGACGTTCATAAAAGCCTAACCACTTTTATAAAACCAAACCAAAAGCGCGTAGCCTCCTTTAAGAGACGTTCATAAAAGCCTAACCACTTTTATAAAACCAAACCAAAAGCGCGTAGCCTCCTTTAAGAGACGTTCATAAAAGTCTAACCACTTTTATAAAACCAAACCAAAAGCGCGTAGCCTCCTTTAAGAGACGTTCACAAAAGCCTAAACCACTCTTATAAACCAAACACAAAAACACGTAGCCTCCTCACGAGACGTTCATAAAAACCTAACCCTTTTTTATGAGAAACACAGAAACACGTAACCTCCTATACGAGACGTCCGTACCGGTATGAAGCGGCGCAAGCAAAGCACGACCAGAGCGCAAGCGGCGCAAGCGGCACAATCGAGCGCAAGCAAAGCACGATCGAGCGCAGCGGCGCAAGCGGCTACGCGAAACCTGCCGAAGACACGAGCAAGGCGCCAGCTGGGAGTACTCAGGCCACATGCAGGCCGACATGCCGTTAAACATGTAGGACCGTCATGTCCTTAAAAACATGTCGTCCCTCCCCGTATTTCCCGACGCTAAGTCCTCGTCTCTCCCATAAGACACATGCTTAGCGCCGCCAGGTAGTATCGAGACTGTAATGGTCCGGATACTATCTTTAAGTTTGACTAACGCTTTGTCCAAGCTCAGTCACTCATGGAGATCAGGCCTTTTGTTGACTGTGTGGATCAATGTGGATTGAATGAGTTGCCCACTCAGGGTGCTTTTTTCACTTGGTCTAACAAGCTGACTGGGATAGCAAGAGTTTGTAGTAGAATTGATAGGGTGATGGTCAATGATCAATTTCTCAGTACTTTTCCTACTGTCATTGCTACCTTCTTACCTGAAGGCTTATATGATCACTGTCCATGTATCATTAAGCTAAAGATGGAGGATGGTACCAGAACACCTAGGTTCAGGTATTTCAACATGTGGAGCTGTAGATACCCGTATCCGTACCCCCAAAAACAAACCCGATGATGAAAAGGACTTTCATGCATGCTTTTAAAAGAGTCGAAACGGTACAAAAGTGTCTAAAACGTATTAGTCATTTTTAGCGTATTAATTTGGATTTGCATAATCATGAAAATGAATGTCAATTTTAGTCATTATGAGCATAACACGACGCCACAATATAGGAACGTCTTATTAAGCCAAGCCACAAAACAAATTTCAACTAGCTACAAAACGGCCCAAACTTACAAAAACGACCCAAAAACGCACACTAACACAACACTCAAAGCGGGCCAAAGTGCGTCCCGTGTCACATTTTCACAAAAATAGAATCTACAATACTGTAAAATAATATAACCTAATATTATTTTATTTCAAGCCAAAACCGAAAAACACGACAAAAACCGAAACACGAAAACCGAAATTCGGACCAAAACTGAACAAATACTTAACCCATAAGTTAAAACACCTCACAAAACCATAATCATTACTTAATCAAACATCCAAAACCAAAAGGCGGCATAAACAGCCCACGAAAACAAAATAGAAATCGCCTGTGAACAGGCGATTGATTAATCGCTGTTAACAGGCGATTATAAATTCCTCCCCACACAGCCGCCTTTTCATTTTTCTTACAAAAAAACAAACCCAAACAAAATTAAAACCGCCTGTACACAGGCGATTTAATTTTGTGCACCCACAAAAACAAGCCAAATTAACTCTATAAATGCCCACCCTCACATTCATTCAAAATACCTCAATACCTCTTAACACCACACTCGGTTTTACAAAAAACACACTAAAATACTCACAAAATCCACTCAAAAATACCGTCTTTGCATTTTCGAAAGGTAAACATTTTACCTACGCTTTGGACGTTTGAGACTCGGACAAAGGGGTTACATTAACCCCAACCCGATATTGGCACTAGCGAAGCCGTATTCGTAATACGGTTGTAGCAATTCGGATTCATAATCCGTCTAAACCCTGCCAATATCGCATAAATAAACGACTCATTATCACTAAAGCAAACCGACGTCACTTTTATAATTATGCAAGTCCTCATTCATGCATTAAATAACGACTAGAATCACGGATCCAACACTAAATTGTACCGTTTCATAGAGTCTTTTAGCATGTCAAAACTGAGGGTTTTTCACAAATTTAAATACAAGGTCGGAAAATAACATTTATGGTAATAATTTAGTCAATAAATTATTATTTAACGTACATTTCCTATAGCAATATGTCATTATTTTGACAATTTACATTATTTATGCATTTTAATCGAGTCATACTTATTCGCACTTGTACGTAGCGTCATTTTAGCCCAAATATCGAAATTTAGCAAATGTTTTCAAATTAGTAGAGACTACTTTTTACGTAGGCTTTTTGATTGCTGTTTTCAAAATACATTTTGTCAAAACTTTCGAAAAGTAACCTCACTCCGAACCCCTTCTCTGGTTTCAAACCTCAGATAGATAGGTATCGACGCACCTTGAAATCTGAGACACTCGTGTCTTGTATTTCAAGACGCGTTGAATAGGTTCCAAATTCCTTTAATATTTGGTGGCGACTCCAAAAATACATTTTCAAAAAGGATTTTCTACTTTTCTTTTTTGGTCACAAATTCATGCAATGATCTCCCCCATTTTTACAAAACTTCACACCCCTTTTCCTGCGAGGTGCATTCCGCCTCCCGACGCCCCCGCACGGGGCGAGGGCGGGCGCGCGCAGGGAGTCGATAGGTTTTTCCTCCCTTCCCGGTACCTTCAGGAGCATGGATCCTTCATTCTCTGAAATTGTTCAGAAGGGCTGGAGTATTAGGGTTGATGGAACAGCTATGTATCAAGTTACTTCAAAGCTGAAACTGTTGAAGAAGGAACTTAAAGGTATTAACAAAGGGTCTTTTTCTAACATTGAGGGATCTGCTGAGGTTGCAATGCAAGCTTTGAGGGATACTCAAATGCAGATTCAACTGAACCCTACTGATGTTAATCTAATTAATTTGGAGATTCAATTAAGGGAGACAACCTTTACCCATAATACGGCTAAGCATTCTTTCCTCAAACAGAAGGCCAAAGTTGCTTGGATGAGTATGGCAGATTGCAATACAGCTTACTTCCACAGTCAGATCAAGGCTAGGCGTAGTCAGAATAGAGTTCTGGTGATTAAGGATGCTCAAGGAGTGGAGAGAAGTACTCAAACAGAGATTCAAGAGGCCTTCTCTGAGTACTATAAAAGCATTTTGGGAAGTAGTAGAAAGGTAAAACCAGTTCATCATCCTACTGTTCACTTAGGAAAAGTTATTAATGAGGATCAGTGGTCTGAAATGGAGGCAATCCCTTCCTCCACTGAGATAAAGAATGCTATATTTAGTATTCCAGATGACAAGGCTCCTGGCCCAGATGGGTACACTAGCAAGTTTTTCAAAGATACTTGGAATATTATTGGTGATGATATTTGCAAGGCAGTTAAGGACTTCTTCCTTACAGGAAAACTACTCAAACAAGTCAATGCAACTATATTGACACTCATTCCCAAGGTGGCTAACCCTACTTCAGTCACTCAATTTAGACCTATAGCTTGTTGTAATGTCATATCAAAGTGCATTGCTAAAATTCTTGGCAACAGAATTGGTTTGGTCCTGCCTGAGTTGATAAGTCCTAATCAGAGTGCTTTTGTCAAAGGGAGGTTAATTGTGGAAAATGTGCTAATTTGCCAAGATTTGGTCAAGCTCTATACTAGGAAGTCTTGCTCTCCTAGATGTTTGCTCAAAATAGATCTTCGGAAAGCTTATGATTCTGTGGAATGGACTTTTGTGGAGGATATGTTGTATGCTCTCCATTTCCCTGAACATCTTATTACTTTGATTATGGTCTGGGTCAGAAGCCCTTGGTATTCTATGACCTTAAATGGTGAAACTTTTGGCTTCTTCAAGGGGGAAAGAGGTCTAAGACAAGGGGATCCTTTGTCTCCACTTCTCTTTACTATATGTATGGAGTATTTGTCTAGGGTTTTAATGGTGGTTTCTAACTCTGGAGATTTCCATCATCACCCTTTATGTGGTAGGATGAGACTAAACCATCTTTGTTTTGCAGATGATCTCTTAATGTTTGCTAGAGGAGATGCTCAATCAGTTAGGCTACTTCTTAGGGGTTTCCTGACATTTTCTGAGGCCTCTGGGTTGATTATGAATCAAGAAAAATCAGACATGTATTGCAATGGGATTCAGCAAGGAGATCTTGAAGTTTTCTGGTTTCAGGATGGGTTCCCTCCCTTTCAAATACCTTGGAGTTCCCATCAGCTCCAAGAGGATCTCTAGCACTGATTGCTTTATGTTTTGTGAACGCATTTGTGCAAGAATAAGAGGCTGGGGAGCAAAGAGGCTTTCTTACTCTGGCAGACTTACTCTTGTCAATTCTGTTTTGAATGCTATGCATACATATTATGTAACACCCCGTGTTTTTAAGGTTTAAATTAAAATATATTTTAATTTACAAAATTATTTGAAATTATATTTATTTTCATAATACTTTATATATTTAATAGTTTTAAATAATATTTACGATATTTTAAATAATATGTTTAATACTATTTTATTTTTAAAATAATAAATCACTTATGAAATGGTTTCTTTTATAAATTAGTATGATTGCTTTGTATTTTAAATTAAATGGTTAAGTTATGATTTTTGACCCATTATTTTAATACAATTATTTTATAAAATATCTTATTTAACTTATTTTGTTTATTTTCAACTAATTTGATCAAGATTAACTTAAAGATAAATTAAATTATTTTTCTTTTTAAAAAAAAAAAAAAGTATTATTTTAATAAGAGTAAAAGATAACCTAATACTCCTTATTAAAAACGTATATATATTAAGGAAACCCTAAATAATCACTCCGTAATTAGTTGCTCCGTATGACAATCACCTGCCTCCTATTGTACGGAGTATATATTTTCGTCTTCCGTCTATAAAACCTCCATTAACACCCTTCTTCATCCTTCCTTTTCTCCTTCGTTTCTCAACCGTTTTACTCCGTTTTTGCGTCATAATTATCCTCTCTTCACCCTCTTCACTTTAAGGTAAGTTATACTCCGTTTCGTCTCAGTCGCTCGGATCGCCGTCGATATCGTAACTCGTGTTTACACTCGTTTTTCACCCTAATCGATCGTAGAACTGAACCAGAACGACCCTGACGCTGATACGTACGTAGTAGACGACTCAATTGAGGACTAGCGCGAAAAAGGTAACGATGATGACGTTACTCGGTATTACATTACTTTAGGGTTTATGTGTGTGTCTCGATTGAAAGGATGTGTACGAATTGAATTATTGGGAGAGGTTGTGTCGAGTGAACTGAGTTATAAGCAAAAAGTGGTGTGTACGAATGATAGGATATGTGTATATGGTTGTAGTGTGTTGTTACGTACTTTGTTTACAAATTATGGTATTTTGAGTGACTAAGTTGATTTGCTTATAATAATTGAGGTTGACTTTGATGCAAGCACACGTACGGCAATAACAATCAGAATGGCAAAGTCTATCCTTTGTTGATAATTAAATAAATAATTATTAGGTAGTCACATGTTTATTAATTAAAGTATAGTCATATTGTTATTTTGACGTGTGATTTTGTGTGTATTGGTATGTGTATCCATACGTGTATGTGTATGTGTATCAGTGTATGTGATGTTTAATATGGGGCTTGTAAACATGAATTACGTATTTATATAATAAATAATACTCTAAGGAATTATAAGATTGTACTTCGTATTTAACTTGTTTATTGTATTGAGATTGTGATTTCGTGTTGAGATTGGCTTGAGATTGTGTTGTATTGTCATTGTTGGGCTAAAGGATGTTGTATTGACATTGAATTGGTTGGTTTGTTGTATGCTTGAGTTTAGTGTGCGTACGGGTACTGTTCTGGCACGTACGTGAGGAGTTACAACGTCTTTTGTAGGACGGTGCCGCCTGTCGTGGGTTCTCATGCATTTTGTAGTGGCTCTGAGACTATGGTTATCGAAAGTCCTTTTGTAGGGGCGCCACTCTTTTGTAGGGGTGGTTATTGTTTGTCCACACTCTTTTGTAGGGGTGTGCTTGGCCAAGTTTAGACTATTGTTCGAGGCATTTTGTAGTGCCACCATAGGGTCAGGATCTTTTGTAGGGTCCAGGGTGTTTTGTAGCGCCCAGTACTCCGTGCTATCTCTTGCGGTTGATTGCGATTGATTGTGGATTGTTGATTATTGTATGTCACTTTGTTGATGACATTTTGAGTTGGAATATTGGCCATTGGACTTTGCTATTGTTGATTGTTGTTGGTTATACTTTGATCATAGGCCGTAGGCCAGGTAAGGTACTTGTTGAGTTGTATTGAGATTGTTGTAGTATTGTTAACTATTGTTATTTAGCTTGTGATTATCACATGATATTGTTTTATGAGCTGTTTTATTACTTGTTAACTTTATTGTGATGTAATATGGCTGGGAGAACGTCTGAGTTACTCACCTTGTTATGTTGCATGTTTTGCGACAGGTTAGCGCGGGTTCGGGTTTGAAGTGTGAGAAGCCGTGAGAATTGACCCCGTAGCTAGCTTTTGTTGAGGAACTTGGACTAGGCTTATGGATTTAGTCTGTGTCATTTTTTATACCTATATTCCATTTTGGATTGTAAGGGGTATTTATTCCCCATTTGTTAGGCTCAAGGCCTACTATCTTTTGTTGTTTGTTTGAGTAGGGAGTAATGACTCGGATTCACGGTGTTTCCGCCACCGTGGCTTTCATTTTATTTCCTTTTCTTACTTAAAATCTTTTTAAAACGTATTTTATTTTATTTGAAAAATCCGGGTTGTTACATATTAGGCTTCAATTTATATACTTCCAGTTGCTATTATGAATAGGGTGGTAGGCATTTGCAGGAACTATCTATGGGATGGGAGTGAGGAGTACCACAAAGCCCCTCTCATCTCTTGGGACAAAGTTTGTATGGAGAAAAGCAAGGGTGGACTTAATGTCGTTGATTGCAGGAAATGGAATATAGCTGCAGTAGGTAAGTTCGTTTGGTGGTTGGCTGTCAAGAAGGACCATTTGTGGGTCAAGTGGGTGAACCACATCTACCTGAAAGGGTCTAATTGGATGGATTACGAACCTTGTTTGTCATCAAGCTGGGCTTGGAGACAAATCTGTAAGACAAAGGAGATTTTGAAGTTGGGGTATACTCATGAGAACTGGAGCTCTGCAGATCAGGATTACTCCATTTGCAAGGGGTATAAATGGCTTGTTGGTAACCAACCTAGGGTACCTTGGGCACATGATGTTTGGAACAAGTTTAATGTCCCTAGATGGTCCTTTGTAGCCTGGCTTATAAGGTGGCAGAGGCTGATGACATTGGATAGGGTCAGGAGGTATGGCATACCAACTGATGGCGTCTGCTATCTCTGTAATCATGGGGCTGAAACATGTCAGCACTTGTTTTTTGAATGCTTGTATAGTGCAGCCTGTCTTACACTGCTGGAGAATTGGCTGTGCATCAAGGTCAAGCATCAAAATGTGTTGAGTATATGTAGGAGGAGGAAGATGTCACTATTCCAGAGATCAGTGTGTATGGCTGCCATTAATGGGTTGGCATATCACGTTTGGTTTCAGAGAAATCAGTGTCGGCTTGAAAGTGTTGTCAGCATGCCTCAAGTGTTGGTCGCACAAGTCAAGGCTGAGTTGTTTTGTCGATTGGACGCTCTAGTTTTGAACCTTACGATATGTGATCACCAATGGTTAAATAGACTATGGAATCTGTAAATGTAGAGTCATTCTACTCCCTTTGTTGAGAACTAGTTGGTTGTACAAAATGGATGTAATAGTTTTATTGAAATTAATATAACTTACATTTTACCAAAAAAAAAAAAAAGAATGAAAAAAGTCTCCAAGAGCGCAACGTGATTCTTGGGTTTTGCTTTATGAAAATGGTTTGAGATGAATGGGCTACGATGGCCGAGGGCCATGTATTCCACTTGTGTTAAGAGAAGATTCGGGAATGTGGTGATTATTCCCGAGTGATTTGTGAAGAATGCTTAGTGGGTTGAATCGAAATAGTGGAGGACTATTTGGTTCGACCCAGAACTTCGAGGAGTGTTTATTTCGAAGTTGAAAGAATTTTGAAACGCGACTGTTTCAAAAATGAAAGAGCTTTGCTTGTTTGTAAAGACACGGATATTTTCGAAAGGAGTTTGTTTCAAAAATGAGAACGTCGTTGTTTGTTTTGTAAAAACGAGAAACTTTTTGAAGAGAGCTTAGTTCAAAAATGAGAGTGTTTAGCTTGCTTTGAAAAAATGAGAAGATTTTTGAAAAGAGTTTATTTTCAAAATGAGGAGGTTTTTGAAAAGAGTTTATTTCCAAAATGAGAGTGTGTTGTTTTAGGAATGATATTGTGCTTAGGAGGACTTTTGAGGCGAGAGCGCGTGCGCGCATCTCGTTTAGATTTTAAAATGTGTTTGCTTAGCATCCGTCGAGCCCATATTAATGGTTCATCATTAAGGGCTTGAACCTAGATGCATGAAAAGGATTCGACTCGAGAGCGGTTAGCTGGTCCAGTCGAGGATGTTGAAAAAGGATGAGGCTGTGTGACGTATATCCAGTTAGACTTGCTAGACTCAACGTTCATTATAAGCGTTCATTTTAGCTCATTTATTTGTTTAGAAAGACCTTTTAAGCTTGAAAAAGGAGGTTTTCGAAAAAGTTTTAGCTAAAGGAAAGCTTTTGAGACGAGGATGTGTGCGCACATCTCGTCTCGATGTTAAAGATTTTGTTTGCACCCGTCGAACTAGTGTCGGCGATTTGTCGAGGTGAGCTCGAGTCCGGATGTGTAAAAAGAGTAAAGGATTCGACTCAAGAGTGATTAACAAGTCGAGTCGAGGATGTTAAATGTAGAGCTAGGCCGTGTGACCTAGAGGATTGAATCCACGAGCTCGGGTTTTAATCCTTGCTCAGGTTTTTGCTTGTTTGTAAAAGGAGGTTTTGAAAAACGTTTATTTCAAAAATTCGCGATAGTTTTGTTTAGAAAGTGTTAGCTTTGTTAGATGTTAGGTTCATTTATCTTTGAAAAGTTTAAGTGAGTTTTCGAAGATATGAATGCAAATGCTCATTTGAAAAAGACCACGGAGTGCATAGCCTCGTACTTGTACGTATGACTCAAAGGGTGAAAGGGTCAGTCGGGTACACCTCCAACTACCTCGAGTACGCTTTGGCAGATACTTAACCCCTTTATTTCCTTACGCCGGGGCGATAGGTTTTCTAAAGGGAGCACTGGGGCGGTCGAGATAGCCGTTTACGGCAAGCTGTGGAGGGGCGAGAGGAAAGCTAGTCCGGCATGTGCTTTATCGAGTGGACAAGCCTTCATGTGGGAACCACCTCTCGAGGGTGCAAAGGGTGCCTAGATTCCAAAATGAAAGGACTCTAAACGAATGTGCATAGCTCAAATATGTATACATGAATTGTTCAAGGTTTTCAAGTTTTACCTCTCTATTTTTAAAAGAAAAAGCTAGTTTTAAGTTTTAAAAATAAAATCTCCCCAACGGAGTCGCCAAACTGTGGAACCCAGGATCGAGGGGGACCCAACTCGGCGTCTTGCATAAGGGCGCTTTAAGTTAAAAAGATGATACGTGCTATTTATATAGATTATATGCCCCCGGTTTAGTCGCATTTAGCTGCATTTATTCGAGTTCACTACTAGTTTTATGAGCTATTTGTTATATTTCTCGATACTGCTACCTTTTATTCATATTTTGCAGGTTTTGGTGGTTTTGAGAAAAAATCCGAAGCACTTGGAGCTAATTCGAGATTCAAGACTACGAGACCAAGCTCGAGCTTAATCGGAAGCTCGGGAAGGTGATTGAAAGACCAAAAGATCAAAAAGGGCCACGAATAATCAAGGCCCAAGTCAAGAATGAAGCCCAAGAGGATTGAAGACGAGCCGGCCCAAGCAAAGGGGTCCGGCCGGTTGGTCAGGCCGGCAGCCGGCCGGCCGGCCCAGGAGTTAATTTCGTCGGGTTTTTAATTTAATCCGAATTAATTTATGGGGTGTTGTATAAATACTCTTAGGTCGTAAACTAAACACCTATCTTAGTTTTTATGCTTTATTTTATGTTTTCTCCTAGGTTTTAGTTTACTGCTTAAGTTTCTCCTTCCTTTATTTTCACTCAAAAACTTAGTTAGTTGAATCTCAAGATTGATTTCATTGTAACTGCCGGTACTTCGATTGATTCAGGTTTTATTTCAATTGCTTTTATTTCTTCCATAATGTTTATTCTTATTGATTGTTTTGTTTGCCCTTTGATTATGTCTAGCTAATTTTATAATTAGGGTTTAGGGTATTTTAATTGCTAAATTGATTGAACTTGTACAAGTTGATTTCTTCCTACGTGTTTTATTATCAATTGAATTTAGGGACGCCTTTATTGAATTGAACTTAGGTTGTTTCAGTTTAAGATTGAAAGCCGAATTGAAACTAGACTCACGCGCATTTGATAAGTTAAGTTTAGTAAGTTGCGAGAGCCCGCTAAATTTGCTTAAGGTTAATATTGACTCGAGAGAGCGTATTCTTAAACCTAGTCACTTGCATAGCTTCAATTGATTGATATTTTCTTTTGAGTTGAGTTCCTGAATTAGTGTCACATTGATCCCGACGCCCTAATCTCCCTTTTATATACCCTTTTATCATCTTATTTGCCGTTCTTAGTCTAGACCCTTTTCCTACACACCCACTTTGCTACCTTTAGATTGACCTAGTTTTAGCTGAGCATCCTATTGACTGCCCGTTTCTCTGTGGATTCGACCCTACTGCCACTAGCTACCCAGTTAGTTGACTTTAGGTTTACTTTGACTTAGGCGACTACGACTTAGCCTTGTCAATTTTGGCGCCGTTGCCGGGGAAACGGTTTTGTTAGTTATAGTTATTGTTTAGTTGCAGGTTTTTCTCTTTAGTCTCAAGGAACCTAGTTCCTTGAGACCGTTCTCAACGTTTTCTTGAGTTATATATGCGCAGGTCACCTTCAGGTTTAATTCCTTTTGATCCTGAACCTGAGCATACCTTTCACCGTACGCGCAATTTCTTCAAGGAGATCGCTGAGGCTTACGCAACTAAGAGTGTGCAAAGTTCAAACGAGGAATCTCGTGCGGAACAATCGTCCTGCGAAGAGGACAATATACACATTGCTGTTGATATCGAGGAGCCTGTGACCATGCCAAAGCTTTATAGTCACTCGCTTCCTAAGACGGAGTCCATTCCTAGTGGATTCACGATGCCCGCTACTCTAACGGGCAATTTCGAGATTCGCCCCGCTTTCCTTAACTTGGTGGAGCGCAATCAGTTCGGTGATTATCCTACCGAAGATCCTGGTCGGCATATGCAAATGTTTACTGATTATTGTTCGACGATAAAGCAGGCCGGGATCACCCAGGATCAAATAAGGGAGATGTTGTTCCCTTTTTCATTGAAGGATCGAGCTCGTGAATGGATCACGGACCTTGATAGGCTGGCAGCTGGTATTACGGACTGGAGGGGGTTAGCTGTTGCTTTCTACTCAAAGTTTTATCCTCCAGAGCGCACCAATCAAATGCGCAGTCAGATTCAAAGCTCCAAACAGTCGTACGACGAGTCACTAGCTGAAGCTTGGGAGAGGTATAAGAAGCTGATTTGGGATTGTCCTCGTCATGGATTGAACGATTGGCTCGTGATTATGACCTTTTATAACGGCTTATATGCTGAGAGCCGTGCTATTCTTGATTCTGCTACGGAGGGAGGTTTTGCTAACAACGTCGACGACGATAAAGCGTGGGGGTTAATTGAGGAGATGGCGATCCATTCATCTCAGTTTGGGAAGCCGAGAGGTAATTCACGGTCTGCGCATAATGACCGTGATAAGAAGAGCATTAGTGCACTCACTAGTCAGCTTGTTGCGCTGACTACGAAGCTTGATATGTTGCATGGTGGTGTTTCTTCTGGTGGCCATGTGAGTGCTATTGCAGGACAAGATTTGGGTTATTCTATGGGGTATGCTGCACCCCACGAGCAGGTTTACGCTTATCAGTCCTATCCTCAAAACCTGCCCTACCAAAACCAACCCGATTACGATCGCTCCTTCTATCATATCGTAACCAAAATGTCCTTAACCCGACCACCCAACCGCCCCAAAACACTCCCTACCTCCCTCCTCACAAAATTTTCCAACCACCCCCACCCAATTACCAAAAACCACCCTACATTCCACCACAAACTACCCCGGGACCCGATCCTATGGCCGAGATGAAGGCCATGATGATGCAGATGCAGCAAGAGACGTTGGCAGTGCAGAAGTCGCAGGAGACGATGATGCAACACATGCATAAGAGTGATCAAGCCATGGATGCGGCAATCAAGATGTTGGAGAATCAAGTGGCTCAACTTGCCGCTTCACAAGCGTCGCGTCAACCGGGCACCCTACCGCCCCAAGGTAATCCTCCTAATCCTCCTCACGATATGGCATGCGCTATTACGCTGAGAAGCTGTGCATCTTATGATGGTCCGAAGCACTCGGACGAAAAAGAAGGTGAGGTAGATAAAAACACGGTGCAGCCGTGTAACCAGAGGTCGCAGCCGGTCGACCGGCAGCCGGTCGTCCAACCGGCTGGACCTGCTGCTACGGGGAAAGATGGTTCTGGTGTTGTTTCTGGTGCTCCTGTTGCTACTCCAACGTCCCCGATTCAGATCAAGCTACCATTCTCGGGACGACTACGAGATGCAGGTCCCGAGGCTAAGTTCCAGAAGTTCGTGGACGTCGTCAAAGCTCTACATGTAAATGTTCCTTTCGTTGACCTTATCACTCAAATTCCCGCGTACGCTAAGTTTTTGAAGGAAGTCTTAGCTAGGAAGCGTACGTTAGACGACGTCTCGACTGTTGCTTTTGTGGGGGAGGCTAGTACTAGGTTGCAGGGAAGTAAACCCCCTAAGCTTAGTGACCCCGGGACTTTTTCTATCCCCTGCTCCATAGGTAAGTTTGTGGTCAATAATGCCTTATGTGACCTAGGAGCGAGTGTTAGTGTCATCCCCTATTCAATGTGTCAGAAGATAAACATGACAGATTTGGGACCCACTAGCATTACTTTGCAGATGGCTGACCGTTCTGTTAAGCGTCCCTTAGGTATCCTACAAGACGTCCCTATGCAGGTTGGAAAGTTCTTTATCCCTGTCGACTTTGTAGTGTTAGACATACCTAAGGATGTCCACGTCCCGATCATTTTAGGGAGACCTTTCCGGCACACTGTAGGTGCTGTTATCGACGTGGGTAATAAGACGCTTTTGTTCTCGGTGGGGAGTGAAAAGCTTACGTACACGCAGTCTAGTACCTCACGGTCCCCTATGCGTCTCGAGTCGGTTTGTTCTATTCATGCTATACCTCCATCTCACTCTACTGGAGACACTTTGGAGGTCGTTCCTGTTGTCTCCCCGTGTGCAGGTTCTTTACAGGATGGCTGCAAGGTGTAGGTACCGGGATTAGACATGAAACCACTCGACGTCTTGCTAAGGGCGTAAAGTTAAAAAGATTAAGTACGAAAAACCTTTAAAAACTATTTTGGAGCCGCCACTAAATTATGAGGGAAATTTAGAACCCGCCTCCGTGTCCTCATGCTCAAAGACACGTCTTAGAGTTCAAGGCACGTCGACACCCATCCGTCTAAGGCTATTGTGAAACCAGATTCGGATTCGGGTGAGGGTACTTTTCTAAAGCATAAACCAAAATAATGTTTTTATGAAAGTTCTTTTGGAAAAGCCTATCAAAAGATAGCCTCTACTAGACTTGAGAACAATGCAAAGAATGATACATGAACCTAAGTAATTCGCTACGTACAAGTGCCATATGAATGTAAAAAGAATGCAAAAAAGATATTGTTTAAAACCCTCAGTTAAGCATGCTTAACTTATTAACGAAAACAGTTCAGTTTAATGACGAATTCATTTTAAGTGATTTAGATGCAAGGTGAGGATTTGCTAAATGCATACAATAAAATAAAGTTCAATTGTCCATTGATTTATTTTAGAGAGGTCATTAGTTTATGCGACTTTGGAAAGGTCTTACGAATAGGGTGTGTATTCGAGGTGCATGGCCGCCTTATGAAAAGCAGACTAGCGTACCAAAGTCGGAGTGAGCCTAATGTAGGCCCTTGCTAGTCTAAGAAGTAAAGAAAGACCTTAATCCATGTTAGGATTAAGTATTACCTGTCTCAAGCTAGGAAACCGGCAGCGCTTCGCTTCAAAGGGGAGAATTCAACACTAGGAAAATGAAGAATTCAAAGGGTGTTTATGCGTGAGGCTTTGAGAGGTTTGAAAAGTGATTTGTGTTAATTGTATTCTGAAAATATTGTCGTGTTCTGAAGCGAATGAAAGGAGGGTTGTATTTATAGTGTAGAGCTCGTTAAGAATTAGGAAAGCCAGGGGATAAAACCGGACTTAGGAATCGCAAGGCCCCTTGCGAATGCTTGGGGCAATCGCTTGAGGACCCTGCTTGTTTGCCACAATCGAGGCCTCTTTGCGATTGGTAGAAGCGGAGCATTATCCTTTATTCCGTATATTTCCAAATTATATTTTAGGATATACGGTATAATCTTGCTTGAGCTCTAAGTTACGTTGTTGTGGCTGTGTTTTTGGGTTTGACTAGGTTATCCTGGACCTTGGGAAGCAGGCCAAGTATGGGTTTGGGCTCGGTTCTGGGCCCGAGCCCTGAAAATGTAAAAAGGGTGTATTTTGTAGTGTTTTGTGAAATAGGACATTCCGTGAGACTATCCTAGGTGTTTGCCAGTCCTAAAATGTTGTTTTAGCGACTGGGCCTAAATTGAGGGATTTAGGAGAATCGAATTGAACCTTGTTAATGTAAAAGGATCAATTAGGCTATGTGTTTAAAAAAGGGTGTGCGCATGCCGATTAGGACCTGAACCTGAGACAAACTAGACTCTAGACCTAAGGACACTAGGAGTGATGAGCCATAAAGAAACCTCATTTGCATTTTATATCTTTTAATTCGAATTCGTCATTAGTTTAGAACCATTTAAGTTAACATAAAAGCATGCAATAAAAGTCCATTGTTACATCACTGGGTTTTTGGCGGGAGGTACAGATTCGGGTATCTACAGAGCCCCCAGTTTGACTGAGCTTAAGACTAAAGCGAAAGTCAAACTATACGACAACATCCGGACCATTATAGTCTCGATATCATCAGCGGCGCGGAGTATGTGTCCATGGGTGAGACTAGGACTCCGAGCCGGGCTTATTCGGGGAGGGACAAACATGTTTAGGGACATGACGGTCCTTGCATACTTGTAAGGGCATGCCTGCCTGCCAAATGCCTTTGCGTGCCATTGCTGTTGCTTGGTCTCATAAAAGAGCGCGTATGCTTGATCTCATAAAAGAGCGTGGATGCTTCATGCTTCGTGCTAGCGCTTGTGTTGGTGCTTATCTCGTAAAGAGTGCTTACGTCCGCCGGGAATTATCGTCCGAGGAAAATGCTTATGCTTAGTGTATATGCAAAGATTGTGTATAGTGCTTCAAACTCGTTCAAGAGTGTGGCGGACTTTAGGTCACGCCTTAACCGAGCGACGTAACGTGAGAAAGTGTCTACAAGGGCTGTAAGTGGATTGTAAATCCAAGTTAGACCTAAAAATAGGAAAAACACGAAAATGCCCAAAGCTGGAATCGCAAGCGTCCTTGCGGCTCTTTCCCCAAATCGCAAGCGTCCTTGCGATTAGGGTCTTGGGCTTTTTACTCGTCATAAAACACGAAAATACCGAGTTATAACTTCATTTTCCTCATTTTCGACTTTTCTCTCTTAAAACCGATTCCTTGCGATTTCAAGACCGTTTTCGCTCGTTTTTCTTGCTTTGCTTCAAAATGGATCAAGGCAATACTCCATTTAACTTGTTTTTATGCATTAAGATGTTGTAAATTGCTAGATCGTTCTTGAAATGTAGAAAATACGTTTTTAATGAAAAACCGTCTTTTGTCTTGAAATTTGCCGTTTGATTACTAGAGAACGATGCCATTCCCTTGTATTATGCTATCCTTGAATGTATGTGTGAAATGTATACGGTTTGAGGCGTTTGTAGACCAATTTCGTATGAAATGGTCCCGACCCAAAAATTGGACCCGGATTTTCGGTCTTGGAATTGCAATTAAACTTCGCCATAGGTTCCTCTTGGCTAGTATAGTATGTGTATGGTGTTAGTTTTTGAAAAAGGCTAGAAATCGTCCGTCAAATTGAGGTTTAAAGTCGATTAAAACGGAGAACTTAGGTCAAAATTAGGGGTTTTTGATCGGTAAGTCCAGAATGCAATTAATTGTTCTGGGGTGTAATTGAAGGTCAATGTAGTGTATAGAAACCATCAAGTTGAAATTTTGATGTGTGTAGAGCAACTTTCAGAGAAATTGTGTATTAAACTTGAAAGGGCCCTGTGAAGGGTGTTCTTGGTTGGATTGTTGTTACTTCTGTGTCTTCGTCTGGTGTCTTCGTCTGGCGTCTTCGTCTTGCGTCTTGCGTCTTGTAAATGTTCTTGAAATGTTGCAGATGAGGGTTGGTCTGGACCTCCTACGACGAGCACTAGTACAAAACAGCCCTATCGTGTCGAGGTTATCGTGGCGGTTCTTCTAAAAACGCCACAAAAGGTTAGGTGAAAGACCTTTAGTGGCGGTTTGAAGGTAAACCCGCCACGAAAGATGTAGGTGTAAGAAGTTTTTAGTGGCGGTTCTTTCCCACAACCGCCACCAAAAGGTCTATAATGGCGGTTTTTGGGAACAACCGCCACTAAAGGGTACATTTTTTTTTTTATTTGTAACTAGGCTTTTAGTGGCGGTTCTAAGTTACAACCGCCACCAACAGGTCTATAATGGCGGTTGTTGGGTACAACCGCCACTAAAGGGTTCTTATTTTTTTATTTGTTAGATGCCTTGGCGCCTCATATCCACTACCCAAAATTAAACTCATTTCAAAATCAACCCTAAACAATTCTCCGTCGCCTTTCCTCTTCTTCTCTCTCGTCGTCGCCACCACTTCGTCCTCCAGCCACCACGGCCTTCATCTCCGTCAGCCGCCCTTCTTCTCTTCTTCTTCTCTGTCGTCGTCGTTCACCACTTCTCCGTCAGCCGCCCTTCATCTCCGTCGCCGCCCTTGTTCTCCGTCGCCGTCCTTCTCCTTATTCCTCTTCTTCTCCGTCGCCGTTCCTCTTCTCCAGCCGCCGTTCTCTTCTTCTACTCGGTTGCTTCTTCGTCCTCCAGCCGCCGTCTCTCCTCTGTCGTCGCCAGTCTGCTTCTTCGTCCTCAGCCACCACGGTCTTCATTTTCGGTAATCAATTTTCATTTCATTTTCTTTGTTTATTTGTGCGAAAATTCACCTAATTTAAGTTGAATTTCTTTCCTTCATTTAGATGATATGTTACTTCAGTTTGATTGACCTCATTTGTGCGAAAATTCAGCTCATTTAAGTTGAATTTGTTTCTTTCATTTTGATGATTGACTGACTTTGATAATTTTTCTACAGTTTTAAAACCCTAACTCGTAGGGACAACATTGTAATTATCACAAGTGCAAGTTGTGCAACAAGGGTTTTGTTTGTGAGCTTTCAGTTGTTCATCTGTCAGAAAAACAGCTTCTTTAAATAAGGTACGGAGTATTTTTTTTGTTGCCTTGGTTCATTTTCAATTTTGCTAAGCACACTTGATTTAATCTCTGAAATTTGTTTACTTTCTCTAATTTTGTGGTGGCTAAAGTACTGGGTATTGTGAAATTTTAGCAAAACTTTTGTTTTAGAGCTAATCCTCTTAACAATTTCAGGTGGATTTTGTTTCACATTTTCGTAAAGTTACATCTTTTACAACTAATCCTTCAAATATTTGAGGTGGGGTTTGTCTGAAATTCAAGTAAAGTTTATGTTTTAGAATGAACCCTTTTACTATTGGAGGTGGATTTTGTCTGAAATTTGAGTAAAGTGTATGAAATTTGAGTGAAATTTATATCTTAGAATTAACCCTTTAACAATTTGAGCTGGATTTTGTCTGAAATTTGAGTGAAGTTTATGTTGCAGTTGATTGCTATTTTCTTTTCTTGGTTATTCCATCTATATCCTCTAGAGATCAACACTGTCTAATATTTGATGAAGAGCCTCTATCTATGTATCAGTTTGCTCCGCTGGATTTACCATCTGCTGTGGATGCTTTCCTTAGCTATTGGAAACCAAGCGCTATTATTTTATTGGAGAATGAACTTTGGCCAAATCTCATCATGTCTGCTTCAAACAATAAGGTGGGCTGACATTCGCACCGTTTTTGTTGGTAGTTTTGTGGTTAAAGATTTCTGAAAATCTACTTCGTCCGAGCAATGGTTTTCTATTTTTCATCCCTGGTGGATATATATGTCCTCACTTTTAGTGGTTAGCCACTTAGCCATGATCATTTGCTTGCGCTTTAATGTCTGAACTCTGAACACGGATGTTTCCTTTTTATGTTCAGATTCTTTTGACTTTGCTGAATGCTCGAATGAGTCTTTTCTATGTGTTGTCGCTTTGTTACCCTTCGAAATTAAACCTTTGTCTCAGCTTATTTGTTAACTGGAATAGTACCCTTCTTGGCTTTGCAGTTATACTTCGAGCTCATAAAGAATTGCTCCAAAGCCACAAAAATTTGCTAACAGTTATTGTTCTGCGACATCCAGAGCATGGTGTACAGATTATTCAGGTATCTTTGCAGTGTAGTGACCTTCAACTTAGCGCTTAAGCTACATGGAATTTCATTTAACCGTATTTACATTTTAACCAAGCCAGCTAGATATACTCTGGCTGTTTTCTTCGTTTGAGTGGATTATGGCAAGCGTCAATCTGACTATCATTGTTGCTAGTCCATCAATCGATGCAATTGACAAAATATTCGTTGTTGCTCTTCAATGTAGTGCTTGCCAGTATCAACAATGATTTTTGGCTTTATTTGTATGAGTACTATGTCTGGATGGCAGATGGTGACGCTAGTTAGGATTTTCTCTCACATGTTTACCAATTGCCTTTGTGATATTATATAGAGACTGAGAAATGAAGGATTTGAGATAGCTGTGAGGCCTGATGGTAGTAAACTTACATCAACGATGAACATATATGTGGTTAACACATTGGGTGAGCACTTTACTTTAATCTGTTACGCAGTTCTATATTTATATTTATTTTTTATTTTTTTCAGTGAACCTCTATTTGCTACTTCACTGTTTGACTGGCTATTGGTTTAGAACAGTAAAAGTAAGGTTGAAATTGTGAGCCCTTTTACCTGAGCAGAATGAAGGCAGTTTTAAAAAGAAATGTTTGAGAGTAAATGGATTTGCATAGGTAGGAAGATAAAAGAGATTGCCCTCTAGTAAGAGTAGACACTAGCTGGGATACGATCCTCATTTCGAGCGCTGTCGCATTTGTCTCAATTCTTTGAGAGAACAATACAGTTCGTACAATCTGTTCTTTAGGCAAAAATTTGTAAGTTCTTGTGATCTAAAGGAAGAGTGCAGTGTCCTCACATGTGTGAGTTTATGTTGGCAGACTTTATGTCCATAGTGTATGCCTAAACACAAAAATGCTTTCAAAAGCTCTTTAAAAAACTAGCTTCATTTCATTGGTCAAACTTGACTGATCTTGAACGATTTGGTCAAACTAGCTTCATTTTTTCTATCCCCAATGTGGTATCTGTAGCGTTGACTGGAGAAAATGTCACCACCCCAGAATTCTCATGCGATATATATCATTGAAGAGAAAATTATTCTGGAAAGAATAAGCTGTCAATCTGTCATACTCAAGACAGAACATATGAAATGTTTAAAATATGATTTAGATGCCATAAAGAAGGAAGTAAGACTTACTAACAAGCATGCCTTCCCAGTGAAACAAGGTTGATCTTGACGCGTACACAATTACACGGAACCTTCGCTGCCTTATACCTTTTATATGATTTTTTAAGCATACCTGTATTTTGATGCATTCTTTTGCAGTGAGTTTGGTACTTTGGTGCACGTAAGCCTGTTTTCTGAACTTTTCGTTTACTTGATGCTACAGGTGAACTAAGAGAGTTTTATAAACTGATGCCCATTGCTGTAGTAGGAGGATCGTTCCTACCTACTTTAGCAGGTCATAATATTTCAGAGGCAATGGCGTCTGGTTGTGCTGTTCTGACAGGTTGCTTCTGTTGTTGACCCTGGTTTCGTGAATTAGCTTGACTTCTATACATATATTGCTCTGCCAATTACATTACTGGACATGTCTAACGATTTAGAGAAAAAAATTTGGTAGTCCTTTGGTTCATTTTTTTAAATCACCTCTTTTCTTGGTTAAAATTGTCAATCATTTGGCCTGAGTACTGTCATGTTTTGTACTCCAGGACCTCATACCGGACACTTCTCATACATGGTATCGGTATCTTTGCGGCTCAATCCTTTATCCAGTTCTCTGAGGTTTGAGATTTTTATACATCTTCTATTTGTATATTTTAGCTGATTGAATGATTACCTATTTACATAATGCTAGTTAGGAGTTAGGACTGCGGAAATATGGTGCTTTCCCCACATCTTTCTATTATTCTGAATGTCTGATGTCAGTCTTGATGAGCTAATAATGTGACATGTGGTTTAAGTTATAGAGTTTTATGGCTTTTAAGAAAGTTGTCAATATCCTTGCTCCTTGTCATGTCGCGAACTACGATTAAGCGAGTTGATTTGTTGATTTTGAGCGATTGAACGCATTATTTATGAGTGAGTATTACACATTTGATGAGTGAATGATTACTTACTTATGAATGTTGATTCTCTGTATATGAGTGAATGATTTCACGACGATTTGAATAAGAGTGATGATGCAATAATAATCTAGCTATCTAACAATTTGCTTCACGTGACGTTATTTTCATTTTGTGTTTCTAGGTGGTTTTGAGAAGATCAACAACGGGAAGTTGCTAAGTTCGATCTCATGGAGTTATCGATTAGAGAAGTGTTGTAGTGTATGTATGTTTGCAAATTATTGTTGTGTTTTATATTTATTTGGAGTAAACTTAGAATTTTTATGTTGGATGTGTTGTTGGTTGCATGCACATTCGAAATGAATTTTATATATCGTGTCGTTGTTGGATGTATTGTTGTTGGATGTGTTGTTGTTGGATGTTGTTGTGGGATGCAATGTGGTGTATATGTGTTGTCGGATGTGGTACGTGCAGGAACGTACTCATATGTGGATCGTCAAATTTAGACGAGGTGGATCGTCAAATTTAGACGAGGTCATGCCGAAATTTTTTCGTATTAAAAAAAAAATTAATAACATACAGTGGCGGTTGTAGCTTAAAACCGCCACTAAAAGTCTAAAATATGTCTCTTTTGAACAACTTTTAGTGGCGGTTCTAAGCTACAACCATACTAAAATCTAAAATATGGCTTTGATGAACAACTTTTAGTGGCGGTTGTAGCTTAGAACCGCCACTAAAGTAACTTTAGTGGCGGTTCTAAGCTACAACCGCCACTAAAAGTTGTTCATCAAGCCATATTTTAGACTTTTAGTGGCGTTTGTAGCTTAGAACCGCCACTAAATGTAACTTTTAGTGGCGGTTCTAAGCTACAACCGCCACTAAAATTTGTTTATCAAAGCCATATTTTAGACTTTTAGTGGCGGTTGTAGCTTAGAACCGCCACTAAAAGTGAGGCCTTTTGGTGGCGATTTTTACAACCGCCACTAAAACTATACAACCCCACATAGACGTCGCTTCAAAATCGCCACTAAAAGCTATTTACAACCGCCACTAAAAGGTGTTTTTCTACTAGTGGAGGGCTCGGGCTCGGGCTCGTCGGAGTACTAGTTCTAGTGCTGAGGTGCCTACTACTCTTGGTGGTACGAGTTTGCGTCATACGTTTAGTGCGAGGGATCCTTCTCCTGGATCCGTTAACTTTTCGACCCGAAGGGGGGCCGGGTCGTGGGCGAGGCGTGGGTGTTCGTAGCCACCATGGTGGTGTGGTAGGCGAGGAGGAGCGAGAGGTAGAGGCCATGGAGGAGGGTGAGTCTTCACAGGCTTCAGGGTCTCGTGCTAGGGGCCGTGCGAGTCATGGTCCGCGTGTTGACCGTCCTTTTGCGAAAAATTGGGATGGTCACACCCTGTTGGCGGACCGTGAGCGTCATTTGTCGCACCGGGCTCTTACTGGGCTCGAGGTAGGATATATGGGGACGTTTTCTGGCATTTCGTCCATCATTGGGCATATCGAGAGGTTCTGTCTCCCAGGGCGAGGGAGAGGATAGAGAGGTGCGCTTTAGGCCCGTTGGTTGGGCGTTGGATCCAAATCATAGACTCGCGGACTACGGCGAACTTGAGGATCGTTCGTGCGTTCCTTGACCGATATTGGGATACGACCACAACGTTCCATTTGCCGGGTTCGAGGCAGGCATTACTTTGTCTGCGTATGCTATCATCACGGGTCTGCCCTTTGGCAACCGTGACATGGATTTTAGTTTTGCACCGCCTATTGACGACAGCGCGGTGCTTGCGGCTATTGGAGCTGGTTTGGAGGTGCCTTATCAGGGGAAGGCGCCTAACTCTGTTAAGACGAGCTACATCATGGAATACTTCGAGGGGAAGACTGAGAATGGCCCCGGAGCTTGGAGTGACGAGCAAAATGCTCGTATGTGGCTTTGGTGGTTCGTTAGCTCTGCCTACTTTGGCGAGAAGGGAGAGCGAGCTGCTACGTCGGTGCTTATGTATCTTCTGGATTGGGGTGCGATCGGGGCATATATATGACTGGGTGTCCCCGGCCTTGGGTTTGTGCATCCGCTTCTGCATGGATGCTGTTAGGCCACGGAAGATGGATGGAGGGTCTAGGATTCCCCTAGTATCCCCTGGCTTGTTGATGGAGGTACGTCGTTCTTGTCTTCAGTTGATTTGCTTAAAGTGTTGATTTCTCGTGCTAACTTGTTTTATGTTTCTTGTATAGTGCTGGATCTACAGTCATTTCCCTTTCTTCCTCCCCGAGTCGGCTATTGCTATGGAGAAGAAGTACCCGGCGGTGTGGACTTGGGAATGCGTGGCCGTGTCACGATACGGTAGTCGTATGACTTCGTTCGGGTTAAACTGAACGAGTTGAGAGGTGGTCAGATATGTATTGAAACCTTCTAAATAGCATGTACTTAGATGATTTTGCTTTGATATGTGTTTGACGTGTTTCTTCTTTGTTGCAGTTCCGCCCGCGTCCGTGGGAGCAGTACACGGGCGTTCCTGAGGGGTTGTGGGTGCGTTTCCGGGAGCGTGACTCCCAGCGGTTGTACTTGGCTACGCCGTATGGGTATGTTTGGTACTTGGGTGAGCGTCTGGCGGTTCAGACGAGGTACCCTGACTTCGTCGTGCCTCTTGATCCACCTAAGGTTCTTTTCGAGACACGGGTCTTGACTCGGCAACAGAGGCAGCTGCATCTTGAGGGGGAGTGATGTGTCATATATTTACGTATATATAGCCCCTAGTTCACGAGCTTTACTTTGCGTTTCCCGTGCTTTTACATGCGTTTCGCTTCCTATTTCGCTCCGTTTTGGCCCTGCTGCGTTTTTGTGTCTATATTGCAGGTAAACACGCATATTTGGAGGTTAGGATTCTATTCGGGAGGTTTCGTGAAGTTTCGTAAAGTTTCGTGAAGTTTGGAGGTGATTCGAGTTGGTTTCGTCGCGTTTCGCTTGCGTACGAGCCTCGTTTCACTAATTGAAGGTGTCCCGGGACCTTGGGACGGGATTTGAAACTCACATGATCATCCTAAGCCTTGTCCCTACCCCTTGGGACGACGTAGGCCTCGTCCCTATGCCTTGGGACGAGAAGAAAGCAAAGAAAAACTAAGGAAGAAAAGAGAACAAAAGCTGAATTTTTCTGAACAGCACGGGACAAGTGTTGTCCCGGTCGGGGTGAGGTGGTCCCGGACGGGATGGCCATCCCGGACCCTTGGGACGGGTCCCGACTCCTTGTGTGCTTCATTTGATCGTCTATTTTAAAGGGGTTTCGCTTATTGTTTTGCTCTGAACTTTTTATAGCATATTTTAGACATTTCAAAGTTTATTCTCTCCAAAACTTAGGGTTCCTACTTTTATACTTTTGTAATTTCAAATTCCCGTCTCGAGTACGTTGTTTGATCATCTATTTTGGTTTTGTTATTCTTGTTCATCATCTTTGCTCTTGGATTTTCTGATTTTGGTATTGAACTTCTTCTCCTCTTTTCATTGCTATTTCATTTTATATTGTTGTTGATCATGTTTCCATCCTTTCCCCTTGCTTTGATTATCGTTTTTATCATGTTTGAGTAGTCTTATCATCTAGGGAGAAGGGTGAATCATGGGTGTTGGTTTTGGTTGATGTTTGTGATCATTTGAGTTAGGTTTTTGTGCTCGCTTTGATTGTCTTTGCTTGATTGTGTTTGTTGATTCCTTGATCACGTTTTAGCAAACGTTTAGCACCCTTAAACTTAAGATCGAAAGCCTAGTTCGAGGAGAGGCGCGAGATAATCATTAGGACCCTCAATTGTAAGTAGCGAGAGCCCGCTTTTAAGACCTAGAGGAAGCTTAAGACCGAGAGGACGAGCTTTATCCTTAGCAAGTGCGATTACCTACTCAACCCGATCATCATTCCTAGACCTAACCTTACCCTTGCCTAACCCGATTCCCTAGACCTTCCCCATATAAGTTAAACCTTCCCTTGCTCTAGCTTTAGTAAACCAAACAATATTCGAACCGACTAAGACTTGAAACGCTCCATAAGTAACCTACAATTGCAACCCTCTCCTTGTGGACTCGACCCCGACTTACCCTAGCTACCCTTAGGTTTGTCAGGTTTATTTTGGATTTGGCGAGTGCGACTAAGCCTATCAAATTTTGGCGCCGTTGCCGGGGAGACGGCTTTTGTTTTTGTTTGTTACTTGTTTCTAGTCTTTTGTTTTTCCATATGTCACTTTCTTTCTTCCCCACATCATGACAATTTTTGATTTTCCGCAATACCATGATGAAACGTTTCATAAGTATATTGTTCGATTTAATAGCTACATTGGTTCGTTTGGTCTTTTTTGTTCTGACTGGGAAAAAGTTTATATTATTAGCACGGGTATGAACTATGAGTCTCACAACTTCATTCACTACGTGACTAATGGTAGAATTTCCTATATGCCCGAATATGAGATTTGGGACCTCTTTTGGGATATCACGCGTCAAGCTCTTATTTCTGAATTAAAAGCTGACTTTAACGAGGTTCTTGTTACGTACATGAAATTAGTCGAGGAAATGAAGGATGATTGTGCGTCTTATGAATGCTCTCCCGCTCCTTGTGCTAATACCTATTCGTCTCAAACTTGTGCTTTAACTAGCCCATATGCGTCCTTGTGTGATGATGATTTGTTTGATGATGATGGTTATGAGCACTGCATGATTGTGAATCGCCTAATCCGCTTGAGATAGTTGTAACTGCCGCTCCTGAACCTGAACCGGCTTGTCCCCTTGTTGATGCGTCTATTGAGTCTGTTTCCATTGGATCCTTGTCCGAGGATCCTTTGGCGATCTTCTGATGTATTGAGATTGACGCAGTGACTCAAAGTCGTGGAGCGCAGAAGTGGATGAGTTGGAAGCCCTCCTATTTGCACATGAAAAAGCGGCTTCCATTCCCACGGACACAACAAGTCAAGGGAAAACCTCACATGCTCCCGAGGTTCACATTTCAGATGTCACGCCGTTGAACCCTCCCGCCGCTTTAATGAGTTTTTAAGTCCCTCTGTTGCGAGCGGATGTATTGTAAATGTTGCCAAAGTGCTCGAGAACAATTTTCGTAGACTCATGTACTTGTTGAGTCGATTATTAGCTGTGATTTTCGATAAATGTGTTTCATTTTTGTGCTACATTTGCCTTTGTTTAGCACATGAGCAGGTTTTTGATCGGCTACTACGAGCCTTGGTCGCAAAAATGGTTGACTTTCTTTGCAAGCCAATCGATTGGTGATGGCCGATTGGATGACGTTGGTGATGGTAGCAGGTTCGCGTCTGCGGCGGCCCGTGCTGCGCCCCCATTTTGAAGCTGGTTTGGGGGGGTGATCCCTTTGTACATATTGTAAGTACGTTTTCCTTTCACTTTGCTCGTTTTTCTCCCCATGTTTTTAGGTCCCCGTGTTGATGTGCTTTAGGACACATTGGGGACAATGTGTTGTTTGGTTTGGGGGGAGGAACGCTTTGCTTTTCGCTCTTCTTTTTTTTTTGCGTTTTTCTTTCCGTTTTTCATTTTCCAAAAAATTCAAAATCCAAAAAAATCAAAAAAAAAATTTCGGAAAAATACAAAAAAATCAGAAAATTTCTCAAAAAAATCCAAAAATACGTATCCCGAGCGTTGTTTGCGAGCTTGTTTTCACCTTATTCTTTCCCGACATCCCTTCCCTTGTATGCTTTGAGCTTTGGCATGATTTATATTGTTGGTTTAGCGCTTTCGGGGATGTTTAGACGCGTTGCAGATGATGGCGTGCTTTTACTGTTGGCTTTATCATTTCATGGACTTTAGCTACTATATTGTGAGGTTTTTAGCCTCCAGCGGCCGGTTCATCTATCCCGGTCCCCGTGCTTTATTGTGAGTAGTTCTCCTCGTGGGGTGCGTAATATCAACGCGCATAAGTGTGGCCCCTATCCCGTGTTTCCCACGATTTTGTCACTTGTTACGCATATGAGGCTTTAGTTGATAGCTTATTATTCACCTTGTTCATACATTGTTTTTATCCTCTCATATATGATCCTTTTACCCTTATACACATGAGGTTGCTAGCTACATTGCCAAATAGCCTACCCTAGCCATGCTAGTTATCGCTTTTGCTTACTCTTGTGCTTGTCCTCGGGTTGTGATCGTTGCTGCGACTTGCTGACGTCGTTGGCTTTGAGAGTGTTGGTGAATATGAGTCGGGATTGCTGTTTCCCTGACCTTTGATGAGGTTTTCCGCAACTATGTTAGTGTGCCCTTTTGCTCAAGAAAAAAAGAAACAAAAATCAGAAAAATAAACACAACACACAAAACACAATAAAAAAGAAAGAAATGTGTGCACAAAAATGAGAAAGTTGTTGTTGTTTTACATGAGCGAGCACTTGAAATTTGTTGCTATGTTGCGTTGATGTGTAAAGGAGACCGATATGCTGTTTTCGGTCCGTTTCCATGAGAGTTGGGTTCCGTTTTGGTTGGACGAGCACTTGAGTAGTACGAGTGGTTTCTAGTGGCTTAGCTCCACGCTTCCATAATCATTTATTCCACCTTATCACCCTTATCCTCTCTATGGCCTTTACACCCTCATTTCCTATGTAAGCCCTCATGTTTTCTTCGTTATTGTGACATTATTTGTGTACGGGAATACGAGATTCGGTCCACATTAGACTGCGGGCGTGCTTCCACTAGTCGAGTAGGTGAGTGTCATCACATATATCACCTTGATCATCATTTGAGTAGAGTGGAAACCGCGAGAGGTCCGTGATTTGATTGCTAGAGAGCCACAGTCTAAGCCATGCTATTCATTCTGCCGTCCTTGTAATTCTCATCCGTAAGCTTGCTATTTCCATACGTCCCATGTTGATTCGGGATTGATTGCCATTTGCTCATGCTACTTGTGGTAAGGTGATTGTTGGGAAGTCTTCTTATGCTCGCTTTGTCCTCTATTTTCTGTCATGCTTGGTTGCTTGAGGACAAGCAACGGTTCGGTTTGGGGGAGTTTGATGTGTCATATATTTACGTATATATAGCCCCTAGTTCACGAGCTTTACTTTGCGTTTCCCGTGCTTTTACATGCGTTTCGCTTCCTATTTCGCTCCGTTTTGGCCCTGCTGCGTTTTTGTGTCTATATTGCAGGTAAACACGCATATTTGGAGGTTAGGATTCTATTCGGGAGGTTTCGTGAAGTTTCGTAAAGTTTCGTGAAGTTTGGAGGTGATTCGAGTTGGTTTCGTCGCGTTTCGCTTGCGTACGAGCCTCGTTTCACTAATTGAAGGTGTCCCGGGACCTTGGGACGGGATTTGAAACTCACATGATCATCCTAAGCCTTGTCCCTACCCCTTGGGACGACGTAGGCCTCGTCCCTATGCCTTGGGACGAGAAGAAAGCAAAGAAAAACTAAGGAAGAAAAGAGAACAAAAGCTGAATTTTTCTGAACAGCACGGGACAAGTGTTGTCCCGGTCGGGGTGAGGTGGTCCCGGACGGGATGGCCATCTCGGACCCTTGGGACGGGTCCCGACTCCTCGTGTGCTTCATTTGATCGTCTATTTTAAAGGGGTTTCGCTTATTGTTTTGCTCTGAACTTTTTATAGCATATTTTAGACATTTCAAAGTTTATTCTCTCCAAAACTTAGGGTTCCTACTTTTATACTTTTGTAATTTCAAATTCCCGTCTCGAGTACGTTGTTTGATCATCTATTTTGGTTTTGTTATTCTTGTTCATCATCTTTGCTCTTGGATTTTCTGATTTTGGTATAGAACTTCTTCTCCTCTTTTCATTGCTATTTCATTTTATATTGTTGTTGATCATGTTTCCATCCTTTCCCCTTGCTTTGATTATCGTTTTTATCATGTTTGAGTAGTCTTATCATCTAGGGAGAAGGGTGAATCATGGGTGTTGGTTTTGGTTGATGTTTGTGATCATTTGAGTTAGGTTTTTGTGCTCGCTTTGATTGTCTTTGCTTGATTGTGTTTGTTGATTCCTTGATCACGTTTTAGCAAACGTTTAGCACCCTTAAACTTAAGATCGAAAGCCTAGTTCGAGGAGAGGCGCGAGATAATCATTAGGACCCTCAATTGTAAGTAGCGAGAGCCCGCTTTTAAGACCTAGAGGAAGCTTAAGACCGAGAGGACGAGCTTTATCCTTAGCAAGTGCGATTACCTACTCAACCCGATCATCATTCCTAGACCTAACCTTACCCTTGCCTAACCCGATTCCCTAGACCTTCCCCATATAAGTTAAACCTTCCCTTGCTCTAGCCTTAGTAAACCAAACAATATTGAACCACTAAGACTTGAAACGCTCCATAAGTAACCTACAATTGCAACCCTCTCCTTGTGGACTCGACCCCGACTTACCCTAGCTACCCTTAGGTTTGTCAGGTTTATTTTGGATTTGGCGAGTGCGACTAAGCCTATCAAATTTTGGCGCAGTTGCCGGGGAGACGGCTTTTGTTTTTGTTTGTTACTTGTTTCTAGTCTTTTGTTTTTCCATATGTCACTTTCTTTCTTCCCCACGTCATGACAATTTTTGATTTTCCGCAATACCATGATGAACCGTTTCATAAGTATATTGTTCGATTTAATAGCTACATTGGTTCGTTTGGTCTTTTTTGTTCTGACTGGGAAAAAGTTTATATTATTAGCACGGGTATGAACTATGAGTCTCACAACTTCATTCACTACGTGACTAATGGTAGAATTTCCTATATGCCCGAATATGAGATTTGGGACCTCTTTTGGGATATCACGCGTCAAGCTCTTATTTCTGAATTAAAAGCTGACTTTAACGAGGTTCTTGTTACGTACATGAAATTAGTCGAGGAAATGAAGGATGATTGTGCGTCTTATGAATGCTCTCCCGCTCCTTGTGCTAATACCTATTCGTCTCAAACTTGTGCTTTAACTAGCCCATATGCGTCCTTGTGTGATGATGATTTGTTTGATGACGATGGTTATGAGCCTGTGCATGATTGTGAATCGCCTAATCCGCTTGAGATAGTTGTAACTGCCGCTCCTGAACCTGAACCGGCTTGTCCCCTTGTTGATGCGTCTATTGAGTTTGTTTCCATTGGATCCTTGTCCGAGGATCCTTTGGCGGTCTTACCGTGTATTGAGATTGACGCAGGTGACTCAAAGTCGTGGAGCGCAGAAGTGGATGAGTTGGAAGCCCTCCTATTTGCACATGAAAAAACGGCTTCCATTCCCACGGACACAACAAGTCAAGGGAAAACCTCACATGCTCCCGAGGTTCACATTTCCGATGTCACGCCGTTGAACCCTCCTGCTGGCTTTAATGAGTTTTTAAGTCCCTCTGTTGCGAGCGGATGTATTGTAAATTTTGCCAAAGTGCTCGAGAACAATTTTCGTAGACTCATGTACTTGTTGAGTCGATTATTAGCTGTGATTTTCGATAAATGTGTTTCATTTTTGTGCTACATTTGCCTTTGTTTAGCACATGAGCAGGTTTTTGATCGGCTACTACGAGCCTTGGTCGCAATAATGGTTGGCTTTGCTGCAAGCCAATCGATTGGTGATGGCCGATTGGATGACGTTGGTGATGGTAGCAGGTTCGCGTCTGCGGCGGCCCGTGCTGCGCCCCCATTTTGAAGCTGGTTTGGGGGGGTGATCCCTTTGTACATATTGTAAGTACGTTTTCCTTTCACTTTGCTCGTTTTTCTCCCCATGTTTTTAGGTCCCCGTGTTGATGTGCTTTAGGACACATTGGGGACAATGTGTTGTTTGGTTTGGGGGGAGGAACGCTTTGCTTTTCGCTCTTCTTTTCTTTTTGCGTTTTTCTTTCCGTTTTTCATTTTCCAAAAAATTCAAAATCCAAAAAAATCAAAAAAAAATTTTCGGAAAAATACAAAAAAATCAGAAAATTTCTCAAAAAAATCCAAAAATACGTATCCCGAGCGTTGTTTGCGAGCTTGTTTTCACCTTATTCTTTCCCGACATCCCTTCCCTTGTATGCTTTGAGCTTTGGCATGATTTATATTGTTGGTTTAGCGCTTTCGGGGATGTTTAGACGCGTTGCAGATGATGGCGTGCTTTTACTGTTGGCTTTATCATTTCATGGACTTTAGCTACTATATTGTGAGGTTTTTAGCCTCCAGCGGCCGGTTCATCTATCCCGGTCCCCGTGCTTTATTGTGAGTAGTTCTCCTCGTGGGGTGCGTAATATCAACGCGCATAAGTGTGGCCCCTATCCCGTGTTTCCCACGATTTTGTCACTTGTTACGCATATGAGGCTTTAGTTGATAGCTTATTATTCACCTTGTTCATACATTGTTTTTATCCTCTCATATATGATCCTTTTACCCTTATACACATGAGGTTGCTAGCTACATTGCCAAATAGCCTACCCTAGCCATGCTAGTTATCGCTTTTGCTTACTCTTGTGCTTGTCCTCGGGTTGTGATCGTTGCTGCGACTTGCTGACGTCGTTGGCTTTGAGAGTGTTGGTGAATATGAGTCGGGATTGCTGTTTCCCTGACCTTTGATGAGGTTTTCCGCAACTATGTTAGTGTGCCCTTTTGCTCAAGAAAAAAAGAAACAAAAATCAGAAAAATAAACACAACACACAAAACACAATAAAAAAGAAAGAAATGTGTGCACAAAAATGAGAAAGTTGTTGTTGTTTTACATGAGCGAGCACTTGAAATTTGTTGCTATGTTGCGTTGATGTGTAAAGGAGACCGATATGCTGTTTTCGGTCCGTTTCCATGAGAGTTGGGTTCCGTTTTGGTTGGACGAGCACTTGAGTAGTACGAGTGGTTTCTAGTGGCTTAGCTCCACGCTTCCATAATCATTTATTCCACCTTATCACCCTTATCCTCTCTATGGCCTTTACACCCTCATTTCCTATGTAAGCCCTCATGTTTTCTTCGTTATTGTGACATTATTTGTGTACGGGAATACGAGATTCGGTCCACATTAGATTGCGGGCGTGCTTCCACTAGTCGAGTAGGTGAGTGTCATCACATATATCACCTTGATCATCATTTGAGTAGAGTAGAAACCGCGAGAGGTCCGTGATTTGATTGCTAGAGAGCCATAGTCTAAGCCATGCTATTCATTCTGCGCCGTCTTGTAATTCTCATCCGTTAGCTTGCTATTTCCATACGTCCCATGTTGATTCGGGATTGATTGCCATTTGCTCATGCTACTTGTGGTAAGGTGATTGTTGGGAAGTCTTCTTATGCTCGCTTTGTCCTCTATTTTCTGTCATGCTTGGTTGCTTGAGGACAAGCAACGGTTCGGTTTGGGGGAGTTTGATGTGTCATATATTTACGTATATATAGCCCCTAGTTCACGAGCTTTACTTTGCGTTTCCCGTGCTTTTACATGCGTTTCGCTTCCTATTTCGCTCCGTTTTGGCCCTGCTGCGTTTTTGTGTCTATATTGCAGGTAAACACGCATATTTGGAGGTTAGGATTCTATTCGGGAGGTTTCGTGAAGTTTCGTAAAGTTTCGTGAAGTTTGGAGGTGATTCGAGTTGGTTTCGTCGCGTTTCGCTTGCGTACGAGCCTCGTTTCACTAATTGAAGGTGTCCCGGGACCTTGGGACGGGATTTGAAACTCACATGATCATCCTAAGCCTTGTCCCTACCCCTTGGGACGACGTAGGCCTCGTCCCTATGCCTTGGGACGAGAAGAAAGCAAAGAAAAACTAAGGAAGAAAAGAGAACAAAAGCTGAATTTTTCTGAACAGCACGGGACAAGTGTTGTCCCGGTCGGGGTGAGGTGGTCCCGGACGGGATGGCCATCCCGGACCCTTGGGACGGGTCCCGACTCCTCGTGTGCTTCATTTGATCGTCTTTTTTAAAGGGGTTTCGCTTATTGTTTTGCTCTGAACTTTTTATAGCATATTTTAGACATTTCAAAGTTTATTCTCTCCAAAACTTAGGGTTCCTACTTTTATACTTTTGTAATTTCAAATTCCCGTCTCGAGTACGTTGTTTGATCATCTATTTTGGTTTTGTTATTCTTGTTCATCATCTTTGCTCTTGGATTTTCTGATTTTGGTATTGAACTTCTTCTCCTCTTTTCATTGCTATTTCATTTTATATTGTTGTTGATCATGTTTCCATCCTTTCCCCTTGCTTTGATTATCGTTTTTATCATGTTTGAGTAGTCTTATCATCTAGGGAGAAGGGTGAATCATGGGTGTTGGTTTTGGTTGATGTTTGTGATCATTTGAGTTAGGTTTTTGTGCTCGCTTTGATTGTCTTTGCTTGATTGTGTTTGTTGATTCCTTGATCACGTTTTAGCAAACGTTTAGCACCCTTAAACTTAAGATCGAAAGCCTAGTTCGAGGAGAGGCGCGAGATAATCATTAGGACCCTCAATTGTAAGTAGCGAGAGCCCGCTTTTAAGACCTAGAGGAAGCTTAAGACCGAGAGGACGAGCTTTATCCTTAGCAAGTGCGATTACCTACTCAACCCGATCATCATTCCTAGACCTAACCTTACCCTTGCCTAATCCGATTCCCTAGACCTTCCCCATATAAGTTAAACCTTCCCTTGCTCTAGCTTTAGTAAACCAAACAATATTCGAACCGACTAAGACTTGAAACGCTCCATAAGTAACCTACAATTGCAACCCTCTCCTTGTGGACTCGACCCCGACTTACCCTAGCTACCCTTAGGTTTGTCAGGTTTATTTTTGATTTGGCGAGTGCGACTAAGCCTATCAGGGAGTCGGAGAATCTCCTCCTTCGTCAGCTGGATTATACGGAGTTTGCGTGGGGTAGGCTTGCTAGTGGGCCTATCGAGGTATGTCTTGTTCGTTTGTGTAGGGTAAGAATTTGTGAAAAATTTTCCCTAATTTACAACAAAATTTTCCTAACTTTGTTGTGTTTCATGTCGTAGGTTCCAGATGCTGACTTGGCGTTTCAGCCCCCAGATTTTTCTACGACTGTGCAGTGGGATAACGCTGGGACACGGGAGACTTGGCACGTGCCCGAGTATCTGCCGGTGATTACGGATGCTGGGATGGATAGTTGGGTCGACAAGGTGAAAAAGGTATGACTTCTTCGGTGGTATATCTATGTAAGCCCCCAGTTTGACCGAGGTATGGATAACGAAGGGCAAACTTTTAGTGTAGGCATGTTTTTGTGTTAGCCCCCTGAGTTTGTCTTAATTGGTATAAAATTAAGGCAAAATGGAGCAGAGAGGGTTTTGTTTGTAGAGAAAGGTTTGAAATTACCCCCGTAGTTTGGCTTAAATTAGTGTATATTTAAGGCAAAATGGAGCACAATGGTCGTGTTTTGGGTTTACCCCCGTAGTTTGACTTAAATTGGTGTATATTTAAGGTAAAATGGAGTAAAATGTGCTTGGAAACGTCCTGTGCAGGTTGCGAAGGATGTCCACAAAAAGTTGTGGCGGACGACCCATCATTTGGAGGATGGCTGGCGTAACAGCGACCTGGTGTCAGAGCCGGGCGGAGGTGGCTCGTCTTCAGGCGGAGGTCGAGGAGCTTCGTCGTCGTCATCCTTAGTCGCTTCATGTCTTCGTAGCTTGAACTTGTAGTTGTTGTAGTTGTATCCGCACTTTCCATTTCTTCATGTACCTGTTTAGTTAGTAGCTAGAAAAAATTGAAAATGATTCCTGAGTGGGAGACTCTGCTTTGAGAAATGCTTTTTGTTTTTTGAAAATGTGTTTGAAAATGTTCATTTTAGACGTTTAAAATTCGAAATGAGCTTTAACGAGTTATAAAATGAAGCGTGTTGTGATCGGATTAGTCATCGTTTTGTGATGGATCCATGTTTAGTTGTTAATTAGGTCCGAATTAGGGAGTCCAATTCGGATGTACGTCGTAATTGCATTCGTTTTGAGATTTGGAAAGTCGAAAATATGAAAATTTGGGGATAAAGCTGCCCCTGGGAATTGCAACACCTGTTCCGAATGGGACGGGTAATCGCAAGGTGTCTTGCGATTGGCACCTCCAATCGCAAGCCTTCTTGCGGCTTGAACTGCCGGTTTTATCGTCGAATTTTCCTAATTCGAGATTTTGTTTTCCTATATAAAGAGGGGAGGTATGAGGTATGATCCTCATTCAATCTCAACTCTTTTCTTTGCTTTGTTTTGTATTCTCTTAAATAGCTTAGTATTTTTAAGAATATTTTTGTGTTTTTGAAAGATGGACCATTTTGATGGTCTGTTGAAGCGGTGGACGTCTTCCCTTAGTGAGTCGGAGAAGAAGGCGTTGTCTCTGACTGGTGCGGGTGTCTTCACAGGTTTTAGGCAGATGCGCATCGAGGTGGACTTCCTTGACGCTTGTCTTGATTATTGGGATCCTAGGGTGCACGTTTTCAGGTTCCCGGGAGGCGAGATATGTCCGTTACTAGAAGAGTTTTCGGCCATTGCTGGATGGTCTAACCGTACTACCCCAGTAGCGGTTAGGAGTGAGTTTGGCTATTGATACATGTCATTTATATTGCTTATATGCCCCCGTTGTAGTCGCATTTAGCTCGCACTTACTTGATTTCATTAGTATATTAGTAGCTATTTGCTTTATACTGCGATACTGTTGTTGCTCGTGTGTATTTTGCAGGTTTTCGCGGTCCTGAGCTAAAACCTGAGACAAATGGAGCAATAGCGAGTATCGTGACATCATGACAAGGCTCGAGAGTCAATTCGGGAGTCATACGACAAGTTGGGACGTCAAACCTATAGGTTCAGAGCGAAACCTATAGGTTCAGAATACGTGAAACAGGGCAAAAGTTGCTGGAACTTTCTGATGTGCTAAGAACCGCTCGGTTCTGCCTGAACCGATCGGTTTGACCCCCTGAACCGATCGGTTTGGGTACGAACCGCTCGGTTCTGCTGGCCCTTTTCTCCGGATTTTCGTGCTATTATAAATAGAGCTCGAGTAGGGTTTTATCTGGAGGCTTTTCATTTTATTTCAGCCTAGGTTTAGAATTAGTTTTCCTCTCCTTTAAAACTCAAAAAAAACTCTTAGGTTTACATTGAATTCATCCTTCAAGACTCGATCTTTTACATTGCAATTGTTGATTTCTCCAGGTTTAATCTATTGTTCTTGCTTTATCATGTCTTCTCTTTATTACTTCAATTGCTTTGTTCTAGTTTTGATTATGCATAGCTAATTCTCAATTAGGGTTTAAGGTGATTGTGATATTGATTCAGAACATGTTTTAATCGTTTATATTGATTGAATTTGTGCAATTGATTTCTTCCTGCGCGTTTTAATTATCAATTGAATTTAGGGACGCCTTTATTGAATTGAATTTAGGTTGTTTCAGTTTAAGATCGAAAGCCTAATTGAAACTAGACTCACGCGTAATTGATAAGTTGAATTTAGTACGTAGCGAGAGCCCGCTAAATTTGCTTAAGGTTGAATTTGACTCGAGAGAGCGTTTTCCCAAAACCTAATCATTTGCATGCTTTCAATTGATTGAATTTCCTTCCGAGTTGAGTTCTGAATCGATGTCACATGAGCCTGATGCCCTAATCTCCCTCTTATTCATATTCACCTCATTTTACTCTTTGTTCTTAGTTTAATCCTTGAAAACACCGACTTTTCATACCTTGAGATTGACCTGCCTTAGCTTAGCAACTCTTTGACTACCTGTCTCTCTGAGGATTCGACCCTACTGCCACTAGCTACCTAGTTAGTTGTCTTTAGGTTTATCTTGATAAGGTGACACGACTTTAGCCTCATCAATTTTGGCGCCGTTGCCGGGGAGACGGTTAGCTAGTTAGTGTTTGCTTAGTTTTTGTTAGGTTTTTCTCTCTTGTCTCAAGGAACCTAGTTCCTTGAGACCGTTTCTCATTGTTTTGTGTAGTTTCGTTTATGCGCAGGTCACCTACAGGTTTAGTTCCCTTTGAGCTCGAACTCGAGCGAGCGTTACATCGACTGCGCAAACAAGCAATCCGAATTATTGATCTTGAGGAAGCGTCGCAAGCGGAGTCTAGTGCAACGCAATCGTCCTACGAAGAGGACACACCTCCATTAACTCCAACTTCTACTTCGCCGCCAGTGACTATGCCTAAACTCTACAGTCACTCGGTTCCTAAACCGGAGTCCATTCCCAATGGATTCACGATGCCCGCTACTTTGCAGGGCAACTTTGAAATCCGCCCCGCCTTTCTTACTTTGGTGGAGCGGAACCAGTTTGGTGGTTATCCCACCGAGGATCCTGAGCGACACATGCAGGTGTTTACGGACTACTGCTCTACGATAAAGCAGGCCGGGATCACCCAGAACCAGATAAGGGAAATGCTATTCCCTTTTTCGTTGAAGGATCGAGCCCGTGAATGGATCACGGTCCTCAACAAGGAGGCGGCTGGCATCACTGATTGGAGCGGGTTAGCCCTTGCTTTTTACTCCAAGTTCTACCCTCCCGAGCGTACTAACCAAATGAGAAGTCAAATTCAAGGCTTCAAGCAAACGTTTGATGAATCTTTCGCTGAAGCTTGGGAGCGATACAAGAAGCTTATCCGCGATTGTCCTCACCACGGGTTGAACGATTGGTTGGTGATCATGACATTCTATAATGGGTTATACGCGGAGAGCCGGGCCATCCTTGATTCTGCTGCAGAGGGACGTTTTGCTAACAACGTCGACGACGACAAGGCGTGGGGTTTGATCGAGGAGATGGCAATGCATTCATCTCAATTCGGAAAACCGCGGGGCAATTCACGGTCTGCGCATGATGACCGTGATAAGGCAAGTATTAGCGCGCTCACTAGTCAGGTTGCCGCGCTAACCACGACGATCGATCTGCTGCATAGGGGTGTTTCTTCGGGTGCTCATGTGAATGCTGTTATGGGGCACGATATGGGTTATTCTACGGGGTATGCTGCACCCCACGAGCAAGTTCATGCTTACCAATCCTACTCACAGAACTTGCCTTATCAAAACCAACCCGGTTACGATCGCTCGCTTTTATCTTATCGTAACCAAAATGTACTAAACCCGACTCCCCCACCTCCACAAAACCAACCCTACATCCCTCCTCACAAAAACTACCAACCACCTCCACCTAACTACCAAAAACCACCTTACACTCCACCCCAACCTGCAGGACCCGATCCTATGGCCGAGATGAAGGCCATGATGCTGCAAATGGCCAAGTCACAAGAGATGATGATGCAGCAGATGCAGAAGAGCGAGCAAGCCAAGGACGCGGAGATCAAAATGCTCGAAAATCAAGTGGCGCTGGCTCGCTTCCACAAGCTTCGCGACAACAGGGTACCCTTCCACCTCAAGGTAATCCCCCTAACCATCCTCCCGATACTGCATGTGCTATTACTCTGCGTAGTGGTACAGTTTACGACGCCCCGAGGCAACCGGAGGAGGAGGAGAAGAATGGGGCGAGTAACACGGTCAAGCCGTGCCTTCAGGGGCCACCACAAATGACAAAGAACACGAGGATGATCTTTGTCGAGGA
Organism: Dianthus caryophyllus; assembly: GCA_023091065.1. Lineage (NCBI taxonomy): Eukaryota > Viridiplantae > Streptophyta > Magnoliopsida > Caryophyllales > Caryophyllaceae > Dianthus > Dianthus caryophyllus. The sequence goes on along the minus strand of JALGRB010000019.1, from coordinate 5,021,520 downwards.
CAAGGCTAGGAGATTCAAATCAGGCTTCCTTTTAGAATTAGGTATGCGACCAGGCTAACACGGACCCCAGTTGGTAAGTTCTTTGAGATTCTTAAACAATTGCAGGTGAATATTCCCTTTATTGATTTAGTTAAACAGATTCCTGCATATACTAAGTTTCTTAAGGAGGTCCTTTCTAGGAAGCGTACCATAAACGAGACCGAGACCGTGTCTTTTGTGGGGGAGGGTAGTGCCTTTTTGCAGGGTAGTTTACCCCCGAAGCTAAGTGACCCCGGGACCTTTTCCATCCCTTGTTCTATTGGGAAATACGTGGTCCAGAACGCCTTATGTGATCTTGGGGCTAGTGTGAGCATCATTCCCTGCTCCATCTACAAGAAACTGAACATGACTAAGCTAGGAGTTACCTCCATGACTTTGCAGATGGCCGACCGTACCGTTCAGAGACCTTTAGGTATCCTAGAGGACGTCCCGGTTAAGGTAGGGAAATTTTATATCCCTGTTGACTTCGTGGTCTTGGACATCCCTGAAGACCCGCACATTCCTATCATTTTGGGTCGACCTTTTCTTCACACTGCTGGTGCAGTTATCGATGTTGGGAATAAGACCCTGACGTTCTTGGTGGGGGGTGAGAAGCTTACCTACACTAAGTCTAGTCTCCCTCGTTCCCCTATGTAGCCTGAGTCTGTGGCTGCTATTGACCTTGCCCCTCCGTCTCACTCTACTAGAGACACTTTGGAGGTTGTTTCTTCTGCTTTTTCTTGTGCAGGTATTACGCAGGGTGGCTTTGATTTTGGTTTGGGGGAACGGAAGCTCACGAGGGCGGACGTCTGTGATCCTGGTGATGGTGGAGGAGACCCACGGTCTGCGGTGTGTGGCGCACGTAGTTGTTTTGGAGCGCCTTTTTGTTGGAGTAAGTGTCCTCCGCAATAGTGCGATTACTTAATAAATCTCAATTAAGGAATACATGGGGATAATCCTGAATTATTGTCAATTGATTAACGTAAATCAATAACGGTTGGCTGACTAGAGTTTGACGTTATTGTCGTGAGAACGGCGGTAATCAATTGATCCCTTTAAGTCACACCTATAGAACGCATCTAAATGATAAAGCTAATTAATTGTATGAGATACGATTAAATTAGTAACTTGATAATTCGACTAACGGTTAGTCAGTGAATTAATTTAGAGAGAAATCGAGTTGTGAACTCGAGTGATTTAATTTTATATCGATAAAATTACTGGAGGAGATGAGAATTAGTGATTAACTGTTAATTCACTAATCATGTATATTTTACTAATGAGATTGGTAAAAGTACATTTTTAATATATGTGTAAAGTACATGTATATTAAGGAAGAGTTTAATTGATTTATACTTTATTATATTAGATAATTAAGTGATAAATTATATCAATTTGTGAGACAAATATTGATGAACAAAATGGACCCATTATGGGCATAGTGGACCGTCCAAGTTGGACACACAAGAGGATAGATGCTTCCTTTTGTCCTATTCATTTTGTTTACACATGCATGTGAAAAACACAATGATCACAATGCAGCCAATTTCTCTTATCAAGAGAAAGACTCTTCTCTTCTCTACATGCATAAGGGTAGAAAATTTGGAGTGTCTTGGACACTTCATTTTTACTTGTTTCTCTACATAAAACACAAGGCTAAGAGAAAGTTGATTCATTCAAGCATTCTCTCCTTTCTCTCTCATTTTCTCTCTAAATAACATTCTCATATTAAAGATTACTAAGAGTTAGTAATAATAATAATTTTCATATTATCAAGCTAATACTAAGCTATTTCTAGATCTAAATACTTAGTATTATTTGGAGTGTTCTTGGGTGCATCTTTTAGGAGGTTTTCTCTTTGAAAACTTGGGTTCTTTGGAGGATCATCCTAAGCTATATCTCAAGAAACTAAACTAGAAAGGAGTTCTAGTTTAGTGCCCTAATATCCTTTAAGAGAAAGGTATAAATTTCTAAACTTGTTTACAATGTAAATTTGTACTACATAGATCTTGCTAAATCAAATTAGAGTAATTTGATTTACACTAATACTTGATTAGTGAATGGGATCCGATCCCTACAAGTGGTATCAGAGCCGAGGCTTGTAGTTACAAATTTATTTTGTTGTTTTTGGAGTTTTATGTATTTATTGAGAATAAATAACATAAAATCCGAAAATAGTGTTAAAAATGGTTTTAACACGAGATTTTTATAGCATGCAAAGTTTCTGGTCTCATGAAGTTTCTGGTCAAATTTCGTAATTTTTGGAATTTGTTTGCTAATTTAAATGATTTTTATACAAAACCGAGTCAAAAAGTGTGTTTTTGGCTAAAATAATTACTATAAATAGTTATAGTTCGAATCTGGTCACGAAATTTTTACACAGTGATATTTCATATTTATACATTCTGCATGTAAATTTTCAAAGTCAGATTTTGAGTTTTGAATATTTATTCATATTTTTGTTTAAAATCGGTATGGTTTGCATTTTATGTCCAAAAATATAGTAAATGTTGTTTTCTGGACATGAAATTTATACCAATATTTTTACACATTATGAGGATGCTCTCGTATAAATTTGGGATTTTACCTCACTGCTTTAGACGTTTTCTTGATTTTATGAGTTAAAATTGATGAAATCGTATGTTATTTTATATAAAATAATTCGTAAATATTTTCTGGCCAAACTTTTCTTTTCGGATATTTTGGAAGTGTTCCAGAATATACAAAATTTTTTCAAAAATAAAAATAATTTTATTTAATTTTATTTTGATTTTATAAAGCTTTATTCATAAAAGGGTTATGATTAAAGTACTTCTAATTAGCAAATGACCATGTTTATGAACTAAAATCACCATATGTTAGTATAAACTAATGTTGGGTGTTCTAAAATCAGTTTAGAAGTTTAGTTCAAGCTTAAAAGGTGTTTTAAGCATTATTGATTAATATAAGATTAATCGGTTAAAAAATGAGATCGGTTTGAAACGATTAAATGCGATTATTGTTTAGGGCGATTTTGGCATGTTTTTATTTATAAGCTTTACATTATGCATGTTTGGATGAATGTTTATTATTGAATGAATGTTTATTTTTACTAGTATGGCCATAGTTTGTTATATTTTTACCGATATTACCCGTAATGAAAGGGAATATCGTGTGGTTTGTAATTAAATGCGATCTCGTATCGCCGGTTTGTAATTTTTAATAGTTTATTTCATTTATAAATGTATAATAGGATTGCTATGTATTCATTTGTAAATCATACTAGAACTATTTGTAAATCAAGACCGGTGATGGAGATCGACTTGGAGCCTTAGAAGAGTTCTAAAGCTTGCAAGGAGGAGCCTTGGATGAGATCCATTATGAAGAGGGACCAAAGGAGTTGGTTTCCAATTTGTAACTCCTTGTATTTTAATTATTTTAGGTGGCCATACTAGGTTTATGTTTGCTTGATGCTTGTTTGTTTGCTTATTTTCCGCACACATGCCAAAATCGCCATGCATGCCACGATATCCCACTATGATTGTCGATTTAAGTCACGATTCCTAAATTAGTTCACTTATAAAGAATTTTATGACTAAAATTGACAAGATCACCCACATTTTTATCAAAATGAATTGAGATTAAGCCTTTCCAAATTTAGCAACTATGAACCCCATGTTCGTGAGGACCTCCGCGACGTGGAACCTTGTTACCATGGGTAAGTAGTGGGAGGAAGTCCCATGCTAATTTGGTTTGGACTCAACCGAATAAGAGTTATTTGGGGCTAATCGATGCATTTTAAGGAAAATCATCAACCAAGCATTCTAGTGTAGAATTAGTCAAGTGTTGACTTATCGTTTTTATATAAAAGGAAACATGAGATGTCTAATTTTATATGAAAAAACGAGTCTTGGAATCATTTATATAATTTCGTGGGAGATCATTATATAAATGGACATTTGTTTTTAAAAGGGAGTTTTAGCAAATGTCATTAATGTACAATGAATGTTAATATTATTTCCTCATATTTGTTGTAGAATTATTTATTTGAAATCGCAATGACATCTTCAACTCCCGCACCCATTTTGGGTAAATTTTCATGGTTGAGAACCGTGATGGATAAGTGTAACCTAAAGGATGACGGAGGCAACTTTGTCGAATGAGATTCGACTATAGGAGGCCCCGCACAATCCACCAATGTGCTTAAATACCTTACCGAATAACCTCCCACTGAACCCGGACTTGGGGCCACCGTGGCGGCGCAAGCCGCGTACGATGAGCACCTAAAGGCTGACAATGACGTTAAAAGTGTTTTGATTTGGTCAATGTCACCTTCTCTCAAACTTAACCGTTACTCATTAAAGTGCATATGAGATATTCACTAGAGTGACGACGATGTGCTTTAACACAAAGAGCATGAAAGTGAATGAGATTGAGAGAAAAGATGTTCTTTCAATGAGATTGAAGAGCATACACATTAGGGTCATGAAAGGGAAGGGAGCTTATAAAGCTCGGTTCAAGGAAGATAAGGGTAAGGGAAAGGCTATTGAGAATAGCAAGCCCAAACCCGGTCGTTGGAAGCGAAATTGTCCCAAATCCTTGAAGGAAAAGAATGATGGATGTGCGACATCCAAAGATATTATTTCTTCTAGACTTTATATGATTGACATAAATCATGCTTGCATTTCTACATGGGTATGAGATACCGGATGTGGATCTCATCTTTGCAATCACTTGCAAGGAATGAGAAATGTGCGAGCACTAGCCAAGGGTGATGTAGATCTCCGCATGGTTAATGGAGCTAGAGTAGCGGCCGTTTCCGTGGGAACCAATGTACTCGCTCTAGCTAGTGGTTTAGAGTTGTTTTTGAATAAGCGTTATTTTGTACCAACTCTAACCAAAAAAACATTATCTCCGTCTCCGTGTTTGAAACGGAAGGCTTTTATGATTAAGAACAATCGACGTACTTTTTCATTTAATGAAATGGTTTATGGTGAAACCATTTCGATTGGAGGTATTCATGTTTTAAATAATGTCAATGATGTTTATCATATAAAGAACAAGAAGCTCAAAATGAATGAATCAAACAAATCCTACCTTTGGCATTGTCGTTTAGGTCACATAAACGATAGACGCACAAAGAGACTTGTTGAGACCAAATGTTCTCAAACCATTTGATTGCGAATCATATGGTACGTGCGAGGCTTGCCTTTTAAGGCAAAATGACTCGTGCACCCTTTAGTGGTAAAGGGACACGAGCAAGTGAAGTTTTTAGGACTCATACATATTGATGTGTGTGATCCATTAAACATCACCGCTAAAGGAGGATATCATTAATTTCAAAATGAGGTTGAGAACCAATTGGATAAGAAGATAGAAGCACTACGATCGGATCGTGGTGGCAAATATCTAAGTAATGAGTTTGATTCACATCTTAAGAATTGTGATAGAGTATCACAAATTGACTCCTCCAGGACACCCTTTGTTGAATGGTGTTGCGAAAGAAGAAACCGAACCTTGCTAGATATGGTTAGGTCTATGATGAGTCAAAGTGAGCTTCTGGATCGATTTGGGGCTTTACGCTATCGTTCTTTGTTTTCTCACTAAATCAAGTCCGACTAAAGCGGCTCCATATGAGATATGGACGGGAAAGGTTCCCTATTTGTAGGTTTTCCTAAGGAAACGTGTGGATTTTACTTCTACAACCCTCACGAGAACAAAGAGTTTGTGGCTCGTGATGCTGTCTTTCTAGAAAATAAATATATTTCTAGAGACAGAGTGGGAGAAAATTTGAACTTGATGAAGTTCAAGAGCCACAAACCGAAGCAGAAAATGAGGAAACCGTTCCCTCGTCTTCTGACACGGTTATAATCCCTAGGAGGTCAGGAAGAATTAGTCATCAACCTGACCGTTACCTCGGTAACATCGAGGAGGAGGGCGATTTGTTGTTATTCGAAAGCAACGAACCCTCAACCTACAAGGCGGCTATTAGTAGCCCCAACTCCGAACAATGGCTAGAGGCCATGAAATCCGAAATGGATTCTATGTACGAGAACCAAGTTTGTGACTTGGTAGATTTACCTGAAGGAGTGAGACCCCTTCAGTGTAAATGGATATTCAAAATCAAACTCGGCATGGATAAACATATTGATGTTTACAAAGCTAGATTGGTGGCAAAGGGCTTTTCACAAGTCCAAGGTATTCATTATGATGAAACCTTTGCACCGGGTGCTATGCTTCGATCCATAAGGATAATCTTAGCGGTAGCCGCATTTCATGAATATGAAATATGGCAAATGGATGTAAAAACCGCCTTCTTGAATGAGATTCTAGAAGAGGAAGTGTACATGACACAACCTAAAGGTTTTGTAGATACATCTAACCCTAAGAAAGTATGCAAGCTTAAGAGATCCATTTATGGTCTTAAGCAAGCATCAAGGAGTTGGAATCACAGATTCGATCATGTTATAAAACAAAATGGATTCGCTCGAAGAGCCGAGGAACCTTGTTTATACATGAAGTTTAGTGGGAGTAAAGTAACCTTCCTTGTTTTGTATGTGGATGACATACTATTGATTGGAAATGATATTCCAAGTCTGAACTCGGTAAAGGTGGAATTGGGAAACCATTTCCAAATGAAGGACTTGGGAGAGGCACAACGCATCTTGGGTATCTGGATCTATAGAGATAGATCTAAAAGGATACTAGCATTAAGTCAAGAAACTTATATTGATAAGATTCTTGATAGGTTCAATTTGAAAGACTCCAAGAGAGGCTTTATTCCGATGAGTGTAGGAATAACATTGAAGAAATCTCAATGTCCTACGACTCGCGAAATTGAACGCATGAAATTAATCCCTTATGCTTCATTGTAAGATCAATCATGTATGCTATGATGTGCACTCGTCCCAATGTCGCTTTCGCTTTGAGCATGACGTGGTATCAAGCTAATCCGGTGAGAATCACTGGATAGCTGTGAAGAACATCCTTAAGTACTTGAGAAGAACTAAGGATTCGTTTCTAGTGTTTGGAGGTCAACTTGAGCTACGTGTAAAGGGTTACACGGATGCAAGTTTCCAAACCGATGGGGATTATCTGAAATCCCAATCCGGCTATGTCTTTATGGGGGTGCTATTTGCTGAAAAGGGTTTCAAGCAAAGTGTCACTGCGGATTCTACAACGTATTTGAATATTTGGCGGCCTTTAAGTCGCTAAAGAAGCTGTATGGATTCGGCAGTTCTTGGGTGGACTAAGAGTAGTCCCTAGTGCCGCAAATCCAATCACTATTTATTGTGATAATAGTGGGGCCATCTTTCAAGTAAAGGAGCCCAAGTCTAGTAATAAGTCTAGACACGTTTTGAGGAAATACCATGTTATAAGAGATAACGTGAAAAAGGAAGGAAATAGATATTTGTAAGGTTGGGACAGACGATAACATCGCTGATCCTTTAACCAAGCCTCTTTCGAGGGCTAAGCATGACGCGCACACCGCCTCTATGGGGTTGAGGCGTATGCCTGATTTCCTTTAGTTTTCAAGATATGTAATGGATAAAGTATCCTATTACATATATGAAAATAACATTCATTGTTTAGAGTATATTTACTCTTTTAAGTCATTATTGAATGCATACTTTGTTTATCCGAATAGTTGTGCGACAACTTTGAACATATTCAAGTGAACGGTATAAACTAAGTATTTGGTCCCTAGTCTCTCATATGAGGTGACGTCTCGAAGAGACTAGATTGCAAGTCGTTCGATGGTGGGTTCAACACCATGGGGTCATAGTGATGACTGCTCGTTTGCATACACAGACTGTGATACACTCTGTCGGCCAGTGACGCTTATAGAATTCCTTTTCAATGAGATTGAAACCTGGTCGTGGTGGGAATTCTATAGTATTCCTTTAGTCGATTCTTTGGTGGGAACTGATTATGCGAGTCGGTGCGGTTTAGAGTGACTTTCATTTTTGTCCTAAGCCGTGCGTGAAAGGGGTTATAAGGGCATCTTTGGGGTCATGGTGATCTGCATTATACAAAGATAATCGAGTGGAAGGAAATGTCCACCCTCGTCAGGGTAAAACATCTTTGGGCCACTCGAGGAGTAGTCATTTGAAAATGCGTGGCCACGCTCGGTAAGAATCTACGGTAGATTCCCGGTCAGGCCGACTACTCTCCTTATCGAGGAAACCACTCACGATATATATCTCGGGATGCAAATCGACTGTAAGACACCTTGCATCAGTGGGAGATGTGAAAGCGGACATGAGAATTGGTAATGCACAACTTGTCTCGGACAAGTGGGAGATTGTTGGAGTAAGTGTCCTCCGCAATAGTGCGATTACTTAATAAATCTCAATTAAGGAATACATGGGGATAATCCTGAATTATTGTCAATTGATTAACGTAAATCAATAACGGTTGGCTGACTAGAGTTTGACGTTATTGTCGTGAGAAGCAGCGGTAATCAATTGATCCCTTTAAGTCACACCTATAGGAACGCATCTAAATGATAAAGCTAATTAATTGTATGAGATACGATTAAATTAGTAACTTGATAATTCGACTAACGGTTAGTCAGTGAATTAATTTAGAGAGAAATCGAGTTGTGAACTCGAGTGATTTAATTTTATATCGATAAAATTACTGGAGGAGATGAGAATTAGTGATTAACTGTTAATTCACTAATCATGTATATTTTACTAATGAGATTGGTAAAAGTACATTTTTAATATATGTGTAAAGTACATGTATATTAAGGAAGAGTTTAATTGATTTACACTTTATTATATTAGATAATTAAGTGATAAATTATATCAATTTGTGAGACAAATATTGATGAACAAAATGGACCCATTATGGGCATAGTGGACCGTCCAAGTTGGACACACAAGAGGATAGATGCTTCCTTTTGTCCTATTCATTTTGTTTACACATGCATGTGAAAAAACACAATGATCACAATGCAACCAATTTCTCTTATCAAGAGAAAGACTCTTCTCTTCTCTACATGCATAAGGGGGCCGAAAATTTGGAGTGTCTTGGACACTTCATTTTTACTTGTTTCTCTACATAAAACACAAGGCTAAGAGAAAGTTGATTCATTCAAGCATTCTCTCCTTTCTCTCTCATTTTCTCTCTAAATAACATTCTCATATTAAAGATTACTAAGAGTTAGTAATAATAATAATTTTCATATTATCAAGCTAATACTAAGCTATTTCTAGATCTAAATACTTAGTATTATTTGGAGTGTTCTTGGGTGCATCTTTTAGGAGGTTTTCTCTTTGAAAACTTGGGTTCTTTGGAGGATCATCCTAAGCTATATCTCAAGAAACTAAACTAGAAAGGAGTTCTAGTTTAGTGCCCTAATATCCTTTAAGAGAAAGGTATAAATTTCTAAACTTGTTTACAATGTAAATTTGTACTACATAGATCTTGCTAAATCAAATTAGAGTAATTTGATTTACACTAATACTTGATTAGTGAATGGGATCCGATCCCTACACTTTTCGCGATGGCTTACCGTGCGTGATGGATTATGCTGCTCTTCCACGGGGAGATCGAGTCTTATGGCGAACAGGTGCTATTTTGCCAAGTGAAGCTGCTGCTAGTGGCCAACGTCCTTGGCCCAATTTGACGTGATTTGTTGAGTTTGACGACGGTTGTGCGGGACCATAATAAACCAGCGCTATCCGGGAGGCAACCCGATGACATTTTGTAATTTGTTGTACTTTATTTTGGTTTGGTTGGTTTTTGACTTTGACATTTTATTAGTTTGCTTTTATGAGCGCGTGAGGACGAGGGGTTTATAGTTGATTTAGCATGCAGGTACTTGAGGACTCTGCGTCCTTAGTGGTTTTGAGACAGGCCTCACTCACGGCCTTGCTCGGCCTCCTCTTCTCGCGTGCTATTCCGAAGTACTACATAGCTGGACTGAAATGGACGCATATTCGTGGATCATAAGCCGCACTCCATGCTTTGCTTTGGTTTGGGGGAGCTCCTTCACGAGCATGTGAGCTTTCTTTCTCCTTTTTCCCTCGTTTCCTCGCTTTCATTTTCCTACCCCCGTCTTTTATTTGTCCTTCTTTGCTTGTGGTTGTGCTGTTTTCCACATTGAGGGCAATGTGTGATTCTGGTTTGGGGGAGGAAAGCACTTTCGCGCTTATTCTTTTGCATTTTTCATTTTGTGTGCTTTATTTTTAAAAAATTTTGCATTTCCAAACCATTTTTCGCTTTGAATTGTCAAGTTTGGAGAATTGATTAGTGTGCTATTTTGATCTTTAGTATCTCCAAGTCGACTTTCTATCGTCGTAACTTGCACTATATGTTTGTTTCCTGTTAGTAGATTGCGAGCCTCAAACACTAGCCCACTCATTTGCTTAATTCTTATCGCTTTTCGTTTCTTTTACTTTCGATATTGGCATTTGAGTAAGGCAATTGGCTTGTGGTATGTTGGAAAGTTGGAATGTGGTATGAACGGCATGATTTATTTATGTTGGAGCAATGCTCCGATGCTCTCGGAGGGGATTCATTGATTTGAGTAACCACAGTGGCCATGAATTTGGTTGCGACCGAGAGTATGAGCAATGATGTAACCCTTAAGGAAATATGTGTACCCGAGCTCGATTTTTACCGAGTGAACGTCAAGCTAAACGGTATAACATACGAGGGATGCTCCACATTGCACGAAAAAAAAAGAAAGGAAAGAAAGAAAAAGAAATGGAATGATTTGGAAAGTATGGTTGAATGGAAGTGGTATGCGTGGTTGGCCTTGCTGGAATCCATTTGTCGTAAAGTTTAATTTTTGCGAAAGCGTTTAGAGGCTAGCATTATGATGTGGTGTGAATGGTTGAGACTTGTGCTCTATTCTCGGCGAAACAGACTATGGTTTGTAAGTTTGCGTGCATAGGTTGTCCACTTTGAGATGCTAACGTGATTAACTAGCTATACTTTGATTCTCTCCGACGCTATTTGCTTGAGGACAAGCAAAGGTTTGGTTTGGGGGAGTTTGATACATGTCATTTATATTGCTTATATGCCCCCGTTATAGTCGTATTTAGCTCGCACTTACTTGATTTCATTAGTATATTAGTAGCTATTTGCTTTATACTGCGATACTGTTGTTCCTCATGTGTATTTTGCAGGTTTTGGCGGTCCTGAGCTAAAACCTGCGACAAATGGAGCAATATCGAGTATCGTGACATCATGACAAGGCTCGAGAGTCAATTCGAGAGTCATACGACAAGTTGGGACGTCAAACCTATAGGTTCAGAGCGAAACCTATAGGTTCAGAATACGTGAAACAGGGCAAAAGTTGCTGGAACTTTCTGATGTGCTAAGAACTGCTCGGTTCTGCCTGAACCGATCGGTTTGACCCCCTGAACCGATCGGTTTGGGTACGAACCGCTTCGGATTCTGCCCACCTTTTCTCCGGATTTTCGTGCTATTATAAATAGAGCTCGAGTAGGGTTTTATCTGGAGGCTTTTCATTTTATTTCAGCCTAGGTTTAGAATTAGTTTTCCTCTCCTTTAAAACTCAAAAAAAACTCTTAGGTTTAGATTGAATTCATCCTTCAAGACTCGATCTTTTACATTGCAATTGTTGATTTCTCCAGGTTTAATCTATTGTTCTTGCTTTATCATGTCTTCTCTTTATTACTTCAATTGCTTTGTTCTAGTTTTGATTATGCATAGCTAATTCTCAATTAGGGTTTAAGGTGATTGTGATATTGATTCAGAACATGTTTTAATCGTTTATATTGATTGAATTTGTGCAATTGATTTCTTCCTGCGCGTTTTAATTATCAATTGAATTTAGGGACGCCTTTATTGAATTGAATTTAGGTTGTTTCAGTTTAAGATCGAAAGCCTAATTGAAACTAGACTCACGCGTAATTGATAAGTTGAATTTAGTACGTAGCGAGAGCCCGCTAAATTTGCTTAAGGTTGAATTTGACTCGAGATAGCGTTTTCCCAAAACCTAATCAGTTGCATGCTTTCAATTGATTGAATTTCCTTCCGAGTTGAGTTCTGAATCGATGTCACATGAGCCTGATGCCCTAATCTCCCTCTTATTCATATTCACCTCATTTTACTCTTTGTTCTTAGTTTAATCCTTGAAAACACCGACTTTTCATACCTTGAGATTGACCTGCCTTAGCTTAGCAACTCTTTGACTACCTGTCTCTCTGAGGATTCGACCCTACTGCCACTAGCTACCTAGTTAGTTGTCTTTAGGTTTATCTTGATAAGGTGACACGACTTTAGCCTCATCAGCTATAATGGGAGATTGCGACAGTATCTCTCAATGACCAATGCTCATGCGGATGGATTGTTTGAAGGAGGCGTAGTGAACAAGCGACGTTTGTGCGAGCGTTACATGAACTTGAGTGACGTGAGCATTTCTGCTCGGTCTAGGAGGAGAGCTCTAGGGTTTTGCTTGCTACAACGGTACTGTTTTGCTGGGTCGATGGAAGATGGTGTGCATGGTCATGCTAGGTATGCACGGGTCATGGAGGAGATGGAGCTGGGTCACGATCCTTCAGCGTTGATCTTGGTTGAGACTATTTTAGGCTTGGACGATCGCCATGCGAATCGTCTAAGCTCGTATCGTGGATGTGCTAGGATTCTGCAGATTTGGCTGATGGAGCGTCTTCGCGTGCTGGCCCCTCCTGGAGGTGATGTCTATGTTCCTGCCGGGTTGACTACTCGTTCTCTTCATTGGGCTATGCCTCGGGAGCGGTCAGTGAACTACTTCCAAGGGTTCGTTCGGGAGAGGACGATAAGGTGGGTCATGTCATGGTGGTCCATTCGACACATCACGGCACCGTCGGTTGCGGATGCGGCTAATGGGATAATGTTGTGTGGATTCGAGCGGGGCATATGGATCTACCCTCATCGGTTGAGAAGACAGATCGGTCTAGCACAGGTTATTCCTGCGCAGGATACTCGGATATGCGAGTCGGTTATTCTGAATAACCGGATGATTGATGCGTGGGTGCGAGGGTGGTCTGATCGAGTGACTTGGGCTCGACCAGCTGGTTCTGAGACTACTCGTGTCTCGGGCTTCTATACGAGATGGTTTATTAGTATGGATTCTCGTGATAGGGAGAATATGCGGAGGCGCGAACAGACGGGTGCGAGACCGTCGTTGGCGCATGCTGCGGTGCGTGGAAGATGGGACTATAGCGACCTGGCGAGTTCGAGTGCGGGGGCGTCTTCTTCTAGGCCACTTGGAGAGCGACTTGGACCTAGGGTGACCGTGCAGGATCGTCTGGGTGAAAGGATTGAAGCTGGGGATGAAGAAGGCCCTATTGAGCCCCCAGGGTTCGAGAGGGATATTCCGAACCCAGTGATTGCTTCGGTTGTTGTTCGTGCGGATTCTTCAAAGGATGAAGGGGAGGAGGATTCCCAAAAGCGCCGTAGGAAGGATGCTTAGACTTAGAGTATAGATGTTTTATTCAAAGAATTTTCTGCTTATTTATTTAATTGTTCAATGAATAAAATGAGTTTGAAAGCTGGTTTTAAACTCCTTCTTAGAATGTAAACATTTTTAAAATTCATGATTAATAAAGAAAGTATTTGCCTACTGTCTCGCCTCTCTTGTCTCGTTTTTATCCTCGACCTTTTTAAGCTTCGGATATATGTTTTTGTTTTAAGTCCTCGACCTTTTTAAGCTTTAGACTCGTATTTTGTGTTTTAAGCTTTGAGCGTGTCGTTTTGTGTTGACTGTGCTCTCGACTTTTTTAAGCTTTGAGCGCGTCATTTTGTGAGTGCATCGCCCTTGACCTTTTTAAGCTTTGGGCGTGCGTGCAAAGAAGTTCGGTTGTGCTTTGAAAAGCTGCCTACGTATCTATGTTTTACACAGAATCAAACCGGCGTAGTTCGTGATTTTGGTTGAGTCTTTTGTGAGACTGCCTACGTATCCATTTTTGTGGAATCATACCAAGCGTAGTTCATCCGTGCGTTGTGTTTTTTTGTTTTTTTTTTTTTTTGGAATACATTGCAAAGTTGTGTAAAGCCTAAGGGTAGTATTTCTTAAGCTGATCGAGGTTGGTGGGTAGGTTGAATTCTTCACCGTCGAGATCGGTTAGCTTTGCAGCTCCTCCGGGAAGGATTTCTTTAACCAGGAATGGTCCGGCCCAATTAGGTTTGAATTTCCCTCTTGGATCGATCGGTAGCGGGCGCCACTTGCGATTTAAGGACCAAGTCACCCACGTTGATATTGCGTGGTTTGACTCGTTTGTTGTATGCGCGTTGTAATCTTGATTGGTACATGCGAACGGTGCTTAGTGAGTGTAAGCGCCTTTCGTCCAGGAGGATGAGTTGTTCATATCGTTCGCGTGCCCATTCTGCTTCTGGTATGTCTGCTTCCATTAGAATTCGAAGTGACTGCATTTCGATTTCTACAGGTTGTACAGCTTCCATGCCGTAGGTTAGGAAGTAGGGTGTCATCCCTGTTCGTGTGCGTATTGTGGTTCGATATCCCCATAAGGCAAAAGGAATCTTGTGTGGCTAATCATGGCATGTGTCAATCATCTTTTTGAGAATGGTGACTACGGTTTTGTTTGCAGCTTCCACCGCGCCGTTGGTTTGGGGTCGGTACGGTGATGATCTATGTCTTTGAATGTTGTACTTAGTGAGGATAGGTTCGACTTCTCCTCGGAAATGTGAGCCTTGATCGCTAATCAGCTCGTGGGGTATTGTAGATACCCGTATCCGTACCCCCTAAAAACAAACCCGATGATGAAAAGGACTTTCATGCATGCTTTTAAAAGAGTCGAAACGGTACAAAAGTGTCTAAAACGTATTTAGTCATTCTTAACGTATTAATTTGAACTTTCATAATCATAAAAATGAATGTCACTCTTAGTCATTGTGAGCACGATACAGGAACGTCTTATTAAGCCAAGCCACAAAAACAGCCCAACTAGCTACAAAACGGCCCAAACTTACAAAAACGACCCAAAACGCACACTAACACAACACTCAAAACGGGCCAAAGTGCGTCCCGTGTCACATTTTCACAAAACTAGACTCTACAATACCGTAAAATAATATAACCTAATATTATTTTATTTCGAGCCAAAACCGAAAAACACGACAAAGAGCAAAGCTCGAAAAACAAAATGGAGCCAAAAACTAATTTGGGCGAAGATATCCAAATAAAACATAATCATCACCTGATCACACGTCCAAAACCAAAAGGCAAAGATAAACAACACCAAAACAAAATAGAAATCGCTTTGTTGCAGTGATTAAGTTTCTAATCGCTGTTAACAGCGATTATAAATTCCTCCCCACGCGCTCGCTTTTCATTTTTCTTACAAAATCTAACCCAAACAAAATATAAAGCGCTTTGTACACAAAGCGATTTATATTTTGTTTACCTTCAAATAAGCCAACCTCTATAAATACCAACCCACTTCATTCATTTCAAATATCGGTTTTTACAAAACACATTAACACACTCACAAAATCCACTCAAAAATACCGTCTTTTCACTTTCGAAAGGTAAACATTTTACCTACGCTCTGGGACGTTTTGAGACTCGGACAAAGGGGTTACATTAACTGACCCGATATTGGCATTAGCGGCCGTATTCATAATACGGTTGTAGTAGTAATTCGGATTCATAATCCGTCTAAACCCCGCCAATATCGCATAAATAACGACTCATTATCACTAAAGCAAACCGACGTCACTTTTATAATTATGCAAGTCCTCATTCATGCATTAAATAACGACTAGAATCATGGATCCAACACTAAATTGTACCGTTTCATAGAGTCTTTTAGCATGTCAAAACTGAGGGTTTTTACAAATTCTTAAAGAGTCAAAATACGAGGTCGGAAAATAACGTTTATGGTAATAATTTAGCCAATAAATTATTATTTAACGTACATTTCCTATAGTAAAGTCATTATTTTGACTATTTACATTATTTATGCATTTTTATCGAGTCATATATATTCGCACTTGTACGTAGCGTCATTTTAGCCCAAATATCGAAATTAAATAAATGTTTTCAAATTAGTAGAGACTACTTATACGTAGGCTTTTTGATTTCAGTTTTCAAAAACACATTTTTGTCAAAACTTTTGAAAAGTAACCTCACTCCGAATCCCTTCTCTGGTTTCAAACCTCAGATTGATAGATATCGACGCATCTTGAAATCTGAGACACTCGTGTCTTGTATTTCAAGACGCGTTGAATAGGTTCCAAATTCCTTTAATATTTGGTGGCGACTCCGAAAATACATTTTCAAAAAGGATTTTTCTACTTTTCTTTTTTGGTCACAAATTCATGCAATGATCTCCCCCATTTTTCACAAAACTTCGCACCCTTTTTCCTGCGAGGCGCATTCCGCACCCTACGCCCCCGCACGGGGCGAGGTCGGGCGCGCGCAGGGCGTCGATAGGTCTCACTTTCCCGGTACCTTCAGCTGGCGACTCCGCTGGGGACGAGCATGATTTTTATTATTTTTGAAAAACTAGTTTTTCTTTTATTTTAAAAACATAAAGAGGTGAAGCTTGAAACTTTGAAAACATTTACGCTTTCGATATTTGGGCAAAAGTACGTTGAGTCGAATCCTCCTGATTCAAACCACACCCTCTGAGGAACGGCCCCTAGTAACTCTTGCTTCATAAGTGAGGTAACTCTGGACACGTTGTTCTCTCACCCCTCCACGATTACAAGTACGGCATCCGTACAAACGATCGTAACCAGTCAAACTCGAACGCTCTAGGGCCCGTCTTGAATTCACACCTAAGACGTGTGTAGTCTTGCGGGTGCCCCTACCAAAACGTTATGGGAATGGCCGGAGGGAACCTTACCCTATAAACCAAAAACTTGTGTTTATATGAAAAAGTGTGAAGCTATAGTACCCTCACTATAGTCGTCTTTCAAAACCTTTGCATGCAAAAACATTTCCTAGGCATTATACTTTTAAAATACGTCCATTTTTGAAATCCACTTTTAAACTTTTTTCAAAAAGGTCATACTTTTAAAAAAACACGCCGTTAGGCTCTTTGACCTATAGTCATTTGAGTTTGATAAATAAAATGCCAGTGCATTTAAAACCGATCCAGGATAATCGCTAGATCCCAGATCTTTTTCAAAACGTAAATGAATTATGCGGTGACGATATCGTCATAATACATTTCTTGCAAAAAATTTCATAGAGCAAAAACCCGTAAATGTCAATGCATTTCGGAGATTTTAAATGAAATTAACCTTTAGTACGTTAGAATTAGCTCTAAGTCGAGTGACTTCATAGTCATCCCGATTTAATCTTTTTCCTCAAAAAACCAAAAACGCGGGCTCGTTCAGATGCGAACCCGTTGATTTAATTTTTGAATCAAGTGACCTATCGTCATTTTGATTTAATTCCCTGAGTCACACGTAAAAGGCGAACAAGTGATCGCCATTTACCCAATTTTAACATCCTCAGATCGACTAGCCTATCGCTACTTCGGTTTAATCCTTTTTATCGTAATGATAAACCCCTAGCAACATACCGCTAAACTGGGTTAATCGGGCTACGATCATAAAAATTTTCCTACCTCGAGATTAGGGACGTGTCAACATGCCCCTACCTCAAAAGCTTCCTGTGTCTTTTAAGCTAAAAACACGAGTCGAGTCATGCACCCACTTTTTTACTCCTTTGCTTTTTTCCAATTGTGAATGTGATTTTTCGTTGAGTCTTTTCTTCCTTTTTAGAGTCACTAAAGGTTTGAAAACTTTGTCAGGTCCACTCCTTTGAAAAACCACGAACACCCTCATGAAACACAATATGAATTTCCGTTTCAACCTCGCAAGTGACGAAGCTGCCCTTCCACCACCTCCTCCGCTAATGACGATCACCGAACACGTAAGGCTGCTTGACCACAAGATAGCCAACCTCGCCGCCCTATTCGAGCATCTGGCCGCCATGCAGAAGATCAAAACCGATAAAAACGCTAGACTATTCGCCGAAGAGTCTGCTCGACACATCAAGAGGATTCGATCCCTAGAAGATGAAATCTACAAGTACAAACTGGCCAAAACTGCAGATCATGGTCGCCAGGGCAATACTCCTCGAACCACGACCACGGCTGAACCCTTTAACACTGCAAACAGAAGGCACCAGTAAGAACCAATTTTCCTAGCACAACCCACTCGCTCTGCATCTCCAGGTCATCACCTGGGCCGTTCTCATCACAACAATGACGGAGGTTCGACCCTCTTTATGTCCTACTCAAAGGCATTGGGAAAGCTCGTAAAGAAAAACATTCTGCATCTCCCCAAGCCCACCAGTGAACCACCTGAGGATAAGAAACCACTATCATGGCACGAAGACTCGTACTATGAGTTCCACAGGGGGAAAGGACATGACACTGAGAACTGTTTCCGCTTGAAGAACGTAATCCAAGACATGATCGACAACGAGACGATCGACAGGACAAGCATAGCTCCTAAACCAACAGTCCAGCATAGCACGCCCCGTTCTCACCCCATTTTCGTAGGAACGCATCCCATCCTCAGTCATCCCTTCCTGGGTCCCACAAGCGATCACGAGGTCAACGTCCTTTTCGACAGCATCAACAACGGTAGCAACATTGATCGCATTCGCCAAGCTAGGACAAGAACGGAACCAAGGCATGAGGACAGGAAAGAAATCTTCACCCCGATCCCTCATCAACATCCCCTCAGACAGTCCGACGGCCACAATAAAGCTCCTCACCCCCAACATCCGTATCAGTCTCCTTTAGAGCTACAAATACCGCCAGGATTCCCTCCCAAACGCACATGCAAAGGCAGAGACAAGAGCATAGTCAAGGATATGACTAACCTACCCATAACCAACGACCCTTCCTTAGACACGACATGGCGTAACACCAGAGATATCCTCCCAGCACAACTCATTAGCCGCATCATCCGGGATTGGCTACCAGGCGCCATAACTTTCTCCCACGCAGACCTGCCATCCTTCCAAGACCTACACAACCCAGCACTCTACATAACCGTAGAGTGCCGTAACATGATATTACCCGTTACTCTCATCGACAATGGCTCCGCGATCAACATCCTGCCCCTAACAACAGCCCTCAAGCTAGGACTAAAAGAAAGTGATGTCACCCCTTGCTCCAACAACATAAGAGCATACGACGGTACCTCCCGCAGCATAGAAGGTGTCATATCACTACCCATCGTGATAGGACTCATCGAGACAAAAACCCAATTCCAACTCATGGACATTCCCCCGGCATACAATATGTTACTAGGAAGGACATGGATTCACGCTACCGGGGCCATAACATCAACTCTCCACCAAAAGGTTAAAATCCCTTTTTACAACGAGGTCATCACCATAGAAGCCTCAGATTTCCGAGCCGCCCTCCGACAACTGAAGCTCGAAGAAGACGCCACCCTATCTACCAATGACCCGGGAAGTTCCAATTCAAGCGTCTACACCTAGAGTCTAGGATCCTGCGTCATCATGACGCCATTTCTCTTAAGACGGCTAGGTCACTCATCTACGTTCCTAATATAGTAAGTCTCAGTAAGAACTAGAGTCATTAAGGTTATCCAAAGCTCCCTCGTCTGAGCTATCTTCAAATGTAACCGCTTTTGATAACATTAATAACATGAAAGTTTTTGATTACTCTTTGCCTCATTTAAAAACTACGTATTCCAATGATCACGATAAATTTAAACTAAAAAACATTGCATTATATAGATACATTGCAAGCATTGTCTCAAAACCCGAACAGGAGCCCATCATTGAAGACACAACAACCATCGACATAGGCACGCCCGAAGAACCTCGAGAACTACAACTGGGGGCTTCCCTAAGCGCAGAAGAAAGGGCCACATATACCAAGCTCCTCGCAGAGTTCAAGGACGTCTTCGCCTGGTCATATAAGGACATGCCCGGCAAAGACCGTGAGATAGCTGAACACCGCATCCCGATCAAGCAAGCCAGGCCGGTCAAGCGAAACTCCGACGCATCAAGCGAGAATGGTCCTCATGGTCAAAAAAGAGATCGAGAAACAACTACAAGGTGGGTTCATCCGGAGTCATCGAATACTCGACTGGGTCTCGATATGGTGCAGGTTATGAAGAAAAAGCGGCAAAATACGGTATGTGCCGACTTAGGACTGAACAAAGCTCGCCAAAAGACGATTTCCCACTACCTCACATGGACATCCTAATTGACAACGTGGACCACGCCTTACTATCATTGATGGATGGATATGCAGGATACAACCAAATCAAAATGGCGTGAGATGACATGCCAAAACCACTTTCGTAACCCCCTGGGAGCGTCTTTATTCTGTGATCATGCCATTTGGGCTCATAAATGCCTGGCGCTACCTACCAACGCACTGCTACCACCTTACTCCACGACATGATGCATAAGGAGGTCGCGGTATACGTCGACGACATGTTCGTAAAATCAAAAGAAAGGGATGACCACGTCATAAACCTTCGGAAATTCTTCACCCGAATCAGGCAGTATAAGATGCGATTGAACCCACAGAAATGCACCTTTGGGGTCACATCAGGCAAGTTGCTGGGTCACATAGTAAGCCAGCGCGAGATCGAAATAGACCCAACCAAAATCAAGGCAATAATGGGTATGAAACCGCCAAGCAACATCGACGAAACAAGGAGCTTTTTGGGACAAGTCCAATATATCTCCCGATTTATCAGCAAACTTACCATGATTTGTGAGCGAATCTTCAAAAAATTGAAGAAAGAAGAGCATACGAAATGGGACGACGATTGTCAACAAGCATTCGACAAAGTCAAGAGCCTGCTCACAAATCCACCCGTTCTGGTGCCCCCACAAAAGGACTTGCCCCTATCGCTATACTTAACGACTACGCCAAACGCTATGGGCGCCATGCTCGCCCAAGAAATCAACAACGAAGAACGGGCTATCTACTACATCAGCAAAAAGTTCCACGATTACGAAACTCGGTATGAACCAGTCGAGAAAAGTCGCCTCGTGATGCGGGCAACAAAAAGCTCGAGCACTACCTACTCACTAGCACAACAAGAGTCTACTCCTAATGGACCCCAGTACCTATTTGAGAAACCAATCCTAAATGGGCGCATGGCCCGTGGACCACGCTTCGGCAGTATGAACTCAAATACCTCCCTCTGAAAGTGATCAAGGGAAGAGCAGTTTCCGACTTCCTTGCAGAAAACGCTATCATCGAACAACCCATAATCGACACAATGTCATTCCCTGACGATGGAATCTTTGCCATAGAAAAGGAATACTGGCAATTATACTTTGACGGAGCATCAAACTACCGCGGCTACGGAGTAGGAATACTCTTAATATCCCCAAATGGCGACCATACTCCGCTCTCGATCAAGCTCGATTTTAGCGTCACAAACAACGCCAGAATCACGGCTGCATTTACTACTGCAAGCCGCCATCGCCCTCAAAATAAAGAACCTACGGGTGCATGGAGATTCATTCCTCATCATAAATCAAGTGACCGGGGCATGGAAGATCATGAGCGAAACCCTCACCAAATACCAAGCAAAAGTACAAAAACTCCTAACCAACTTCGACTGCATCGAATTTTACCACCTCCCAAGGGAAGAAAACCAGTTTGCCGACGCACTGTCAAAACTCTCATCCCTCCTGAACATGCCACCAGACATGAAGTTACTACCCATCATCGTCGAAAGACGTGACGAACCAAAGATACATCCATACCATTGACACGGGCGGCCGAGCGACAGAGCCTTGGTATCAAGCCATAATCAACTACAAAGCAGACAACACTTACCCACCCGACACCGATAAACGTGGACAGAGCTATCGGACTCTAGCTTCCCAATTTGTGCTAAAAATGGGACAATTACTCAAGAAAACTCCACAAGGGACGCCGCTCATATGTGTCGACTACAAGAAGGCGGAAATCATCACACAAGTCCATGATGGCGAATCACGGACCCCACATGAACGCTCGAGCACTCTGCAAGCAGATTCTACGACTAGGATGGTATTGGACAACCATGGAAGTGCATCGCATCCAATACGCCAAGCATTGCCACAACCGCCAAATTTTCAAAGAATGTCCAAAGATGTACCTCCTTCACCACTATACAAATTTAACCTCACCTGGCCCTTTTCAACCTGGGGCATCGGCGTAATAGGAAAAGTCCACCCCATCGGAGCGGAGGTCACCGTTTCGTGCTAGTGGCCATCGATTACTTTACTAAATGGGTGGAAGCAGCATCTTTTCGAACCCTTGGCTCCAAAGAAGTCGCCAAGTTCATCCAGACGAACATCATATGCCGGTATGGCATACCCCATGAGTTCATCAGCGATCAAGGCTCGCACTTTCAGCGCGAGACAGAAGCTATACTCACAAAATACAACATCCAACATCACAAATCCTCGCCCTATCGACCCCAAACCAATGGAGCCGTTGAAGCAGCAAACAAGACAGTCGTCACCATACTCGAGAAAATGATCGACAGCTGCAAAGATTGGCCCAACAAGATACCATATGCATTATGGGGATACCGCACTACCATTCGCACGCCCACAGGCATGACCCCCTATTTTCTCACCTATGGCATGGAAGCCGTCCAACCAGTGGAAATAGAAATACAGTCTCTACGCATACTAATGGAAAGTAGCATCCCGGAAGCAGAATGGGCCCGTGAACGGTACGAACAACTCATGCTCCTGGACGAACGCCGACTGCATTCCCTGAGTACCGTACGAATATACCAAGCCCGACTACAACGAGCATTCAACAAGCGAGTTAAGCCACAACACATAAAAGTAGGTGATCTCGTACTAAAGTCAGTCCGAGCACCACTTCCAGTCGACCCACGAGGAAAATTCAAGCCTAACTGGGCTGGACCCTACCTCGTCAAGGAAATCTTCACAGGCGGAGCAGCAAAACTAACCGACTTGGACGGTCAAGAGTTTAACCTAGCAACAAACCTCGACCAGCTCAAAAAGTACTACCCTTAAAAACGCCTTGCAATGTATCTATAAAATGCAAAATTTTCTAAAAATCAATTCATGGACCGACATGTCCTTAAACATGTTCATGGACCGACATGTCCTTAAACATGTTCATGGACCGACATGTCCTTAAACAGGACCGACATGTCCTTAAACATGTTCGTGGGCCGGCATGCCCTTAAACGTGCACTCTCTCTACAAAAAAAAACAAAAAAACAAAAAAAAAAAAAACACACAATTCATTGGCCGGCATGCCCCTAAACATGCATCCATCAAACACAATTCATGGGCCGGCATGCCCCTAAACGTGCACATTCACCACAAAAAGCAAACACAACTCTTGGGCCGGTATGCCCTAAACGCATACACTTAGAACTACGCCGGTTTGATTCCACTTTTCGTGGATACGTAGGCAGCTTTGCAAAAAGCGCAACCGATATTCAACACAAAACAAAAATGACACGTCCAAAGCTTAAAAAAGTCAAGGACATAGTCGCCACAAAATTTGTCTCTTAAACCTAAGGGTTAAAAGGACAACATTCAACACAAAATGACGCGTCCAAAGCTTAAAAAAGTCAAGGACATAGTCAACACAAAAATTCGTCTTTTAAACCTAAAGGGTTAAAAGGACGATATTCAACACACAAAATGACACGTCCAAAGCTTAAAAAAGTCAAGAACATAGTCAACACAAAAATTCGTCTTTTAAACCTGAGGGTAAAAAGAACGACATTCAACACAAAACGACAAACCCAAAGCTTAAAAAAGTCGAGGGGATAGTCAATACAAAAATTTCCTAAAAAAACCATGCTTGCATTCTAAATCTTTGAAAAGAGATTAGAGCCAAGGAATTTCACACAAAATAACAAGCAAAATGAGGCAAAGTCGTAAATAAAAAACCTGATTTTTATTAATATTAAAAAGAACGGTTACATTTTAGATTTTTCAGACGTAGGAGCATAAACTACACTAACAAACACTATAATATATTACAGTACAAATCCCGGCATGTACATCGGGTTTAGGATAGACAATATAATACATAATACAAAATAGTATGAACATAATACTAACAAAACATACATAAACAACACCAATTTCCCTTCCTTCTCAAAAGCCGACTTAAAACCTTTCAGCTGAATATGGGACCACCGACCCTCAACCCCTACGGCGACCCACAGCCGAACACACATTCAGAAGTCTGAGGAGCCCCGTTTTAGCTCTAGGGCGCGAAGGCACGACCTCTTATGGGGGCTCTGGGCAACGGTCCACCTAGTATAGGCCGGCGATACCCGAGTCGTCCTAGGAACACCAGCCACAGGCCACCTGGGGCGCATAATCCAGCCGCTCGCCCAGGCATCGACTATATCACTAGTCAGCATAACCATCCCCGGCACCATAGTGTCATGACCAGGGATAAACTGTGCCCACCCTGTCTGTCGCCTCACTCGCAAAGGATGGATGTAAACGCCCATGTCAAACCCGCAGAGAAGGACTCCAGAGGGGCCATCGGCAGCTGCACAAGCCGTCACGTCAACTATCCCCCACCACGGTACTGACCAACGGATTGCCGATGACCTCACAAGTTCGGGAAAGTAATCGTCAGGACGATGGCGTGGGTCCAGCCACCTTATGTAACGTTTAGTCACACCCCCAGCAAAGTGTGACCCTTCAAGGCTAATGTCGCCCAGCACGCTCAGACGCTCCATCAGCCACACCTGAAGAATCAAGGGACACCCTCGGTATGGACGCTCCCTATTGCACGCTCGGTCATCCAGGCCCAGGATAGTCTCAGCCAAAATCACAGCAGAAGGGTTATAACCATACTCCATCTGTTGGACAACTGTGATTAAACGAGGGTCACTAAGCGCTCCCTCATACAACGAGTCGGGGAACATGTAAACATGGACCAAGCAGAACGCCAGCGCCCTTTTTCTAGCACCAAAGGAGATGTTTTCGTTGTCGTAATCCATAAAACGCTGACACAGACGGTGAAGATTGATACGACTCCCAGCAAATAACTCCTCTGTCTCGTCGCAGGTCATCTGGAGGTATGTCCGTACATGCCTCTTATACCCTGGATCCCTCCTTACACACACAAGTAGGTTAGTACGTAACCACCCACCAATGGCCCCAAACTCCTCAACTAATGGACAGACCTCTCCGCCAGGAAAGCGAAAAACATGGAAACTCAGGTCCCATTAGTCGAGACAAGCATCTAGGAACTCGGGCTCCAATCGAACCTCCCTCAGGCCCAGCAGTCCCCCCATACCACAATCTCTTAAGTCTTTTTCCTCGATACCCGACAAAGACGCACACCAACGGCGCAAGTTCCCTTCAAAATTCTCCATAATTCGACAAACGTTCCGTGAATATTTTGAATATTCTTGGAATATCGAGAATGGGAAATGAAAGGATGAGTGAAATGAGTTAACCTAGCCCTCCTTTTATAGCCGAGATTTGCAAGACGAAATACAACACAAAAACTTAAACGCTAGTGAACAAGCGATTAAAATAAATCAAAGAAAAACCACAAAACAAAAACTTAATCGCCTGTTTACAGGCGATTTTCTTTTTCTTTTCTGACAAAATTATTCGATTTCTTACACTTCTTACACACCTACGCCCTAAAACTTTAACTTATTACCCCAATTACTTCTTACCGACCTCTTGGTCGACATTTACGGTCCCGTCGCGTCGCCTCGATTTGCGTAATCGACTCTCGTCTTTCGTATTTCTCATTTTTCACAAAACACGATAATCACACAAAAATTAAACCCCACACAAAATACGATTTTCGCATTCACAATTTTCGTCTCAAAACGTCGTTTTAGCTCACATTTTTATAATGTCAAAAGCGTCTTTTTACGAGTCTAAAATATTTTCTAAACAGCATTTTTCAAAACTCCACATTTGCCTTTAGTTTGGTCAGTAGCGAGTTAGCCTCAATCGAGACATATATATATGCTTTTACGACTAACAATGTTTTGCAGGTACGCTCGGCGAGCAAATACGCGAGGATTTCAGACCCGACTACGACGCAGGAATGCATTTTTCGCAACAAGACAAAATAACCAAATCATACCCGTAAACACCCACAAAACCACAAACCAACCATACACAAGTCCCAATAAATAAACCATTACAAAACAAATATACTAATATTCATAATACAAGTCCAGTATATATACGAGTCCAAGCCTACTGCGAATGGTCACGACGCTGTAAGACAGCACGCAAGGAGTCGATCTCAGCACGCGCCCTATCAAGCTCCTCTGCGTGTCGACCCTCTAGCTCTGCCCGGACTCTCGCCAGCTCCTCGGCATGCGCGACCTCCATTTCGACGCGATCTCGCCTCTCTCACTCGACCGCTAACTCACGCCGAGCGTGACGCCTCATACGCCCCTTGCAGGCCTCTACTACCTTCGCTCACAATACCGCCAGGTTCGCGCGCCACAGCCTCCTGTGCACATCAGCCGTCACCTGCAACAATCCAACGAAATCCATTTAGCCTTCAAACCTAGGGGCTACAATCAACAGCTGCTTCAACAAAGTTTGACTTATGATTTTACACTAAAATCTAACTCAAACTGGGGGCTACAATCAAAAGCGACTTCCACAAAGTTTGACTTATGATTTTACACTAAAATCTAACTCAACCTGGGGGCTACAATCAAAAGCGACTTCAACAAAGTTTGACTTATGATTTTACAATAAAATCTAACTCAAACTGGGGGCTATACTACATAATACTCCACGAGTAAACAAAGACAGAAAGTACCTTCTTCACGCGCGGATCCCAGCTCTCCAGGCCCGCGTCGGTGACTACAGACAGACAATCCGACAGCACAATCGAATGTTGGCGTACCCTGCGTGAACAACGGCCAGATCCTCGACGAGCGGAGGAGGTGCAACTCAAGGTCGATCACGGGCGCTACAAAACAAAAATAGGGTAAATTTTTGCTTTGAAACCAAAACACATAGCGAAAGCGGAACAACAAAGCATACCTCGATCACGGCGTCGCGAAGGGTACGCTGTGCCCAAGTCACGTAATCCTCGGCCGCAGCGGGAGTCGGACTCACCTCGTGGTACACGTCCACGGCGCTTCGTTAGCATCGGACGTCTCCACAAACAAACCGGCGGCGAGGAGCAGTGCGATGAAGCCGCCACGACCGTCTGCGCAGACAGACGCCACCTAAGTGCCGACGAGCCGTCGCGAGTCTCAATGTACAGCCGCCGTCCGTCAAGGGGACCAAAGCGAGCTGCAATCGACGGAGGGACGCCGGTAAACTTCCTCCAAGGGTCACGAACGAAGTACAAAACAAAACCAAATTATAAACCACAAAAACAAACACAAACCCAAAAACAAACTACAAAAGACCAAAATACAAAACATAACCACCCTTACCTTATCCATCGTCATCCCGTTGAAGCGCACACGAGCCGCGTCATAGTTCAGGCCAATACCCTTCCGATCTGCAGTCGCATACGCATGGAAAGCCGGGTACGTGGCCGTCACCTAGAACGTGTCCGGAAGCAGAGAGGGGAAGTGAGCGTAGCACCAAGACTGCAAGCAATCAGAATACAACGTTACAAAAGGGAAGCAGAAACAAGACAACAAGACTCTGCAAAATCAAAACTTACCTCCATCAGAAGACCAGGGCCCACGAGAGACACATCCGAATCCTCGTCAATCCGGTCAGGGCGCACCGCGTCCCTCAGGTACCGGATCAGCAGCCCCAGAGCAGGGGTGACCCAGTCAAACTCACGTAGACGTGACATGTCTGACAGGGCCATCAGCACAGCCGTCGACGCTCGCTCCCCCTTGTTGCCAAAGTGGGTGGCCGTCAAGAACCACCACAACCACAGCCGGGCCCTCTGCTCAGCACACGCTCGAGTAGACCCCTTCTTCTTCTTCCCCTCGAAGAAGTCAGCGAACCATATAGTCCGGGGCTGAAACGTGTGCTCCTCGTTTTTCCCGCACCTAACCCCATCACCAATCGATAGGAGGGCGCTCACGTCCCCAGTCAAGCACGCCCTCCCCATGAGGCAACCCCGTGACAACTGCCCACGAAGAAGGAGTCACGCCAACCTCGTAACCAGGCATGTGGAAGGTGTTGGTCGTATCCCAAAACCTATCCAGCAACGCCCGAAGCACAGTAAGACACGAGTTCACCCGTTTACCCCGCACCTCTCTCTATTTCTGCACCAGGGGACCAAGAGCCGTCCCGAGCACTATGTCCCGCTCCTCTTGTGTAAGCCTCCCGTCAAACACGTCGAACACCGTCCGAAACCCAGAGAAGGTCCTCATCGCGCCTAACAGAAAGCCGACCTTCACTCGAATCGACAAGTGCTCGAGGACTCCAAGGCAGTCACGCCATCCCAATCCTTGGCCACCTGCGACCACAAACGCGGACCCTGGGGATAGTTAGGCCTCACGCCCAGCTCGTCAACCATCCCCATAAAAACCTCCGTCGCAGCCCTAAGAGCCGCGCCTCAGTCTGGCGGACCCCGGCTGACCACCGGCCTCACCGGCCTCTACCTCAGCCTCGTCCTGAACCTGGCCCTGAACCTGGTCCTGGACCTGGCCCTGGACATGACCCTCGACCTCATGACCCGGCGGTAGTGCGGCGGCGGCGGCAGCGAAGCGGCGGCTTGGCGACATCGGCGGCCGCGGCGGCAGCAGCGGCGGCGACCTCGGCAATCTCGGCCTCGGCGGCCCGGCCTCGGTAGCGATCACCGTCGAAATCCATCCTCGTCGCTCAAAGACCCTCAGGCTCGGGAGAATCTCGTAACGGCCGGACCGGACACGACCACGCCTCCGCGTGACCTCCACAGGGTCTCCCTCTGCTCCAACCTCCTCAAAAACACCGGCAACCTAAGCCTGGTCCCGGCCACCACCTCGGCTGAAGAAGACGAGCTCGACGTCGTGGCTCACTGCCGCCTCACCGTGAAGCCTCATCCACCTTGCGCTTCTTCCTCGGGTTCCTCGACCGCGACCACGGCCTCTAACCTGGCCCCCTCCAGAGCGCGAGCACCTGAACGCTGCGGCCACGCGTCCTGCTGAAGCCCCCTGCAACAACGCCACGACCTCTGCCTCGGCCCCCTCCCGAAGCCACAGGCGTCCCTCCAGCACCGCCACGACCACGCCCCTGCAAAGACCCTGCAGCTACGCCCCGACCTCCACCACGGCCTCCCCCAGGAGCCTCAGACGTCTCCACAGCAGCGCCACGTCCACGCCCCTGCAAAGACTCTGAGACGACACCCTGAGCCTGACCTCGGCCACCAACAGGAGACCTCGACGACCCAGCAGCAGCTCCACTACCGCTAGCATCACCAGAAGACCGCGTCCGCTCAGCGACGGTCTCCTCGCGTACCTCATTAGCTGAAAAAGCAGGCGACTCGGCAGCAACGTCACGACCCGCAACACTAACTGACGGCTCAGGACCACCAGGAACAGCACCATGTCCAAAGCCACTCGCAGAAGGCCCAGACGACGCACTGACAGCACCGGCACCACTAGCAGAAAAGGCAGGAGACTCCACAACGGCGCCCTGAAACTCACTCCCTGGCGTCGTAGAAGCTCCAGGCGTCTGAGGAAAAGCTCTCAGCAAGTCCGACTGAGACGGACCATCGGAAACCTCCAAGGGCGCAGGCATACCCGAAGTAGGAGTATGCTCGTCCCTCAGAACGGTAAAGTCAACGCCAGCCAAGACCCGATCCATGTCACTGGAAGTAGGTACTGAAGGCTTAGGATCACCTGCACAAGATTCAAGGGCATACTCAGACAACGGCAATAGCAGGTCACTCAAGAAAGCAGAAGCAAGCAAAAGCGACGGAAAGCAAGCATTAAGGCCTACATTATCTGCAGATAAGGCCAAAACGGCGCGAAGGCTAATGTAAGATCAAATTCCAAGAGACGATATCGATATATCGCCCTACTCGATGAGTCAAGAGCAAGCACGCGCAAAAGCAGCAGAGAACTAGCCAAAACAACAGAAAACATGCCTTTTTAACCTAGAAATAGCAGAAAGGGGAAAAACGCTACAGAAAGCCAGAAACCCATATTTCCCGAGACAAACCCAACCCATAAATCACAATAAGCACGTGCAAAAAATTTCATGCGAAAACGATGTCCCAGACGCCTCGACTGAATAGCTTTTACAAAATACTTACAAACTACAAAAACGGCCTTTTCTTGACCATAACTCAACCAAAAAGCCCCCAACTTCCCACAAAACAACCCCCTAGTCAACACATACGACATACATTACGATATACTCAGCCCTTGAGGCGCAAAACACGAGGAAAAAACGGTTTTTGTAAACTTAACCTAAACTACAAAAACGCTCCAAAACACCTCAAAACCATGCATTCTCCACAAAACAAGACCAAATATATACCATACTAGCCATGACAACACAATACAGAGTGTTCGGGCAAGTTTCAGAACCGAAAAATTTCGACCAAAATTTCGGCCCTTATACCAAATCACTCGCAAATCACGGTTTTTCAGGCCGTTTTTCGCACACAAGCCACCCAAACCTCCACACAGGCATGCTACAACATTTTCAAAATAACCAAGCCACTCGGGATCGCCTTACGCTACAAAAACAGAGCACAAGCCCCGACTTTACCCCCTTTTACACGGTTTTCCACCCAAACGAACCGCTTTTCACGCCCATTTCAACAAAACGAACTCACCAACGCGTCATACTACTAATGGGTAAGCTACACCGAAATTTTGAGCCATTTTCGAGACGTTTTCAAAAATGACCAAAATGCCCCTACACTACAAAACGCACGAAAATCAAGACCACATGTCGGGTTTTCACAAACGATCAATAATGGCAGCAACACAAGCCTCATATGACTCCCAAGCATCAAGTTCAAGCAAAGACGAGGGCTAAAATCGGATCAAACCGACATTTTCGACCTAAACCCTAGAAAACGGTATTTCAAGCTAAAACCGACTCAAACCAAACTCAAAACACGAAAAACCAAGTGGGTTAAGTACGTACCTTGATCCATAACAAATTGTAGGAGTCGGAATGTTGAATTTCGGTCAAGAAAATCGCCAAGACGTGTTTTAAAGGTTTTCGATTTTGTTTTTTTGTTTTCGGATGAATGAACTAACCTCCCCCCCTCTACCCCGCTTTTGATACAAATTCACAAAACAAAATCTAAATCGCCAGTTTACTGGCGATTTTCTTTTTGTTTCTGGGTTTCTGTTTCTGTTTTGGGCTGGTTTTCCTCGGCCCAATACACTTTCAACCCATCTCAAACACAATTTTAACCCTTTTTACGAAAAATACAAAAACACGTAGCCTCCTCACGAGACGTTCATAAAAACCTAACTTTTTATGAGAAAAACACGTAGCCTCCTCACGAGACGTTCATAAAAACCTAACTTTTTATGAGAAAAACACGTAGCCTCTTCACGAGACGTTCATAAAAACCTAACTTTTTATGAGAAAAACACGTAGCCTCCTCACGAGACGTTCATAAAAACCTAACTTTTTATGAGAAAAACACGTAGCCTCCTCACGAGACGTTCATAAAAACCTAACTTTTTATGAGAAAAACACGTAGCCTCCTCACGAGACGTTCACAAAAACCTAACTTTTTATGAGAAAAACACGTAGCCTCCTCACGAGACGTTCACAAAAACCTAACTTTTTATGAGAAAAACACGTAGCCTCCTCACGAGACGTCCATAAAAAAACCTAACTTTTTATGAGAAAAACACGTAGCCTCCTCACGAGACGTTCACAAAAACCTAACTTTTTATGAGAAAAACACGTAGCCTCCTCACGAGACGTTCACAAAAACCTAACTTTTTATGAGAAAAACACGTAGTCTCCTCACGAGACGTCCATAAAAAAACTAACTTTTTATGAGAAAAACACGTAGCCTCCTCACGAGACGTTCATAAAAACCTAACTTTTTATGAGAAAAACCAAAAAGCGCGTAGCCTCCTCACGAGACGTTCATAAAAACCTAACTTTTTATGAGAAAAACCAAAAGTGCGTAGCCTCCTTTAAAAGAGACGTTCTTAAAAGCCTAACCACTTTTATAAAACCAAACCAAAAGCGCGTAGCCTCCTTTAAGAGACGTTCATAAAAGCCTAACCACTCTTATAAAACCAAACCAAAAGCGCGTAGCCTCCTCAAGAGACGTTCATAAAAGCCTAACCACTTTTATAAAACCAAACCAAAAGCGCGTAGCCTCCTTTAAGAGACGTTCATAAAAACCTAGCCCTTTTTATGAGAAACACAAAAACACGTAGCCTCCTCACGAGACGTTCATAAAAACCTAGCCCTTTTTATGAGAAACACAAAAACACGTAACCTCCTTATGAGACGTTCACAAAAAAACCTAATCCTTCACAAAAACGCCAACCATTCTTATAAACCAAGCCCAAAAACGCGTAACCTCTGCTACGAGACGTCCCAAGAAGCACAAGCGCGTATACGCGCAAGCGGCGGCGAAGCACAAGCAAGGAACACAAGCAGAAGCACAAGCGTACGCGAAGCCGGCGCGAGCCGGCACAAGCGAGAACGCAAGCTAGAGCGCAAAGCGCAAGCGGCGCAAGCGACAAGCAACGCAAGCTAGAAGCGCAAGCGGCGCAGCTAAGCGCAAGCGCGCGCCGCGGCGCAAGCCGCAAGCAAAGCGCTGGCGCGCGGCGCAGCCGGCGCAGCGGCGCCGCACAAGCAAGGCAAGCTAGAAGCACAAGCCGGCGAAGCGAAGCATAGCCAGGAGCGAAGCGGCCAAGCGGAAGCACAGCCAGGAGCGCAAGCCGGCAAAGTGAAAGCACGCAAGGCGCCACCGGTGAGAGTACTAAAACCACTTGCGGTCGACATGCCCTTAAACATGTAGGACCGTCATGTCCTTAAATACATGTCGTCCCTCCCCGCATTTCCCGGCGCTAAGTCATCGTCTCTCCCATAAGACACATGCTTGGCGCCGCCAGGTAGTATCGAGACTGTAATGGTCCGGATACTATCTTTAAGTTTGACTAACGCTTTGTCCAAGCTCAGTCAAACTGGGGCTCAGATACCGTATCCGAACCCCCCAAAAACAAACCCGATGATGAAAAGGACTTTCATGCATGCTTTTAAAAGAGTCGAAACGGTACAAAAGTGTCTAAAACGTATTTAGTCATTCTTAACGTATTAATTTGAACTTTCATAATCATAAAAATGAATGTCACTTTTAGTCATTGTGAGCACGATACAGGAACGTCTTATTAAGCCAAGCCACAAAAACAGCCCAACTAGCTACAAAACGGCCCAAACTTACAAAAACGACCCAAAACGCACACTAACACAACACTCAAAACGCGCCAAAGT
This sequence comes from Dianthus caryophyllus, assembly GCA_023091065.1. Classification (NCBI taxonomy): domain Eukaryota; kingdom Viridiplantae; phylum Streptophyta; class Magnoliopsida; order Caryophyllales; family Caryophyllaceae; genus Dianthus; species Dianthus caryophyllus. The sequence goes on along the minus strand of JALGRB010000019.1, from coordinate 4,988,180 downwards.
CGTCAGGTGTCACATTTTCACAAAACTAGACTCTACAATACCGGTAAAATAATATAACCTAATATTATTTTATTTAGAATAAAGCAGAAAAACACGACAAAAACCAAAGCACGAAAATCAAAATTGAGCCAAAAACTAATTTGGCCCAAAATATCCAAATAAAACATAATCATCACCTAATCACACGTCCAAAACCAAAAGACGGCATAAACAGCCCACCAAAACAAAATAGAAATCGCCTGTTGACAGGCGATTATAAATTCCTCCCCACGCAGCCGCCTTTTCATTTTTCTTACAAAATCCAACCCAAACAAAATATAAAACGCCTGTACACAGGCGATTTATATTTTGTTTACCTTCAAATCAGCCAACCTCTATAAATACCAACCCACTTCATTCATTTCAAATATCGGTTTTTACAAAACACATTAACACACTCACAAAATCCACTCAAAAATACCGTCTTTTCACTTTCGAAAGGTAAACATTTTACCTACGCTCTGGGACGTTTTGAGACTCGGACAAAGGGGTTACATTAACCCCAACCCGATATTGGCATTAGCGAAGCCGTATTCGTAATACGGTTGTAGTAATTCGGATTCATAATCCGTCAAAACCCCGCCAATATCGCATAAATAACGACTCATTATCACTAAAGCAAACCGACGTCACTTTTATAATTATGCAAGTCCCACTAGTGGAAAAAACCCCTATAGTGGCGGTGCTATAGTGTCGGTTTTAATGGAAATGACACTAAATGTTCAAAGGAAGACATATTGTGTCGGTTTTTGTTAAAAACGACACAAAAAGGTAGAGTATTTGTGGCGGTTGTAAAATAAACCGCCACAATAGATGTTTTGGTGGCGGTTTTAAGTAAAACCGACATTATATGTTATAACATATGGTGGCGGTTCTAAGTGAAACCGACATTATTTGGCAAAATAAATGAACATACGGTGGCGGTTCTAAGTAAAACCGACACTATAGAGTATAGACAAAACATACGGTGGCGGTTCTAAGTGAAACCGACACTATAGAGTACAGACAAAAAACAAATACACTCAGCTCCTCCTTTAATTCATTCTTCACTCATTCTTCCTTCATTCTTCCTTCATCCTCTCTCTTTCTCCTTCGTTCTTTCCCTCTTCACTCATTCTTCATTCATTCTTCATTCATCATCACCGTCAGTCACTATCATCACCACAACCACCACCGTGACCCTTCTCTCTCAAGGTCACCGTTCCTCTCTCTCTCAACCACCACCTCACCTGCCAACCACCATGAACCCTCGCCTGACATCGATCCAGCCTCCACCGTGAGCCACGACTGACGATCCAGCCACCTCCACTACCGAGGGTCGCCCTTGTTCGTTGCTGCTTTCGGGTTTGCTCAAAACCCTAATAATTTTTTTTGGGCTTTCGGTGAAGCTGCTCAATTTTATCTTGTTTTTGGGCTGGATTTTGTGCTCTGGTGGTTGTAATTGCTGTTTAGTCAACGGAATTCACGAAATTCATCGGTTTTCACAAGTCGTAGCCTAATTAATCGGGTTTTGGAGGTATACTTCGTTTTCATTCACTCGGTTTTCATTTTTGTTTGATTTTAACCCTAGAAAGTTGGGGCTTTTGAGTTTAGAATCGATTTTAGTGGTTTTGTAATATGAACAGGTAGTATTTTAGTAGTAATTAATAATTATATCGTTATTTGTAGAGTTTGGCTGGTTTACAAAGCGATTTCGACGTTTTTTATACCATTGTTATGATATTTTGTATAAATTTAATAATTGTTTAGAAGTTCAAATAATCCTCCCCTTGTAAAACGGGTTTAAATTCTAATGTCTGGTCCAAATGGAGGAAGATAGATTTTAGCTTCTATAGATTTCATTTTGCACTAGAAACAATATGCATTGAATTGATATAGTTAAGTGCTTTCCAGAATGTGTAATAGAACAAATATCATGTACAATAGGATACTTATACATTTGCTCACCACATGTTTCCTCTGACTAGTTGGCAATGATGAAGATTTTATGAGAAATGGTGAAATGTAGGTAAAGTGTACTCTTCATGTGCTCATCTAATTTTCAAACTTATCTATCAACGTTGTTAGCAAATGTAGGTAAAGTGTACTCTTCATGTCCTACAGCTTATCTATCAAGTATATGAGTTGTTAGCAAATCCTAACAACGTTTTTATATTCAAAGCCGCATTGTATCAGAAATTGATAAGCTTATTATGTACCGTTGCAGGTTGACATCGGAAATTTAGTTCTATTAAGGGGAAAAAAACATATTCTAGACGTAGACGGAAATGGAATCAACTTAAGCTCTGTGTGGTGTTCGTTATATACATGCTCAGTGTTGCTTGTATCTTTTGCAGACGGAGAAGCAGGTCTAGCTCTCCACGTCGTCATAGAAGCCGTACACCTACAAGGCGTAGGAAGGACCGCTCTCCAACACCACGACGCCACAGGATACTAAGTGTTCCGAAATCGTTCTGTTATTTTTACAGGACCGCCATGGATACTAAGTGTTCCGAAATAAGAGTGTAAGCAAGCACTTTATATCTGCTTTTTTTCTTGTTCAAGCTCTGCAAGCTTACCGCCTGGATTTATCGCTTAGGCTTGGCTTTGAGTTCAAATGGCCTAATAATTGTAACCTGAATTACTTTGTCATTGACCGCAGATCTTTGGAAATATGCTGGAGTTACAAGCAATAAAAGCAGGGAAGAGGAACAAATATAAAAGTATAATTTCAAGATATACGTTTGTAGGCTTCGTGAATTTCACGGTGAGTTGTTTGTACTTTTCTCCGTATTTTGTACTCCTAGCAGCTTCACCTTAAAACATCATGTAACATTCACATAACCACGTAATTTTTTTTTAGCAAGTTCGAAACATATCTTCAGTCCAATGGAGTTGTGTTTTTTAGCTGAAACCTATTGTGGACAATAGCTCCGAAGTTCAGATTCCTTCCTCTCAGTGTTTTGGGCTCATAGCTCCATAGGCCATACCGGCATGATTACAACTCACAATTTTCTTCACTATCTTTCTCGAAAATGCTTTTAAGTATACCTGAACACAGAAAAAAGGCATAATGTTGCTTCATTCTATGGCTCTTGTTTTCATCAATGATGATCTTTGATGTCTTTCTTGAATCTTGATGCTTATGTATGCTACACATAATTGTTATTCAAGTGTATTTCATTAATCGTGCTATACAGCTTGCGCCTTGAACTAAAGGTCTCTAGAGCAATTTTTGAACACTCTTATTATACTGTAGGTACTATCAATCAAAATGGGGGACACCTCATCTAATACCTTTCAATTCAATGGCGAACTAAGACCGGTAAAATTACTTCGAATTCTCTTGCTAAATTGCTGTTGCTCATTTAATTTCTGTATCATGTATGTGTATTCTAATCTAATAATTGCGGAACCTGGGCTTTTGAAATGAATTGGGCAATCTAGCATGTCGATGAGTCTATTCGGATATTTGTCATAACCTGGAAGGAGACCTGCCAGAAGTACTCAGAAGCAGAGGTATTATTATAGTTTGGAGCGCATTGTATCATGAATTCATCTTCATCATTGAAGATCTAAGCAGATTAAAGTGAAAAGAGTTACGGAGTAGATAGCTAATAAGGACTGTGTGCGTCTTAATTTTTCTTAACTTATCAAACACTTTAAAGTATTTTAGAAAACTTAAGATGACTTCAGAATGCTTCTAAATATTTCAGGATATGGAGATTCGAAAACACTAAAGGAAACTTTTAGAGTATTTGTAGAAACCTTTAGGCTTCAAGCTTTAGACAAATTAAAACGAAGAGAACAAATCCTGAATAAGACTATAGCTCGGAAATTAACAACAGTGAACCCCTCTTTGGTCTCTTAAATATTAGACTTGTATGATAAATAACTTGTATGCTGCTGATTTTGTTTCAGGTTTTGGCGAAGATGATGGAGTTTTACGGGGTGAAAAAGAAAAATAAACGTAAATTAATTACTATATTCTCCTCATATCCACTTGTGCAATTCCTCAGTGTTGCGGTGAGTAATTAGCGTTTGTTCATATGTATTTTACCATCTTTGATCATACTGCCATAATCATATACGGAGTATTATAGTTTCTGTTTTCTTCATAACCTCTGATTGGCTTAATTTGCTAATTAATTGGATGGACGATTACGCCAGTGTTTTGGCCTGTTATTATGCTGATCATGTGCGTGTTCCTTCTTGCTACATGCATATCTCGAGGCTGGGGTTGAGGGGAGTGCGTCCACTTATTGCATTGAAAACCGCATATTGGAAGTTTATAGTGTGTTAATTTTCATACATATTTTGTCAAGAAATGGTTTCATTTTACTTCCAATCCTGATCCAGACCTCTTTTCAACTACGTTCCGTTGGCAGGGTTAGGCTAGACCTTTCTTAGTATCAACTTGATACGATGAGATCTTTTCTTTTTAGTTGTTTACGACGCCACAGGATACTAAGGACCGCTCTCCAACACCACGACGCCACAGGCGATAAATCGTTCTGTTATTTTTACATGTAAAAACTTGTTATAGAGCTGTACCTAAGACGATTGTTTTTCCTTTAAGTCTTCTTTTTATCCAGGGTATGGATACGTGTTTTTCCGTTAAATTTCTCCTTAATTAATCCTTTAAGCTGTGTAAGAATGCTTTAGAGTTTGGCCTATGGTGATATAATTTAAATTGTGAGCTGCATGTTTAGAGTTTGGCCTATCGTATTGTATTGCATTATATCGTGTCGTGTCGTATGTAGTATGAATCATTGATTGATTGATTGGGGTGTAGATGTGGAGAACAGTGGAGTGAGCCAATTTCGTGAAGCGTGGGAGAGTTGTCGAAAGGCGTATCCGTCTAAACTTCCTCGTCCTTGATCCTTGTCTTTGTTAGTCTCTCCCTTTTCTTTCGTCTTTTCGAAGTTTCGTTTTACGCAAAAGCTCGAACTTTGCGCATTACAAAAGCTAAAACCTTTTGTTATCCTACTTTCTGTTTTCAACCGTCTCTTCATCCTTCTCATATGTGTTTTGCTTGGTTGGAATTTAAGTGATTGTGAGCGGAGAAGATAAGATTCCTGACTTGTTCGGCCCTGTTTTTATGATTTTTGGTAGGAAAATATAGAGCCGCATTTGGAGGACAAGGCGAACACAATGGATGTGGTTTGGTGCATGCAAAGATTTGCGTGTTCACTGTCTTTTTAACGAGTCGTCTCGACCTTCTCACGAAACAAATCCCAAAGACGCAGTGCGTAATAAAGACTGCTTTTTGGCAGATGTGCTTTGAATCCGAGGAGAGGGCGATGATTCTTCTGCGCAACGTTGCTTCTATGCTCAAACCAGGTGGCTACTTCTTTGTACAAGCAGTATTGTATTAGTTAAAATTTAATTTGTGATTGCTCCTGTTTATCGGATTTGTAATTTGTAAATCTAATATAGCGTGGCTGCGGGACTCTCGAGTATGTAATTTGTACTAAGATACATACTATTATATTTGAATTCATGTATGATATTTGTATTATTATATTTATAGAAGTATTACCTAAATTTGGTTATCTATATTTTAATTATCAAAGTTTCAAGCTATTGTGTTGGTTATGGAAAACCGCCATTATAAGTTATTTACAAGCACCCTATTGTGGCGGTTCTAATAAAAAACGCCACTGTAAGTAACTAAAAATTAACCATATTGTGGCGGTTTTAATAAAAAACGCCACTATAAGTAAGACAAATAGTGGCGGTTCTAGCAACAACCGCCACTATAGGTTTTACCTATGATGGCGGTTTTAACAAGAACCGCCACTGTAGGTGTTACCTATGATGGCGGTTCTAGCAAGAACCGCCACTATAGGTCTTACCTATGATGGCGGTTCTTGCTAGAACCGCCACTATAGGTAAGACCTATAGTGGCGGGTCTAGCAAGAACCGCCACTATAGGTCTTACCTATAATGGCGGTTTTAAAACCGCCACGAAAAATATATACGTCCCCCATATATACGTCTGCCTAGAACCGCCACGATAGGCTATTTAAAACCGCCACTATAGGGTTGTTTTCCACTAGTGTCCTCATTCATGCATTAAATAACGACTAGAATCACGGATCCAACACTAAATTGTACCGTTTCATATAGTCTTTTAGCATGTCAAAACTGAGGGTTTTTACAAATTCTTAAAGAGTCAAAATACGAGGTCGGAAAATAACGTTTATGGTAATAATTTAGCCAATAAATTATTATTTAACGTACATTTCCTATAGTAAAGTCATTATTTTGACTATTTACATTATTTATGCATTTTTATCGAGTCATATATATTCGCACTTGTACTTAGCGTCATTTTAGCCCAAATATCGAAATTAAATAAATGTTTTCAAATTAGTAGAGACTACTTTTACGTAGGCTTTTTTATTTCACTTTTCAAAAACACATTTTTGTCAAAATTTTTGAAAAGTAACCTCACTCCGAATTCCTTCTCTGGTTTCAAACCTCAGATTGATAGATATCGACGCATCTTGAAATCTGAGACACTCGTGTCTTGTATTTCAAGACGCGTTGAATAGGTTCCAAATTCCTTTAATATTTGGTGGCGACTCCGAAAATACATTTTCAAAAAGGATTTTTCTACTTTTCTTTTTTGGTCACAAATTCATGCAATGATCTCCCCCATTTTTCACAAAAACTTCGCACCCCTTTTTCCTGCGAGGCGCATTCCGCTCCCCACGCCCCCGCACGGGGCGAGGTCGGGCGCGCGCAGGGCGTCGATAGGTCTATCACTTTCCCGGTACCTTCAGGTATACCGTACCTACATATGATATTGTTTTGTATGAAGCGGGCGACCTCCTTGGTATCAAGCTTACGGTATGACGCGGTTTCGACCCATTTTGTGAAATAGTCGATAGCCACAAGGATGAAGCAGTGTCCTCCTGCTCCAACTGGGTGTACTTTGCCTATGACGTCAATTCCCCATGTAGAGAATGGCCATGGAGATGTGAGGCTGTATAAAGGTGAAGGGGGTATGTGTTGTACAAGAGTAGTGTTCCCTGGGGCGTTTTCTTGAGTAGTTTGTCCACTTCCAAAGACGTAATTGTGATGCCAGGTCGAGAGCTCTTACCGCGTTTGTCGATGTTGGCGGATATTCTCCGTCTCGTTTGAAGTTGATTATGGCTTGGTACCAAGGTTCGTTTTGTTGATTCTCGGCTTCGATGTCGCATATGTATGCGGGTTCGCTGCTTCATTCCTCGACGATGGGAATGGTCTGTATTCCCGGGGGGTTGTTTAGTAGTGATGCTAGTTTTGATAATGCGTCTGTGAATTGGTTTTCTTCGCGAGGTAAATGCAAGAACTCTACGCGGTGGAATGTGGCGATAAGTTCTTGAAGTTTGCTTTGGTATAGTGCGAGGTTTTCGTTAAGTATCTTCCATGTCCCAGACACTTGGTTGATGATTAGCGAGGAATCTCCGTATACACGTAGGTTCCTTGCGTTTAGTATGAGTGCGGCCTGTAGTCCGTGCAGGCATGCCTCATATTCTGCGGCGTTGTTTGTTACATCAAAGTCCAGTTTGATGGAGAGGAGTGTATGTTCACCGTTCGGGGAAATGAGTAGTATTCCTATTCGGCAGCCTCGGTAATTTGATGAACCGTCGAAATATAATTCCCACTGTTCTTCGTTTATGTTGTATATCCCTTCGTCGGGGAATGATGTGGTGTCGATGATGGGTTCTTCGTCGATTGCGTGGTCGGCGAGAAAGTCTGAGACCGCTCGTCCTTCGATGGCTTTGAGGGGAACGTAGACAATGTCAAACTCGGCTAGAAGTAGGGTCCATCGTGCCATGCGTCCATTTGGCACGGGTTTCTCGAAAAGGTACTTCACGGGGTCCATTTTTGAGTAGACCCTTGTTTGATGTGCCAGCATATAGTGACGGAGCTTTTTGGATGCCCATACTAATGCTAGGCAACTTTTTTCGACGGGCGCGTATCGAGTTTCGTAGTCGAGAAACTTTTTGCTGATGTAGTAAATTGGATGTTCTTCGCCGTTGACTTCCTGGGCGAGCATGGCGCCCATCGCGGTTGATGTTGTTGTGAGGTAGAGTGACAAGGGTAGGTCCTTTTGTGGCGGTCTTAGGACTGGGGGGTTGGATAACAACTCCTTAACTTTATCAAATGCTTGTTGACATGCTTCATCCCATTCTACATGGTCAGTTTTCTTCAGTTTCTTGAAGATCGGTTCACATATCATGGTTAGTTTGCTTATGAAGCGGGAGATGTATTGGATTTGACCTAGGAAGCTTCGGATTTCGTCTAGGTTCTTTGGGGGTTGCATTGCCATAATTGCTTTTATTTTTGAGGGGTCGACCTCGATGCCTCTTTGGCTCACTACGTGTCCTAGTAGTTTGCCGGACTTTACTCCAAATGTACATTTTTGAGGATTGAGGCGCATCTTGTATTTGCGGAGACGTGTGAAGAATTTGCGAAGATTTGTGATGTGGTCGCCTCTTTCCTTGGATTTGACGATCATGTCGTCTACATATATTTCAACCTCCTTGTGCATCATGTCGTGTAGAAGCGTGGTCGCGGTGCGCTGGTAAGTCGCACCTGCGTTGATTAAACCAAAAGGCATGACGGTGTAGCAGTAAGTGCCCCATGGTGTAATGAATGTTGTCTTGGCCATGTCCTCACGGGCCATTTTGATTTGGTTGTATCCTGCATACCCGTCCATGAAGGATAGAAGGGCGTGATCAGCGGTGTTGTCGACTAGAACGTCTACGTGCGGTAGTGGAAAGTCGTCCTTTGGACTTGCCTTGTTTAGATCGCGGAAGTCGACACATACTCGTATCTTGCCGTTTTTCTTTAGAACTGGGACCATGTTTGAGACCCAATCTGAGTACTCGACGACTTGGATGAAGCCGGCTTGTAATTGTTTCTCGATTTCTTCCTTGACCATAAGGGACCATTCGGGTCGTAGTCTCCTTAGCTTTTGTTTGATATGTTTGAAACCGGGCTTGATGGGGATGTGATGTTCGGCTATGCTTCTGTCGATGCCGGGCATGTCCTTATATGACCATGCAAAGACGTCTTTGAACTCGGTTAAGAGTTGGGTGAAGCTCGTGCGCTCGTCCTCACTCATGAACTGCCTAGTTGCAGTTCCTTTGGTTCTTCGGGGGTTCCTATGTTAATGGTTACGGTATCCTCGATGATTGGGTTCTGCGTTGGGTTGTTCACGATGTTTGCAATGTATTTGATTAATGATTGTTCGTTCGTTAATTCATTTTTATTGCACGGATTTGTGTGTTGTATTGTTTTATTTGTTTGTTTAAATTTTGTTTGTTGTTCGTTGTTTATTTGTTTGTTTTTAGCTTGAGACGAGACGTAAGCAAACTTATCTGTATAATTCATTAAAGAAGAAATGTTTGACAAACTAGGAGAAGAGCTGGAGCTAGCCTCCGAAAATAAAAAGTCTAAGCTGAAGCTAGAAGGTGGGTCGACGGATGATACACTCTATTTATATTCATTTTATGCCCCCGGTTCAGTTGCATTTAGCTACATTTACTCGTATTCATACCCAGTTTTAGGAGCTATTTGTTATGTTTCTCGATACTGCTGCTTTTCATTTACATTTTTGCAGGTTTTGGTGGTTTTGAGCCAAAACCCGGGACAATTGGAGCATTACGAGATTCGAGCCGAAAAGACCGAGCCTAAGCGCGCACGAGAGCTTCGGGGCGAGCCAAAGACCAAAGAATAATGAAGGACCACGAGTTAATATGGTCCAAGAAGCTAAGAGTACGAATAAATCAAGCCCAAGAGCGAGTGTTGGGCCAAGGATGATTAGCACAAGAGCCGGCCCAAATAAAAGGGTCGGTAGCCAAACCGGCTTACGGCCGCTTTCATAATATTTCTCAGTTTTTGATTAAATCCGTGATTTATGTTTTGGAAGTTATATAAATAGGCTTAGGTCGTGAATTATAAACTTATGCTTTATTTTGTTAGTTTTAGCTTTTGTTTAAGTTTACTGCTTTCACTTTTCTCTCAAAAACATTAGTTAGATTTCAAGTTTATTATTTTGCTATCTCAGGATTCCATCCAGGTTTATTTTAATTTCAATTATTTTATTCATCATGTTTTATTCAATTGTTTTTATTGCTTTGTTCTTAAATATGAGTAGCTAATTTCATAATTAGGGTTAGGGGAATTTGTGACATATGATTTAGGAACATGTTTTGAGATTAAATTGGTTGTTTAAATTGTGCAAGTTGACTTCTTTCTATGCGTTTTATATCAATTGAATTAGGATTATTTCGCCTGATCACCGTTTTATCTGAGTTTAATTGAACCTGAGTATGTTTTGACTTAAGATCGAAAGCCGAGTTAAAACTAGACTTACGCAAGTTAGATAAGTGGAATTTAGTAAGTTGAGAGCCGCTGATTTGAACTTAAGGCTAAAATTGACCCGAGAGAGCGTTTTACAAACCTAGTCAATTGCACAGTTTATCTTTTCCTTCTTATAAATTTGAGTTCCTGAATCGTTGTCATATATGAACCCGACGCCCTAATCTTTCTCCATATATATATTTTCATCTTGTCTTATTATCTGCTTTAGTTTAGCTTAAAACAAACCTTTTCATACCTGAGTTGAACTCATTACTCAGAGCTTTAACACGAGACTACACCGTTTCCACGTGGATTCGATCCCTACTTGCTATCTGCTGTAGGTTGTCATTTAGGTTTATTTTGATTAAGGTGATACGACTTTAGCCTTATCAATTTTGGCGCCGTTGCCGGGGAGACGGCTTAGTTAGTTTTAGTTTTTGTTAGTCTTACAGGTTTTTCTCCTTTGTCTCAAGGAACTTAGTTCCTAGAGACCGTTTCTTATCGTTTTCTTGTAGTTTTGTTTATGCACAGTCACCTCTGTGTTTGATTCCATTTGAGCCTGAACCTGAGCGAGCTTTTCACGGACTACGTGAAGCAAGAAAGTTACTTGATCCTCGATTTCGAGGAAGCGTCGTGATTCTGAGTCTAGTGCAAATAATCGTCCTACGAAGAGGACACACCTCCTATTACTCCAACTTGTTCTCCTCCACGCGTGACTATGCCTAAATTATATAGTCACTCGTTTGCGAAGCCCGAGGCGATCCCGCAAGGGTTCACAATACCAAATACGGTCCAGGGTAATTTTGAGATTCGCCCCGCCTTTCTTACTTTGGTGGAGCGCAATCAATTCGGTGGCAATCCTACGGAGGATCCCGGTAAACATATGCAGGTTTTTACGGATTACTGCTCTACAATTAAGCAGAACGGGATCACTCAGAACCAGATTAGGGAAATGCTGTTCCCTTTCTCGCTACGTGATCGCGCTCGTGAGTGGATCACTGATTTGAATAAGGAAGCCGCGGGTATTACGGATTGGCCAAGTCTAGCTCTTGCCTTCTATCGCAAGTACTATCCACCAGAGCGGACTAACCAACTCCGTAGTCAAATTCAGGGGTTTCATTGAGCTTTGATGAGGCGTTAGGCGAGGCGTGGGACCGTTACAAGCGGTTAATTCGTGAATGTCCTCATCACGGTTCGATGGTTGGTTGGTGATAATGACCTTTTATAATGGGTTATATCTTTGAGAGTCGCGCTTATTCTTGACTCATTTGCGGAGGCCGATTTGCTAATAATACCGACGATGATAAGGCGTGGACATTGATCGAGGAGATGGCTATCCATTCATCCCAGTTTGGTAAGCCGAGGGGTAATTCACGGTCCGCACACAACGACCGTGGAAGTGAGAGTATAAGCGCGGTAATGAGTCAACTTTCTGAGCTGAATAGGAAGTTTGATGCTATGCAGGGGAGTTCGTCGAGTGCCCATGTAAATCTTTGTTGCAGGCACGATTCAGGTTATACTACGGTATCTGCACCCCAGAGCAGTTTACGCTTATCAAAACCTGCCGTACGAGAATCAACCAGGGTTATGATAGGTCACTATTATCTTACCGCAAAGAACAACATACTTAACCCGACTCCCAACCACCTCAAAATACCCCTATCAACCTCCTTACAAAAGCCAACCACAACCCCCACTTAACTACCAAAAAACCGTGTACACACCACCACCCCCTCCTACTCAACTACCCGATCCTATGGCCGAGATGAAGGCCATGATGGTGCAAATGTCTCAAGGGACCATGGCCCTGCAAAAGTCACAAGAGATGATGATGGCAGCAAATGCACAAGGATGGGCAAAGCTAAAGACGCCGCAATTAAATTGTTGGAAAATCAAGTGGCTCAATTAGCCGCCGCAAGCGTCAAGGCAACCTGCACACTTCCGCCTCAAGGAAACCCTCCTAAAGCTCCACACGACACGGCGTGTGCAATTACATTGAGAAGTGGGTCCATGTATGGAGACCCCGTGAATTTGGAGGAAGAAGAGAAGGATGAGGGTCAAAACACGTTAAATCCGTGTTCACAGAGGTCACAGCCGGTCGACCGGCAATGGCCGTCCAACCTACCGGACTCAGAACATGGGGAAGAATGATTCGGGTATAAAATTTGGTGATTCTAGTTCCACTCCAACGCCCCCAGTTCAGATTAAGCTGCCATTTCCTGGTCGTCAGCGAGGTGCAGAGCCCGAGGCTAAGTTCAGGAAGTTCGTCGACGTCATCAAGGCCCTTCAGGTAAATGTTCCTTTTATTGACCTTGTGACTCAAATTCCTGCGTACGCTAAGTTTTTGAAAGATGTTATAGCTCGTAAGCGTACGTTAGACGGCGTGTCAACCGTGGCCTTTGTGGGGAAGCTAGTACTAGGCTGCAGCAGGTAGTAAGCCCCCTAAGCCAGCGATCCGGTACATTCCCTATTCCGTGCTCTATTGGTAGGTTTCAGGTTAGGAATGCCTTATGTGACCTAGGAGCTAGCGTCAGTGTCCTACCCTACCCCCTATACCAGAAGATGAGCTTGTCAGCTTTAGAACCCACTAGCATTACCTTGCAGATGGCCGACCGCTCGATTAAGCGCCTGGGAATCCTACATGACGCCCCCGCACGGGTTGGAAAGTTCTTTATCCTCAGTAGACTTCGTGAGTAGTCGACATGCCCGAGGATGCCCACATTCCTATTATATTGGGAGACCCTTCTGCGCACACCGCAGTGCGATTATTGATGTGGGTAGCAAGACGATAGCCTTTAAGGTGGGGGGTGAAACGCTCACGTTTGCACATTCTGATACCCCGCGGTCCCCTATGCGTCTCGAGTCAGTTTGTTCTATTGACTCTGTACCTCCGTCTCACACTACTGGAGATACATTGGAGGTTTTGCATGTCTCTTCTCTTGTTGCAGGTTCTTCACAGAATAGCTGCATGGATGGTTTGGGGGAGAGGAAGCTGCTCAAGACTGACGTTTACGACGCTAGCGATGGGGATAGAGGGCCTACAGTTGAGCCATTTCATGATCGAGGCCCTACGTTGATGGATTATGCTGCGCTACCTCGAGCTGAAGGAGTGTTTTGGCGATCACCTGCTGTTTCGCCGAGTGAAGCTGTCGCAAATGGCCAACGACCTTGGCCTACTTAAACTTGATGATTCTGCTGCTTTGAAGAGTCGTGCGGGACTATAAACCAGCGCTTCCGGGAGGCAACCCGATGACGTTGTATTCTCAATTAGCATTTGTACTTTTGGTTTGCTTGTTTTATGACTTTTGGATTTTATTGAGCGCGCGAGGACGAGGGTATTACTTTATGATTTTTAACGCGCAGGTATTCATGGACTTTTGGGTCCTTAGTATGTTGAAAAAGCTCACGAGGAAGGCCCTTAGCCGGCCAACCTACGCCGCCAGGGCAGTGAGCCGTAAATTTGAAATTGAAGAAAATCAAAAATCACGTCAGGTGGTTTAAGCGGCCGGCCGTACGGCCACGTCCTGCAGCCACCCTGTCCCATTTTCATGCTTCGTTTTGTTCCTTCTTGCGTGCTTTGCCGAAATACTTCATCGTTGGACTGATTTGGACGCATATACGGGGATTTTTAGCCCCACTCCATGATCGACTTCGGTTTGGGGGAGCTCCTACTCTACATTGTGAGCACTCTTTACCCCATTTTCCCTCGTTTCCTCGTTTTACTTTCCTTCCCTCTTATGATTTATGTCCTCCTCTGCTTTTGTGGTTGTGCTGTTTTCCACATTGAGGACAATGTGTGATTTGGTTTGGGGGAGGGAAACACTTTCGCGTTCATTAGTTCATTTGCATTTTCATTTCGTGTGCATTTATTTTGAAAACCCAAAAAAAAATTGAAAAATTCAAAAAATTTACAAAAATACGAGTCTTTTTGGTCTGCTTTGTCCTGCTTTGTCTAGTTTGGAGAATGGATTAGTGCATTAACTTTGATCTTTAGTATCTTTGAGTCGACTTCCTATTGCCTTAGCTTGCACGATTGGTTTGTTTCCTGTTACTAGATTGCGAGCCTTAACACTAACCCACTTGTATTTGCTTAATTCTTTCTGCTTTTCGCTTGTTTACTTTCGACTTTGACATTCGAGCTTGGCATTGGTTTGTGGAATGTTGGTATGTTGGTTTGTGGTTTGTTTGGAAAGATATATATATGTTGGAGCAATGCTTCGATGCTCTCGGAGGGGACTCATTGACTTGAGTAACCACAGTGGCCATGAATTTGGCTGCGACCGAGAGTATGAGCAATAACGTAACCCTTAAGGAAATATGTGTACCCGAGCGCGATTTTTACCGAGTGAACGTCAAGCTAAACGGTACTACATACGAGGGATGCTCCACATTTGCGAAAAAAGAATACAGAAAAGAAAAAAAAAAAGAAAAGAGAACAAATGGTAATGATTTGGAAGATTTGGATGATGGAAAGTGGTATGATCGGTTGGCCTTGCTTGAATTGATTTGTCGTTAGTTTTACTATTGCGTAAGCGTTAGAGGCTAGTGATATAATGTGGTGTGAACGGTTGAGACTTGTGCTCTATTTTCGGTGAAATAGACTTTGGTTGTAATGTTTATGTGCATAGGTCGTCCACTTCAAGATACTAGCGTGATTAGTTCGTGTTGCTTTGATTTTCTCCGATGCTGTTTGCTTGAGGACAAGCAAAGGTTTGGTTTGGGGGAGTTTGATACACTCTATTTATATTCATTTTATGCCCCCGGTTCAGTTGCATTTAGCTACATTTACTCGTATTCATACCCAGTTTTAGGAGCTATTTGTTATGTTTCTCGATACTGCTGCTTTTCATTTACATTTTTGCAGGTTTTGGTGGTTTTGAGCCAAAACCCGGGACAATTGGAGCATTACGAGATTCGAGCCGAAAAGACCGAGCCTAAGCGCGCACGAGAGCTCGGGACGCGAGCCAAAGACCAAAGAATAATGAAGGACCACGAGTTAATATGGTCCAAGAAGCTAAGAGTACGAATAAATCAAGCCCAAGAGCGAGTGTTGGGCCAAGGATGATTAGCACAAGAGCCGGCCCAAATAAAAGGGTCAGGCCGGCCCAGATCAAGAACACTACCGCTTTCATAATATTTCTCGGTTTTTGATTAAATCCGTGATTTATGTTTTGGAAGTTATATAAATAGGCTTAGGTCGTGAATTATAAACTTATGCTTTATTTTGTTAGTTTTAGCTTTTGTTTAAGTTTACTGCTTTCACTTTTCTCTCAAAAACATTAGTTAGATTTCAAGTTTATTATTTTGCTATCTCAGGATTCCATCCAGGTTTATTTTAATTTCAATTATTTTATTCATCATGTTTTATTCAATTGTTTTTATTGCTTTGTTCTTAAATATGAGTAGCTAATTTCATAATTAGGGTTAGGGGAATTTGTGACATATGATTTAGGAACATGTTTTGAGATTAAATTGGTTGTTTAAATTGTGCAAGTTGACTTCTTTCTATGCGTTTTATATCAATTGAATTAGGATTATTTCGCCTGATCACCGTTTTATCTGAGTTTAATTGAACCTGAGTATGTTTTGACTTAAGATCGAAAGCCGAGTTAAAACTAGACTTACGCAAGTTAGATAAGTGGAATTTAGTAAGTTGCGAGAGCCCGCTGAATTGAACTTAAGGCTAAAATTGACTCGAGAGAGCGTTTTACAAACCTAGTCAATTGCACAGTTTATCTTTTCCTTCTTATAAATTTGAGTTCCTGAATCGTTGTCATATATGAACCCGACGCCCTAATCTTTCTCCATATATATATTTTCATCTTGTCTTATTATCTGCTTTAGTTTAGCTTAAAACAAACCTTTTCACACCTGAGTTGAACCTGTTACTCCGACTTTAACCTGAGACTACACCGTTTCCCTGTGGATTCGATCCCTACTTGCTGCTATCTGCTGTTAGTTGTCATTTAGGTTTATTTTGATTAAGGTGATACGACTTTAGCCTTATCAACGGATGACCCGACATTTAGAGAATTGGATCCTAAAAGAATTTCCTCCTCTTCGGGTCCTCCCTTGATTCCGGCCTGATTGTGGTTCTCCTACATTTTTTCTTTGGAGGTGTAGGTAGGTGCAAAGGATCGCCTCCACCTATTGCGTTGATAATCGGGTTGCCCACCTGGTGAGGTGGTTCTAAAATATCTGCTTGATTGCGCTGAGGGCTGTCTTCATTGGGTGGTTGAGGGACGGTGAGATAGATCGCTCCATTATCTCGGGCTTGCTTCGGCCAAAGCCATTCCTTTTCCTCGTCGCTGAATGAGAAGTTACTGGTTTGGTCATCACTTGAATTGGGGGGATTTGGACGATTCATGGTGAGAGTCGATCCGGTAGTATTAGTACCTTTGCTGGACAGCCATCCGCCTGTATGGGGTATTTCGAGCCTTCCTTGATCAAGGAGATCCTGAATGGCATGCTTAAGCTTAATGCAATGCTCGGTATCGTGTCCCTTGCCTCGGTGATATGCACAGAAAGCATTGGAATTCCACGATCTTGATTTCTTGTGGTTGGGTGGTTCGCTAGTGGGTCCGACCGGTTGTAGGCATTTCTTTTCAACTAGTTTCCAGAATGCTTCGGTGTAGGACATGTATAACGGGTCAAAGCTCGTCCTAGCCTTGGGAGGTGTTGTCTTGATAATGGCGGGAGTATCAGAGTAGCTTTTGGCTGTAGGTATGTAATCCGGCGAGTCGCTGAGATCGTCAAAACGGGACATGGCGCAGAATGTAAGGTCCTCCTCTATTTCAGTACCGAACTTAGCGATTTGCTCGAAATTTCGGATGTTCATATCTTTGAAGTAGGATTGACACGAGGGTCGCAGGCTGTTGATGAATGTGTACATGAGTTCGTCTTCGTATGGATGGTCTGGAATCTGTGATAGCAGTTTCCTCCATCGAGCGAGGTAGTAAGTGAAGTCTTCGTTGTCCTTTTGACGTTGGGTCGCGAGAGTGTAGAGGGAGACGTGCTTGTCAGCCTTGTTTTTGGTGTTTTCTTTCAAACATTCAACTTCAACTTGATGCAAGGCTTTCAACTCGTCAATATCTTTAGTAAGTTGGTTAATTCGGTCACGGAGCGCTTCTAGTTTGTTTAGCTTGGACATCTTCATGGCGTTGTTTTGGGTGTGGCGAGTATCCAGTTGGGGTTTCCCTACATTTGCATGGGATGCATCAGCTATATGACAGACCCGACTGACACATTCATTTCAATGTTCGTTTTTAGCTCATTTCGTTTGAAAAAGACTCTTTTAAGTTTTGAAAAGGGAGGAAGTTTTCAAAAACAAGCTAGGAGTGTTTTTCAGACGAGAATGCGTGCGCGCAGCTCATCTCGATGTTAAAAGGTTTTGTTTTGCATCCATTTAGCCCGAGCGACGGTATGTTGTCATGGGCTAAAGATGGATGCGTAAAAAGGAATCGACTCAAGTATAAATCAAGTCGAAGATGTTAAAAAGGATTTGAGCCGTGAGGCTCAAAGAATGAAATCCACGAGTTTAGGTTAAAAACCTTGACTCGGGTTTTTGCTAATTTTGCTAGAGAAAAATTTGAAAAATGTTTGTTTCAAAAACTCGCGATTATTTTGTTTGAAAAGTGTTAGCTTGTTAGTTTGTTAGGTAGATTATTTTTGAAAATTTTAAAGTGACTTTTCGAAAATATGCAAATGAATTTTGAAAAAGACTATATTGTATAGCCTCGCACTCGTACGTATGACTCTTGGTCGTTGGGTCAAGTCTTGTACGCCTCCAACTGATTTGAGTACGCTTTGGCAAGTGCTTTTAGCCCTCCGCCCACACAGTATAACGTGTAGGATACGAAGGAAGCCACTGGGCTGGCCAAATCACTTTGCTACAAGAAGTCGTGGAGGGGTGAGAGGAAGGTTAGTCCAGTACGTGCCTCGTCGAATGGACGATGCCTACGTTTGGAACCACCTCTCGGGGTGTTGGTGTGTGAATCCGACTAGATTCGACTCTAACGGATATGCTTAGCTCATGTATGTTGATTGTTCTCAAGTCGTTCAAGTCTCATTTTCATTTTTAAAAAGAAAAAGCTAGTTTTAGTTTTAAAAATAAAACCTTTCCCCAGTGGAGTCGCCAACTGTAGGTACCGGGATTAGACATGGAACCACTCGACGTCTTGCTAAGGGCGTAAAGTTAAAAAGATTAAGTACAAAAAACCTTTAAAAACTGTTTTGGAGCCGCCACTAAATTATGAGGGAAATTTAGAACGGAGGCTATGCTCAAAGACACGTCTTAGAGTTCAAGGCACGTCGACACCCATCCGTCTAAGGCTATTGTGAAACCAGATTCGGATTCGGGTGAGGGTACTTTTCTAAAGCATAAACCAAAATAATGTTTTTATGAAAGATCTTTTGGAAAAGCCTATCAAAAGATAGCCTCTACTAGACTTGAGAACAATGCAAAGAATGATACATGAGCCTAAGTAATTCGCTACGTACAAGTGCGATATGCATTACTGCAGAAAAAAGATTGTTTAAAACCCTCAGTTAAGCATGCTTAACTTATTAACGAAAACAGTTCAGTTTAATGACGAATTCATTTTAAGTGATTTAGATGCAAGGTGAGGATTTGCTAAATGCATACAATAAAATAAAGTTCAATTGTCCATTGATTTATTTTAGAGAGGTCAGTTGTTTATGCGACTTTGGAAAGGTCTTACGAATAGGGTGTGTATTCGAGGTGCATGGCCGCCTTATGAAAAGCAGACTCGCGTACCAAAGTCGGGGTGAGCCTAATGTAGGCCCTTGCTAGTCTAAGAAGTAAAGAAAGACCTTAATCCATGTTAGGATTAAGTATTACCTGTCTCAAGCTCGGAAACCGGCAGCGCTTCGCTTCAAAGGGGAGAATTCAACACTAGGAAAATGAAGAATTCAAAGGGTGTTTATGCGTGAGGCTTTGAGAGGTTTGAGTTGTGATTTGTGTTAATTGTATTCTAAAATTATTGTCGTGTTCTGAAGCGAATGAAAGGAGGGTTGTATTTATAGTGTAGAGCTCGTCAAGAATTAGGAAAGCCAGGGGATAAAACCGGACTTAGGAATCACAAGGCCCCTTGCGAATGCTTGGGGCAATCGCAAGGACCCTTGCGGCTGCCTGCCATAATCGCAAGGCCTCTTGCGATTGGTAGGGCGGGCATTATCCTTTTATTCCGTATATTTCCAAATTATATTTTAGGATATACGGTATAATCTTGCTTGAGCTCTAAGTTACGTTGTTGTGGCTGTGTTTTAGGGTTTGACTAGGTTATCCTGGACCTTGGGAAGCGGGCCAGGTATGGGTTTGGGCTCGGTTCTGGGCCCGAGCCCTGAAAATGTAAAAAGGGTGTATTTTGTAGTGTTTTGTGAAATAGGACATTCCGTGAGACTATCCTAGGTGTTTGCCAGTCCTAAAATGTGGTTTTAGCGACTGGGCCTAAATTGAGGGATTTAGGAGAATCGAATTGAACCTTGTTAATGTAAAAGGATCAATTAGGCTATGTGTTTAAAAAAAGGGTGTGCGCATGCCGATTAGGACCTGAACCTGAGACAAACTAGACTCTAGACCTAAGGACACTAGGAGTGATGACCCATAAAGAAACCTCATTTGCATTTTAAATCTTTTAACTCGAATTCGTCATTAGTTTAGAACCATTTAAGTTAACATAAAAGCATGCAATAAAAGTCCATTGTTACATCGCTGGGTTTTTGGCGGGAGGGACAGATTTGGGTATCTACACAAGGTTGGTTTGGGGGAGAGGAAATTGCTGAAAACCGACTTGTTTGACGCTAGTGATGGAGTTGAGTGACCCACGGTTGAGCCGCTTGGAGCACGCGGGAGATATGGAAAGCCATTTCGAGATGGAGTCCCCTGTGTGACGGATTATGCTGCTTTACCGCGAGATAGTAAAGTTCTATGGCGATCGGATGCTGTTTCGCCAAGTGAAACTGTTGCGAATGGCCAACGTCCTTGGCCTAATTATACTTGATTTTGGGCTGTGAAGAGTCGTGCAGGAGTATAAACCAGCGCTTCCGGGAGGCAACCCGATGACGTTGTATTTTTATTGTACTTTGCTTTGGTTTGGTTTGTTTTTATGACATTTCACGTTTTATTGAGCGCGCGAGGGTGAGGGTATTATTTTGTGATTTTAGTGCGCAGGTACCTTACGATTTCTGGCACTTAGAAATTTTGCGCGTGCTCACGAGAAAGGTATCCCAGCCGGCCTACCGGCTGCCGGGCCCAGACCGGCACCGTAGCTCAAATTTGAAGCATAGGAAAAAACGCGAAAATTTCGAAAAAGTGCATGGGAGCCGGCCGGCCGGCCGCCGGTCTGGACCGGCCCCCACACACAGCTTTTTCGTTTTGTTTTCTCTTGCGTTCTACCTCGAAGTACTACATAGCTGGACTGATTTGGATGCATATTCGTGGATTTATAGCCGCACTCCATGCTTCGCTTCGGTTTGGGGGATCTCCGACTTAATAATGTGAGCTTTCTTACTCTTTTCCTCGCTTTTATTTTTCCTACCCCCGTTTATTATTTGTCCTTTTCTGCTACTTGTGGTTGTGCTGTTTTCCACATTGAGGACAATGTGCGATTCTGGTTTGGGGGTGGGAAGCACTTTCGCGCTTATTAGCTGCTTTTTCATTTTGTTTGCATTTATTCGAAAATCCAAAAAAATGAAAAATTTTAAAAAATACAAAAATACGAGTCTTTTTGAGTCTTTCTGTCATTTTAGTAACCTTTTGTGCAGGATTAGCTTTAGTGTCTTTTGAGATACGCTCTTAGTCTCTATGTTGAGTCTCTTGATTGTGTTGATTTGATATGCTCTGCTTACCCTTTCCTTTCATCCTTGAGGTGATTTGAGTAGACTGGCTTATAATTTGACATAGGGCATGTGACGTAGATGGGGCGCGTTTCTTAGACTACCCATCCACATGACATTGTATATACTCGTACTTGTGAAATGAAAACTTGAATCTATATCATTGTTTGAGCCTATTTGTTCTTAATTGATCGAGCATTGCACGAAGAGGTACTTGTTTTTGGTTACGTTATTATATTAACTCCACATTAGCCAAATTGCCTACTTTTCTTACCCTTTAGACTTAGGTCCCTCAATTGTAGCCCGTCCTAGCCTTTGTAGCCTGTTTTTCTTGAGCCACATTATTTATATATTGAGCTACATTCCAGAATTATCCTACCCGGGCTGATCAGTTGCATTAGGGATTTTGAGTTATCATGGAGTATTCGGTTGGGAAGGAAGTGTGTTAAGTCCGTGATTGTTTATTATGTGAGTTGGAGTTAGGGTTGATGTTTTACGAGTATTCCCGCTAAGTATGCGCTTCCCTACGTGTTTCAAAGTTATTCCCGATCTCGTTTCATTTTATTCAGAAGAAAAAAAAAAGAAAAAAAAAAAGCAAAAAAATCCAAAAACAAAGAAGAGAAAATAAAAGAAAACAAAAAGAAAGAGTTGGTTGTATATATGTTATTTCAATTCAATAAAAAGATCGGAGGTGTTGAATAGGAAGCGATATTTTATCATTCTTATGCGAGAGTTCTGGTTTATTTTGAATGGTGAGTTGAGGAGGAGTTGTGATTGGAGGAGTTTGTGATTTAAGATGCAGCTGTTAAGCCGTTGAGCTCCACATTTCCAAATACATTTACCACCTTTTTACCCTCTTGACCCGAGCCTAACATTACAACCCTTGGAAACCTCGCTCGATGTGATTTTGAGACATTTTGGGTGACGACATGCTTAGCTCGAGTAGTTTTCCTAGTGTCGATGTTTGTGAGATTATTTATAGTTTCAGCGTCTTAGTGGATGCATACGGTCGACAGTCTTTGCATGGAGTTTGCGCCATTATGTTCCGCCGTCTTATATTTGTTTAGTTTGCTCCCTAACTCTTCAATTTATTGAAGAGGAAGCAGGTATTGATTTGATTCACTTTTGTATGAGGCGACGATACTTGAGACTTCGAGTTGCATTTTCCTGTGCTAGTTTGTCCTCGTGATTATGTGCTATGTTTGGGTAGTTTGCTTGAGGACAAGCAAAGGTTTCGTTTGGGGGAGTTTGATACGTGGTATTTATATAGATTATATGCCCCCGGTTTAGTCGCATTTAGCTGCATTTATTCGAGTTCACTACTAGTTTTATGAACTATTTGTTATATTTCTCGATACTGCTACCTTTCATTCATATTTTGCAGGTTTTGGTGGTTTTGAGCCAAAACCCGAAGCACTTGGAGCTAATTCGAGATTCAAGACTACGAGACCAAGCTCGAGCTTAATCGAAAGCTCGGGAAGGTGATTGAAAGACCAAAAGATCAAAAAGGGCCACGAATAATCAAGGCCCAAGTCAAGAATGAAGCCCAAGAGGATTGAAGATGAGCCGGCCCAAGCAAAGGGGTACGGCCGGTTGGTCAGGCCGGCAGCCGGCCGGCCCAGGAGTTAATTTCGTCGGGTTTTTAATTTAATCCGAATTAATTTATGGGGAGTTGTATAAATACTCTTAGGTCGTAAACTAAACATCTATCTTAGTTTTTATGCTTTATTTTATGTTTTCTCCTAGGTTTTAGTTTACTGCTTAAGTTTCTCCTTCCTTTATTTTCACTCAAAAACTTAGTTAGTTGAATCTCAAGATTGATTTCATTGTAACCGCCGGTAATTCGATTGATTTAGATTTTATTTCAATTGCTTTTATTTCTTCCATAATGTTTATTCTTATTGATTGTTTTGTTTGCCCTTTGATTATGTCTAGCTAATTTTATAATTAGGGTTTAGGGTGATTGTGAGATTGGTTCAGGAACATGTTTTAATTGCTAAATTGATTGAACTTGTGCAAGTTGATTTTTTCCTACGCGTTTTATTATCAATTGAATTTAGAGACGCCTTTATTGAATTGAACTTAGGTTGTTTCAGTTTAAGATCGAAAGCCGAATTGAAACTAGACTCACGCGTATTTGATAAGTTAAGTTTAGTAAGTTGCGAGAGCCCGCTAAATTTGCTTAAGGTTAATATTGACTCAAGAGAGCGTATTCTTAAACCTAGTCACTTGCATAGCTTCAATTGATTGATATTTCCTTTTGAGTTGAGTTCCTGAATTAGTGTCACATTGATCCCGACGCCCTAATCTCCCTTTTATATACCCTTTTATCATCTTATTTGCCGTTCTTAGTTTAGACCCTTTTCCTACACACCCACTTTGCTACCTTGAGATTGACCTAGTTTTAGCTGAGCAGCCTATTGACTGCCCGTTTCTCTGTGGATTCGACCCTACTGCCACTAGCTACCCAGTTAGTTGACTTTAGGTTTACTTTGACTTAGGCGACTACGACTTAGCCTTGTTAATTTAGAAAAACCTTTAAAACTGTTTTGGAGTCGCCACCTAATTATCGCGGAAATTAGGAACCTGCTATCATGTCCTAAGCCTAAAGACATGTCCTAGATTTTGGAGCACGCCGACACCCCTAGATCTAAGGCTTGTGAAACCAGAATGGATTCGGGGTGAGGGTACTTTAATAAAGATTAGTTCAATTAATGATTTATGAAATCCTTTTAGAAAAGCCTATGTAAAAATAGCCTCTACTGACCTAGAACAATCCATGGAAAATGATATTTGAGCCAATGTTATCGCTACGTACAAGTACGATAAAGGTTTATAAAAGAATGCAAATGCAAAAAGATAGATTAAAACCCTCAGTTTAGCATGTTTAACTTGTTAACGAAAACGGTTCAGTTAAAGGTCGAATTCATTGTTTAAAGTTGATTTTAATGCAAAAGAAGAAGGTGCAAGATGCATACAAATAAAATAAACGTTCAATTGTCCATTGGTTCATTTTAAAAGGGTCGGTTGCTTATGCGACTTTCGCGTGTCATTGGTGTACCCGAAGTAATAAGAACACTTGGAAGGCAAGCGCGCTCGGGTGCCAAAGCCGGGGGGGGGGGGGGGGAGGGGGGGGGGCTAAAGTGTAGTCCCCTTTGTTAGTCCATAGAAAATAAGAAAAAGCTTTGATCCAAGTGGATCGGTACCTACCTGGTCCTGACGCTTCAGATCTGGGCAGAGCTTCGCTTCTTGAACTTAAAAGGAGGATGAATTCCACACGGGATGGTGTGTTGAACTCAAGGATTTGAGTGCGTGAGGCTTTGAGAGAGTTTCTGGTGTTTTCTGGTTATGAATTGTGTTTATGAGGTCGGGTATAGGGGGGTATTTATACTAAAAACCTCGGAGATATTAGGAAATCTCGGGATAGAACCAGGCAGGGGAACCGCATAGCCTTATGCGGTTGGCCAGGCAAACCGCATAGGCTTATGCGGTTTGACCCATAAACCGCATAAGGTGATGCGGTTTAGAGGTATGGTTTTAGCTTGGTTTTCCTAATTCCGGTTTGTGAATATCTCGAATAGATACAGTATAACCTTTAGTTGTGTGTCAAGAAGGCTGTATGAGGGCTTCCTAAGATATTTTTGAGGGTTGAGGGCTTTGGAGTGAGGGCCAAAGGCGGGTTTGGGCTCGGTTCTGGGCCCGAGACCCGAAAATGTGAAATGGGTGTATTTTGTGGAGTTTTGTGAAATAAGATCAACCGGGAGGCTATATTTTATGTAAGAGGGAGCTAAATGGGGGGATTTAGCCACCAGGCCTAAATTTAGGAATTTAGGAATGCTGAATTTGACCTCGTTAATGTAAAATGGCTAATTGTAATGCAAATGCGAAGCTCATGCCAAACGAAACAGGGCGCGGACCAGGCTAAACTCTAAATGGACAAAAGGAACATTTATTTAAAGCGATGTGAAGCGACCTAAAATCATTAAACATTTCAAAATGACTCAAAAATTAATTCGACATTATTAGAACCGTTTAAGTCAACGTTAAAGCATGCATAATAAAAAGTCCGAGTTACATCACGGGGTTTTGTTTGGGAGGGTACGGATATGGGTATCCACAACCGGTTCGATACTTTAACACTGGTCGAAAAAGGCATCAAGAGAAAGACGACGAAAACCGCGACGACAGAGGAACGCGATAAGTATTGTCAGAACATTTTTTCACGGAGTATAATACTATACAAGGTCGCGATCTTTTATTTCGAAAGTTAGAAAATTTTGTAGTATGAAGTAATACTCTACTATTCAAGTTTCAGCAATCAGTATATATAGCATATGTTGTAAAATAAATGGAAGTAATTTTGCAATTACTTAACGAATTTTCAATCAATTAAGGGAGTCGCGCTCTAAAACCTAATAATTGGGGAAAATTTTCAAGAAAAATATGGAAGTGTATGAGGGAGAGAATAAAGGAAAGTAGTGAACTTTTGATTAATTGTGTGAGTGAATGAATGAGTTGCATCATCATAAACTTTTACCTTAATCTCGCTAAATAGAAGAAGAAACACCATGATTCATATTTTGTAGTTTACTTTTGGCGGCAATACTTTAATCATGTCATTATGAATTTGGTCAATTTAGTTAGTTCTTAATTATCAAATTCAGTTTCAGATTCATATTTTCATATTGTTAATGAATCTTCTGAAACTACGGGACTCACAATGATTAGTAATTTAGGTCAAAATTAGGTGCCCCAACAAAGGGATTGATCATTATTCATTGCCCTTCCCTTTCCTAAAACCCTCCAACCAAACGCCGCCTAATGTATTACTATCATACACATTGTTATACGGAGTAACTTGTAATAACTTTTTACCCCAGTCATAGTCTTCTTTACAAATGTAAGTATATTATGTAGCCATGTAACAATATTAATTATATTATATTTAATATTATTAAATAAAAGGGGGCAAAATTTTTGAAAAGTTAAAAATTTCTTTTAAAAGAGTACCCTCCTGAGTCCTGACCATCTTCAATGTTTTCAATAACAGCCACCTCGTCTTAACCCGCAAACACCACCACACGCCGTAGGTCGGATTTTAATTGGTAAAATATTAATGAAGAGGTAAAGGGATAATGGAGATGAAGGAGAAGAAAGAAAACCGACAATAGGTTAGTTTATTCATATTAAATAATCCATACAATAATTATATGAACTGATCACATATAAGGATAACCTGAAATTATATAACGCTAGCCTAAATACTATTATATTTGACTCTGACTTAACAGTCGGAGTCATGTCGGAGTCATAGTAGGTGTCGCTACCCGACATATAATCGGCGGCGTTATAGGGGCCGTCGGAGTAGTCGATGTCGTCGGCGTCGTTGAAGTCCTCGGAGTTGTCGGAGTCGACAGTCGGTGGGGGTGGGGGTGGGGGGGTGTGGTAGGAGAACCAAGTTATTATTTCTTGTTTCTTCGTTTCAAGTTATTTTACATACGATGCCGTAATTAAAGCCGAATGTCTTGAATGACAGACAATTAAATCTCATGCATATTCGACTACAAAAAAACGTCTAACACATGTCTTTAATGACAGACAATTAAATATGTTAAATTCACGTACGGGCCTGGCCACGCCCACAATGCGAAGAATGTCCACTTTATCAATTGTAGGAGGTTCCATTGCAAAACCAATTAGCAATGTGTGCAATGACTCTACTAGTTTATAAGTAGTAAATGGGAGGAAAATCTAACACTATATACTATATACTATATACTATATACTATATACTCCCTCTGTTTCATTCATTTGTTTACACTTCTCTCAAATCCCTCTCACAAAAATGTCAAACTGTAAACAATTCACTAGAACGGAGGGAGTACTACATACTTTATATTGACTATATGAAGTTGAAATCATGTACAAACTATGAATCTGATAGTTGAGTATAGATTAGTAAGAGTATTCAGTTTATTTTGGAAATTAATGAATGTAGACAAACGAGTAAAATATCCTTACGCAGATTTCTTACTGGTAGGATGTACATATAATATATTCGGCATACTTGTATTGAAATCCAAAATGGATAACTGACCTCCGAAATATTATTTGCGTATGAAAATCGCTCGAACCGGAATGTGTTGTACCGGTCAGTTGTTAGGATCATGGTCCTCTAAGGACTCCCCTAATGATGCCACTAAACATAATTAGTGGACTTTAGGACCTAGTTCATTCATGCAAAACTAACCATAAAACAAAATACATAAATTAAAATGCGGAAATTAAAAGGGTTGACCTTCTTAAGGCCGAAATAGGCTTGAAATGTGATCAAAGTAGATCACCTCCTTTCTTAATCCACCCAAGGATTAATAACCAGAATATTACTAGTATAATATGCTAGATTAGAGTAGTAATATATACTTAATAATATAGGAGTAATATTGTGTGAATAAGGAAAGAGTAACACTAGAATAACACTAGTATAATACTTAGGTATTTTACTCTCTTTTGCATGTGACTTTGTGAGCTAATATTTGGAACTTATAAACTGATTTCTACACCCACAAATGAAGGTATATAATGGGTATATATAGGCAAAAGATAGTTAAAAAGTTTGGTATTAGAATTTGAGAAGGGGAGAATTCATAAAGAGAACAATATTATTAATTGTAGTTATGATTACAAGAAAGAGTTGACACTATATATAGTGCTGAATATAAACCAAACCCAAATCTAGATTATCACAGAAATAGGAAACTGAATATTATTGTATACTATATTATATTATCACTGCCATAATTCGGTATATTACCATATACCGTAATATTTCCTAATAGCCCCCCTCAAACCCATGATAATATGTCAAAATTTCCATGGGTTTGGAAATTAGAAAAAAGAAAATTAAGAACGAAATAAGAACAAACAATTCTTCGATCTTCGATCTTCGATCTTCAATAATCTTAAATCATCATAGGAACGACAAATTTTTCGAACCTGACAAAACTCAAAGAAGACGGGGAAACCATCCGTCATTCATAATCAAACGGGAATGTTCAACTCTTTGAACCCACGTTGAATCATGCGTAACAACTCGCCAATAAATTTTGTTGCGTAACAACCCGCCGGTAAAACATCAATAGACCAAGACGGGAAAAACATCCGTCAATTTGATCGCCAAGGGAACGCTAAATTTATCGAACCCTTGAAAACAATTTTAATGCGAGGGAATTTTGAACACCTCAATTATATTGTAGGATATTTTATTTTATTTTTCAAAAAAAAAATTTAAAAAAAAAAAAGAAGAAAAAAAAAAAAAAATCAGATTATCATTGTTGAAAATCCCGCCGGTGGGCATCATGATGAATTATAAGCCTACCGGCAGGGTAGCGGGATTATTTTCTTTTGTCCTCAAAACCCTAATGGCTCTGATACCATATTAGAATTTGAGAGGGGAAGAATTCATAAAGAGAACAATATTATTAATTGTAGTTATGATTACAAGAAAGAGTTCGCATTATATGTAATGCTGAATATAAATCATTCCTAAATCTAGATTATCATAAAAATAGGGAACTAAATATTATTGTATACTATATTATATTATCACTACCATAATTCGATATATTACCATATACCGTAATATTTCCTAACATTTGGCACCAAAAATACATTAAAAATTGATCAATTAGATAAACAATTCTTGGTCTTAATTGACCAAGTTTGGCTGGCAATTTTGGCCTAATTTGGGCCAACTTTGGTTCAATTATTTTCGGGTCATTTTATCTTATAAATGATCCAAAATCATTTGGGTCCATTCAATATTAATTAGTCCATTTAACACTTAAATAGAATAATTAATTAAATAAAATATACTTAACAGTTAAGTAGTATAAATGACAATTATATCAATATATAATTCATACACTTTGGACCTTAATTAGCTAAACCATATTCTCCACTTATTAACCTATAAATCATATTTATCACTAATCCACTATTAATGATAAATATCTCATTTAGTGAATTAATAGTTAATCACTAACTCAAATTATCACAAATTCTTATTATTTAGTTATCATTATAAAAGAATAATAATTCTTTAGCTCCTTATCTAATATACGTCTCACACATTATCTCCTCTTGACTAACTCTTTAGTCATAATATTAAGTGTCTAGTTATACTATATCAAATATAAATAACTAGCCTGCATTGGTCCTCCTTCCTATTGGTGTGACCGAAAGGGATCAGTTGATTACCACCGTCACACGACAGTAACGTCAAACTCTAGCAAGCCGAGCGTTACCGATATACACTACTACAAATCTGAGCAAAAACAACGGAGCAAAAACAACACAAATTAGCCTTGCCGTTGTTTATAATATTATAAACAACGTCAAAAAAATTTCCGTTGTTAAATCTATAGGCGCGAAATCTAACTCATAACTAAAAACAACGAAAAAACAATTATAAACAACGGTTATAATATTAAAAACGGTTATATACAAAAATGTGTTGTTTTTAGTCAATAAATAACGGTTTCGTAATTATAAAACCGTTATATTTAATTAAAATAAAAAACAACGGTTATTTGCTTAAAACCGTTTTTTTTTTAATTATACAAAACGGTTTTTAAACTTAAAAACCGTTTCATTTGTTTTTTATATATAAAAAACGGTTCCTATATTTATTTGTTGTTTTTAATGTGAACTTATAAATAACATTATAACTATAAACCGTTTTTTTTAATTAAAAACCAAAAAAAACGAAATAATTCAATACTAATTCGTTTTAAATAACTATACTGTGGATACCCATATCCGTACCCTCCCAAACAAAACCCTGTGATGTAACACAGACTTTTATTACGCATGCCTTAACGTTGACTTTTACGGTTCTAACTAATGTCGAATTCATTTTGAGTCGTTTGAAATGTTAAAATGATTTAGGTCGCATCGCATCGCATTTAAATAACGTTCATTTTGTCCATTTGGAGTCTAGCTTGGTCCTCGTCCTGCTTCATTTGGCATGAGCTTCGCATTTGCACTACAATTGGCCCTTTTACATTAACAAGGTCTAATTCAGCATTCCTAAATTCCTAAATTTAGGCCCGGTAGCTAAAACCGCTATTTAGCATCCTCTTACACAAAATACAACCTCACGTCTTAGCTTATTTCACAAATCTATGCAAATACACCCCTTTTCATTTTTCCGGGTCTCGGGCCCAAAACCGAGCCCAAACCCAAGCCTTCGGCCCGCACTCCAAGGCCCTGCACATCATAAAATATCTCAGAAATATCTCAACTCTTTTCTTGGCACGCACGCACGAAATTATAATCAGTATCTTTCAAAGATTTTATGCAATCCTAAACTTGAAAGCTGTTTTAAAACCACACCCACAAACCGCATGACCTTATGCGGTTTGGGGTGGCAACCGCATAAGCCTATGCGGTTTGTCCTGGCAACCGCATAAGGGTATGCGGTTTCCTACTGCTTTTTATCCCCGATTTCCTAATTTCTCCGAGGTTTTTAGTATATATACAAATTCTATACCACGACCTCAAAACACAATTCGTAACTGTAATACATCTTTTTCACACACAATTCACATCTTTCACACTTTCATACTTTCACATCACAATTTCACACACAATTCACAATACACAAATCCTCACTCACAAAGCCTCAAGCACTCAAATCCTTGAGTTCAACACACCATCCCGTGTTGAATTCATCCTCCTTTCTAGTTCAAGCGAAGCTCGCCAGATCTGAAGCGTCAGAGGACAAGGTAGGTACCGATCCACTTGGATCAAAGCTTTTCTTATTTTCTATGGACTAACAAAGGGTCTACACTCTAGCTCGGCTTTGGCACCCGAGCGCTTGCCTTCCAAGTGTTCTTATCAGCTGTACACTCCATATCCCATGACACGCCAAAGTCGCATAAGCAACCGACCTTTTAAAATAAACCAATGGACAATTGAACTTTATTTTATTTGTATGCATCTTGCACCCTTTCTGTCTTGCATTAAAATCAACTTAAACAATGAATTCGACCTTTAACTGAACCGTATTCGTTAACAAGTTAAACATGCTAAATCGAGGGTTTTAATCAATCTTTTTGCATCTCAGATCTGCATTCTTTTTACAAACTTATCGCACTTGTACGTAGCGATAACATTAGCTCAAATATCATCTTACAAGGATTGTTCTAGGTCAGTAGAGGCTATTTTTACATAGGCTTTTCTAAAAGGTTTTCATAAATCATTATTTGAATTAACTCTTTTTCTAAAGTACCCTCACCCGAATCCAACTGGTTTCACAAGCCTTAGATCTAGGGGTGTCGTGCTCCAAAATCTAGGACATGTTTTTAACTTAGAACATGGTAGCAGTTCCTATTTTCCGCGATAAATAGGTGGCGACTCCATAACAGCTTCTTAAAGGTTTTTCCAACTTAATCTTTTAACTTTAAAATCCGCCCTTAAGCAAGACGCCGAGTTGGGTCCGATCCCGGGTTCCATTTGGCGACCATTGGGAGATCTTATTTTTAAAACCAAAAACTAGCTTTTTCTTTTTAAAAATAAAGAGGTGAAACTTGAAAGCTTTGAACAATCCTTATATACATATTTGAGCTATGCACATTCGTTTAGAGTCCATTCCTTTTGGAATCTAGGCACCCTTTACACCCTTGAGAGGTGGTACCAACACGCCGGCTTGTCCACTCGATAAAGCACGCAGGTGACTAACTTTCCTCTCTCCTCCACGGCTTGGTCAGAACGATTATCTCGACCGCCTCAAAGGTTCTCTAGAAACCCTATCGCTCCGGCGTAAGGAAATAGAGGGGTTAAGTATCTGCCAAAGCGTACTCGAGGTAGTTGGAGGTGTACCCGACTGACTCATTTTCACCCCTTTTGAGTCATACGTACGAGTTCGAGGCTATGCACTCCATGGTCTTTTTCAAAACAAGCACTTGCATTCATATCTTCGAAAACTCGCCTAAACGTTTCAAAGATAAATGAACCTAACATCTAACACCTTTCAAACAAAACTCTCGCGAATTTTTGAAATAAGCTTTTTCAAAACTTCCTTTTTCACTAACAAGCAAAAACCCGAGCAAGGAATAAAACCCGAGCTCGCGGATTTCAATCCTCTAGGTCACACCGCCTAGACTCCACTTTTAACATCCTCGACTCGACTTGTTAACCACTCTCGAGTCGAATCCTTCTTCTTTTACACATCCGACTCGAGCTCACCTCGGCAAATCACCGATATCAGTTCGACGGATGCAAAGCAAAATCTTTTAACATCGAGACGAGATGTGCGCACGCATCCTCGCCTCAAAAGCTTCCCTTAGCAAAACCTTTTCGAAAACCTCCTTTTTCAAGCTTAAAATGTCTTTCTAAACAAAGAAATGAGCTAAAATGAATGCCTAAAATGAATGTGAGTCTAGTGGGTCGAGTCGTGTCACTAATGCAAAGTGAAATGCAGGCCTCAGCTGACTACTCACCATGAATCGCATCATCACCCCTTCCTTCAAACGCTCCTCAAAGATAGCTAACCTCAACAAGCTGAAAACCCTCCGTCACCGCATTGATCAGCTCACCAAAAACATTGACAACTTGAAGGCCTTGCATCAATTCGAAGTTGCACGTTTGGAACAACGCTCCAAGGCCGACAAGCATGTCTCCCTCCACACTCGCCACCCAACTCCAAAAGGACGAAGAAGATTTTACCCAATATCTCGTCCGTTGGAGAGGATTACTTGCTCGGGTTCCGAATCCTCCGCACGAAGACGAATTCATGTACACATTTCTCGGTAGCCTACGACCCGAGTGGCGAAAACATTTTGATTACGGCGACGCCGAGAATTTCGAAGAACTCATTGAAATTGCCCTCGGAGCCCAAAGCAACCCCACAATCTATGACAATCCGGCAATCTTCCTGACAAGACCCGTCATGGATTGCTCCTACTTGGTCACACCCACCAACAACCAAATCAATGGGTCCGTTCGGTGATGACGAAGACGAAGAGTGGCCACCCACTAACAAAACGGTAGCTCAACTCTCGACTACTCCTTCCTCGAATAAAAACAAAAGCAACAAGAAGGGAAAGAAAAAGAAGGGCAAGCAGTCCGAAAGCAAAGATCAAAAAGAAAAGGGCGAGCAGTCCGAAAGTAAAGATCAAGAAGAAAAGGGCAAGCAGCCCGAGAAGGAAAACCAAGACGAGGTTTCACATCTCACACGCTCTGGTCGTCCTTATCAAAATATTTTCACAGATGAACATGCCGTAAAAGCAATCATGTCGAGAAAGGCAAGGCCGTAGCCCAAGAAGAGAATACCTCTACAAGTACGCCCTCCACAGTGATCCCACCACCTAACACGAATGAGGTGCTTCAGAAGCAGCTCGCTCGCACAAAAGCCGATGTTTCCATCTGGGCCCTTTTACGAGACTCAGCTGAACATAGGAATGCATTCATTCGCGCTCTACAAATAGCATGTGCAGACGCTGAGATCTCCCCCGATCAAATGGTCAGCCATGTCACTAGGGATTGGTTACCGGGGGCTATCACCTTCTCAAACGATGATCTCCCCGCATTTGGATCAAACCACAACCTCGCCCTATACATCAGCGTTGAATGTATGAAGAAAACTTTGCCCGTGTCCCTTGTTGATAACGGCTCTGCAGTCAATGTTCTACCATTGGCCACCGCACATCGCCTCGGCCTATCCGATAAAGACTTCACCCCAAGCATGGACGGAGTCAAGGCTTTCGACGGAACCCGACGTCACGTGAAAGGAACCATTTCTCTTCACATACGCAGTGGTCCCATAGAAAGAAAAGTCGAGTTTCAAGTCATCGACATGACCCTTCCTATAACATACTCTGGGACGACCATGGATTCACTCCACCAAGGTCAGAATCTTTACCCTACATCAAAAGGTTAAGATCCCTCTCAACGAGGAAATCATAACCTTGAATGCCTCAAACTTCCGAGCCCTTTTCGATACACCAAAAGAGCCCAATTCTGCCGAAATTGTGGCTGAACCCGCAGAAGACTTATGTGGTTTCGACTTCGAAGTTGGCGCCATCACGCGTACACCAATCAAAACCTACAAACCTTTCTTAACAAAGAACAATAACAGCCTTTGGCTCACCATGGGCTTAGGTTACAAGCCCAAAAATGGCGACCACGAGAAGATGGTTAAGGAAATTCAAAGACGAAAGTCAACCCACAAGGTCACCCTGCAACCTTACATCCTCGACCTGAAGGCATATTTCACCCCCGGAGGAATGGTCGACGGGAATACCTCCCTTCGAGACATCATCCATTCACCCGAAGCTTGTTTCTCTAGTGAGGCCGAGCCTAATACACTCAAGGCCTCACCGAGCACCAGAAACGAAGAAATTGTCTCCACGATCATGCGAGACCGTCACTTCGATCCTAACTTACTCATAGCCGACGCCACAGACAAAACCCTCAACGGATGGTATAAAACGCTGAAGTGGACTGACGCACAAGGTCATCACTTCCAGCTTATCACCGGTGAAGGACCACTTTTCGACCATGTCACTAATCTCAAGAACAAGGACGAGAGTGATTCCAACTCAAGCACCTCAAGCAACTCAAGCAGTTCAAGCAGCTCCTCAAACAGCGAAGACGATGAAGAAGAAGAAGAAATTCTCTTAACTTCTAATGCTCTAAGTGTCGGGTCATCTGTCGACCCATCTATCCTAGACTCTAGCTTTAGTTTAGACTTTCTTTTTACGGAGGCTAGCTCCAAGCAATTTTCTGAATTGTCGAATAATTCTTCTCAAAATAATAAAATGAATAAATTTGTTTACGCCTTGTCTCAAGCTAAAACAAACAACAAAGCACAAACATCTAACAATCAACAAACAACAAACAAATCAAAAGGCACTAACTCATGCGATAAAAATGAACAATCTCTAAACAAATACATTGCAAACATTGTCTCTCCCAAAACACAGGACCCTATCATCGAGGAAACCATAACCATAAACGTGGGAACCCCCGAAGAACCAAGGGAACTACAACTAGGAGCCTCACTAGGCGAACACGTGCCCACCCAATTTACACAACTCCTAAGCGAATTCAAGGACGTATTCGCTTGGTCATACCGAGACATGCCCAGATCGAACGAAGCATCGCCGAGCACCGCATCCCCATCAAACCCTAAGCATAAACCCATCAAGCAAAAGCTAAGAAGACTACGTCCCGAATGGTCTCTTATGGTCAAGGAAGAAATCGAAAAACAACTACAAGCCGGTTTCATCCAAGTCATCGAGTATCCTGAATGGGTCTCAAACATGGTCCCAGTCCTGAAAAAGAATGGCAAAATTCGAGTATGCGTTGACTTTCGCGACTTGAACAAAGCTAGTCCCAAAGATGACTTTCCATTACCCCATGTGGACGTCCTAGTCGACAACACCGCCGACCACGCCCTCCTATCCTTCATGGACGGCTCCAATCAAATCAAAATGTCACTCGAAGACATGGCAAAAACGGCCTTCATTACACCGTGGGGGACATACTGCTACACAGTTATGCCCTTCGGCCTAATCAATGCTGGCGCTACATACCAACGCACCGCTACAACCCTTTTACACGACATGATGCACAAAGAGTTGAAGTTTACGTCGACGATATGATCGTAAAATCAAAGGAGAGAAGTGGTCACATCACTAACCTCCGCAAGTTCTTCATTCGCCACGATAATACAAATGCGCCTCAACCCCAAAAATTTACTTTTGGAGTTAAATCCGGTAAACTACTAGGACACGTAGGTGAGCCAAAGAGGCATCGAGGTCGACCCTCGAAAGTCAAAGCAATCCTCGAAATGCAACCTCAAGAACCTCGACGAGATTCAAGTTTCTTAGGCCAAATCCAATACATCTCACGCTTCATCAAAGAACTCACCATGATATGTGAACCGCTTTTCAAGAAGCTCAAGAAAACCGACCACGTTGAATGGGACGAGGAATGTCAAAAGCATTTGACAAGGTCAAAGAATTGCTAACTAACCCGCCGGTTCTACAACCACCCCAAGAAGGTTTACCCTTATCCTTATACCTTACAACAACACCCACCGCCATGGGCGCCATGCTCGCTCAAGAAGTCAACGGCGAAGAACACGCGATCTACTACATCAGTAAAAAGTTTCTCGATTACGAAACTCGATACT
Source organism: Dianthus caryophyllus (assembly GCA_023091065.1). NCBI lineage: Eukaryota > Viridiplantae > Streptophyta > Magnoliopsida > Caryophyllales > Caryophyllaceae > Dianthus > Dianthus caryophyllus. Next base: position 4,951,738 of record JALGRB010000019.1, on the reverse strand, counting down.
CACCCGTCGAGAAGAGTTGCCTAGCCTTAGTATGGTCATCCAAAAAACTCCGTCACTATATGCTAGCACACCAAACAAGGGTATATTCCACAATGGATCCCGTAAAATACCTCTTCGAGAAACCTGTACCTAACGGACGAATGGCCAGATGGACATTGCTCCTAGCCGAATTCGACCTTAAGTACGTACCCCTCAAAGCAATTAAGGGACGAGCAGTCTCCGATTTTCTAGCCGAAAATGCAATCACCGAGCAACCAATCATAGACACCACATCCCTTCCAGACGACGGGATTTACAACATCGACCAAGAACAATGGGAATTATACTTCGATGGTTCATCCAACTATCGAGGTCATGAGTAGGAATACTTCTCATATCCCCAAATGGCGAACACACACCCTTATCCATTAAACTGGACTTCGACGTAACAAACAATGCAGCAGAATACGAAGCATGCTTGCACGGTCTCCAAGCAACGCTTGTACTCAACGCCCGCAACATAAGAGTCTATGGGGACTCCTCCCTCATAATCAACCAAGTGTCCGGAGCATGGAAGATACTTAACGAAAACCTAGCATTATACCAAAACAAAATACAAGAGCTCATAAACGAATTCTACCACGTAGAATTCATACACCTCCCACGCGAAGAAAACCAATTCGCCGACGCGCTATCCAAACTCGCGTCCCTAATCAACATACCCCCGGGGATGGAAACTCTACCCATTGTCGTGGAAAGACGAAACGAACCCGCATACATCTGTGACATCGAAACCGAGGAAGAACAAACCGACCCTTGGTACCAAGCAATCATCAACTACAAAACAAACGGCGAATACCCGCCAAACACCGACAAACGGGCCAAGCGAGCCCTACGCCTATTATCGTCACAATTCGTGCTGGAAATGGGGAAATTACTCAAAAAGACGCCTCAAGGTACACTCCTCTTGTGCGTCGACCACAAAAAAGGACACGAAATCATGTCCCAAGTACACGATGGCGAGTGCGGACCACACATGAACGCACGAGCCATGTGCAAACAAATCATAAGGCTAGGATGGTATTGGACTACCATGGAAACCGATTGCGCAAAATATGTCAAACATTGTCATAATTGCCAAATCTTCGCGAACATACAACACATCCCTCCTTCACCACTATACAGCTTAACCTCGCCATGGCCCTTCTCCACGTGGGGCATCGACGTCATTGGCAAAGTACAACCCGTAGGAGCAGGAGGACACTGCTTCATCCTCGTGGCCATCGACTATTTCACCAAATGGGTCGAAGCCGCATCGTACCGCAAGCTAGGCACAAAAGAAGTCGCAAAATTCATACAAAACAACATCATTTGTCGCTATGGCATACCACATGAGTTCATTAGTGACCAAGGCACGCACTTTCAAGGAGAAGCCGAGCCACTTCTTCTCAAATACAAAATACAACGACATAAGTCATCACCCTACCGACCACAAACTAACAGTAGCGATTGAGGCAAAGAAACAAACCGTCAGATCAATCCTTAAAAAGATGATCGACACCTGCTACGACTGGCCCCACAAAATCCCATTTGCACTATGGGGATATCGCACCACAATCCGCACACCCACAGGCATGACACCCTATTTCCTAACCTACGGAATGGAAGCCGTTCAACCCGTAGAAATCGAAATGCAATCCCTTCGGATCCTCACGGAAGCGGACATTCTCGGCCGAAGGGGCAGGCGAACCCTACGAACAACCCATCCTCTTAGTCGAAAGACGACTACATTCACTAAGTACAGTCCGAATGTATCAATCTCGCCTACAACGCGCCTACAACAAACGGGTCAAACCACGAAACATTAAAGTGGGTGACCTAGTACTCAAATCCGTCAGAGCACCATTACCAGTCGACCCAAGGGGGAAATTCAAACCCAATTGGGCCGGGCCATACTTGGTCAAAGACATCCTTCCCGAGGAGCGCAGTATCGCTAACTGACCTTGACGGTCAAGACTTCCGACTACCAACAAATCTTGATCAACTCAAGAAAAACCACCCTTAAACAAATTTGCAAAGTACTTCACAATAAGGACAAAACTCGCCTCGCATGAGTGAACCACGCTCGGTTTGATTCCACGACCGTGGATACGTGAGCGACTTTGCAAAGAGCTCAACCGAATCACACGAACTACGCCGGTTTGATTACGTATTCAAAAAGCGATAATCGAGGCGACTTGTCAAAAGTACAACCGAACTTTTTCTAGCACGCATGCCCAAAGCTTAAAAAGGTCAAGGGCGTCGCACTCACAAAAAGACACGCTCAAAGCTTAAAAGGTCAAGAGCACACCAACACAAAACCAAAACACAAATCCAAGTCCAAAGCTTAAAAAGGTCGAGGACTTTAAAAACGGAACAAATCAAACAGGCGAATCCAAAGCTTAAAAAGGTCGAGGATTTAAGACAAAACAATTCAAAACGCACAAGTCCAAAGCTTAAAAAGGTAGAGGATTTGAGACAAAATACAAGTGTTCGAAGCTTAAAAAGGTCGAGAACATTTCAAAACAAAACAAAGAAAGCAACGAGACAAGGCAAAAGCAAATAAATTCTATTTTATTACTTTATTTAGAATTCTTCAAAGCTCAGAGATGAGTTAGGAACAAGCCTCCTTAACCCTTTATTCGAATTAAAAAACGTGCGTTTGAATAAAGAAATTTTCTAAAGCAAAACAAAAGCAAACTACTAAGACGTCTTCCGTCGTTTCGGGCTAGCCTCTTCATCTTCAAGAGGCCGATCCGCTACAATCTTCGAGCTCAGAACAGGAACAGACCTCTCAAAACCTGGGGGCTCGATCGGATCCTCATCCTGCTCGACTGGGGGCTCCTCGATCCTTGGCCCTAGGCGATCTTTAACAGTCACTTTCGGTCCAAGTCTCTCCCGCACCGGTCTCGAAGTAGAAGCACCTGCATCAACAACACAGAGATCACCATAATCCCTCCTGTCACGCACTACTTCATGCAACAAGGAGGGCTTTGGCCCATTCTTCTCTCTCCTCCTCTGATTCTCCCGTTCACGAGAATCCTTGGAATGACACCAACGCGTATAGAAATCCGTGACACGAGTAGACTCTATATGCTCCGGCACAACCCAAGTAACACGATCCGACCACCCTCGGATCCAAGCATCAATCATCTGGTTGTTTAGGACAACAACCCCTCCAACCTGCGTATCCTGATCCGGAATAGTCTGCGCAAGCCCGATTTGCCTCTTCAAGCGAAGAGGATGAATCCATACACCCCGTTCAAACCCGCACAACATCAACCCGCGAGCCGCGTTCGCCACCGACGGTGCCGTTACCTCCGTAATACCCCACCACGAAACATACCAACGAATGCTGCTCTCCCTCACAAACCCCCGGTAGTAGTTGAGTGAACGCTCCCGAGGGTTAGCCCAATCCATCTTCCGAGACGTCGTCCCTGCAGCCTTGAAGGCACCACCAAGGGGAAGAGCCTTATACACGCTCAACCTCTCCATGAGCCAAACGTTGAGAATCCTAGCGCAACCCCTGTACGAGCTCAGACGATTAGCACAACGGTCGTCTAAGCCCAGTATGGTCTCCGCTAGGATCAACGCAGAAGGATCATGTCCCCTCTCCATCTCTTCGACAACACGAGCATACCTCGCGTTCCCGAACACACCATCTGGCATGGACCCTGCAAAAGCATAGCGATGAACCAAACAAAAAGCAAGGGCCCTCCGCCTCGAGCGGTCCGAAATACTAGTGTCAGTTCTATTCATATAACGTTGACACAACAGAAGCATATTCACCCTACCTCCCTCGAACAAACCTGCAGCATGAGCATCTGTCATCCCAAGGAAGTTTCGCAACATCCCGTTATAACAAAGCTCGCCCCTCACAACCACAGGAGTCGTCCGTTTCGACCACCCCGCAATGGCCGCAAACTCCTCCATCAAAGGACACACCTCCCCCCCGGGAAACCTAAACACATGCAAATTAGGATCCCAATAATCCAAACACGAGTCAAGGAAGTCTAAATCAACCTTCATTTGACGAAAGCCAATAAAAACACCCGCACCATCATCATACACCGCCTTCTTCATCCCCGGACTTAATGAGGAAGTCCACCTCTTCAAAAGAGCATCAAAATGCTCCTCCATTTCTTTAGAACACAAAAACTTTTATAAATATACCTAATATATTTATGAGAGCAAAAACCTAAAGCAAAAGCAAAGAAGAGAAGTGATTGTGAATGAAAATTATGGCACGCACCCCCTCTCCTTGTATAGGAAAACAATTTCCGAAATATGGAAATACAGCGCTAGCAGCCAGGCCAGCAAACCGCATGGCTCTATGCGGTTTGCACCCCAAACCGCATAAGCCTATGCGGTTTTCCCTTGCAACCGCATAAGCCTATGCGGTTTCAGGGGTTGGTTTTCCTCAAATTTTCCTAATTTCGTCTTTCCTAAAACACTACGACCTACATTGGGCTACGACATTCTTTTGTTGTTCCCACGCACCCGCATTACATTTCGCTTTGGCAACAACGGTTCTTACCACGAGTCAAAACACAAACATTTTCGACATTCATGCAAGCTCATTTCGCATCTAAAATGAACTTTTCACAAGAACGTTTTCACAATCTAAAACAAAACATCAAATGCATCCCACTCGGGAATCATATCATTTTTCAAACAAGACTACCAAACAGGTTTATCGATGACAATCAAGTTCAAGCTCATCGCAACAAGTCCAAAGTTCAAGCCGCAACGGCATGTACATAAAGGTTCATACAATCTTTATTACACAACGCCACTCGGGATGACGACGACGATACTTTCACAAACTCACGCCGACCGAGCCGTCTCGACCGGCTCGACACAATCACAAGACATGCTCATTCAGCCATCCTCCACCGGTTGGCCACCCTCCACAACTTCTTATGCACCCCCTTCGCCACCTACAAACACAAAAGCACGTTACAATTTTCTCCATTTTGCCTTAATTTCACACAAATTAAGTCAAACTTAGGGGGAAATTCCAAAACAAAACCCAGCATTCTCCACTTTGACTTAATTTCACCCAAATCAAGTCAACCTTAGGGGGGAAATTTCAAATTAACAGCGCTCATCTCCATTTTGCCTTAATTTCACTCAAATCAAGCCAAACTCGAGGGGGTAACACAAAAACATGCATCTCACTAGTTTGATCATCGCTATATTCCATACCTCGATCAAACTGGGGGCTCACTCACATACACAACAAACATACATACCTTCTTCACCCTGCCGTCCATTGTCCCATGCCGCGTCGGTGGTCACCGGCGAAATCGTCACAAAGTGAAAGTACGACGACACCCTGGGCCATACTCATACTCGGCGGTGGTAGGGAAGTCGCCAGTCGCTCCGCCATCTCCTGGATCAAATTCTACAAAACAAGTACAAACGCGACACGCCAGTGGGAAATTTTTCTCAAAATTACCTTACGCACCCTCAACAAAGATCAAACATACCTCAATCGCCCACAAGCAAGCCGAGACTCGCATGAAAGTGGCTGTAGTCCTCCCCAGGACAGAGAAGACTCACCGACTCTCCTTCCCCGTACAACGCCACCCGATCCTGAGCGGAAACCTCTCGCTCGAATAGGACCCTTGGCGGGTCCCTAGGCACCACCAGAGTTGGCCACCCTGCCTGAAAGGCCAAGCGCTCTCCAAGGTACCAAACCGGCCCATACGGCGTCGCCAAGTACAAGCGCTGGGTCTCTCGCACTGCAAACCTAGCTCCAATGCCCTCAGGAATATTCCTGTATTGGCCCCACGGGAACGGCACGAACTACAAACACAAAAACAAAAACAAACACTCATAAATACCAATACAATCACTTTAAGTACACTCTATTTAAAATGGTTCAAGCACAAACCTGATCAAACTGCATCTGGTTCAGAAGCACCCGAACATCGTCATACGACCAGTTAAACGCAAAGACGATTACATCGTGCCCAAGTACGCATCACGGGTATTCCCTCACGATCCTCACAGCATGTGGGGGAAGCAGAAAAGGGAAGTGGCTAAGAATCCACGACTGCACACCCAAGGAACAAAAAAACACGTTACAAAGGCAAAGACAACACGAAAACAAAACAACAATGCACCCGAAACAAAAACAGAATTAATACGTACCTCCATCAAGAACCCAGCGAGACTGGGCGACGCCTCGACCCTCGATCCATGACCCGCGGTCTCACGGCATCCATGCAGAAACGAATGCACAAACCCAAGGACGGGGTCACCCAGTCGAACGTTCCAATTGCATTCCAATCCAGGAGATGCATAAGGACCGACGTCGACGCCCGCTCGCCTTTATCGCCGAAGTACACGGCGCTGACGAACCACCACAGCCACATACGAGCATTCTGCTCGTCACTCCACTCCGAGGGGCCATACTCGGTCTTCCCCTCAAAGTACTCCAAGATATAACTCGTCTTGAAAGTGTAAGGTGGAGCACCCTCGCAAATCACCTCCAAACCACCGCCGATTGCATCAGTCACAACCTCGTCCACAACGGACGGCGCAAACTCAAAGTTCATGTCACGATCTCCGAACGGCAGCCCCGTTATGACCGCATACTCAGACAAGGTAATGCCGGCCTCAAAGCCGGGCATATGGAACGTCGTCGTGGTGTCCCAATACCTGTCTAGGAAGGCCCTGATCAACATCAGGTTCGCCGTCTGCTTCTTCCTAGCAATCTCCCTCCAATGGCCGACCAACGGGCCAAAAGCACTACGCAACACCCAAGCCTGCGCTCCCGGCGCAAGCTTCTCCTCAAAAACACACATTACGGACGACACGCCCGAGAAAGTCCTCATCGGACCTTTCTGCCAACCCATCGCCGCCGATAGAAACGCGTGCCTCCCGGGGGCAAGTAGAAGATTATGACCATCCCAGCCTTTAGCGAACGCCCTGTTCGCACGTGATTTTCGCGGCCTAGAGCTACTCGCTCTAGGCGCAACCTCCTCAGCCTCCTCAGCAACATCCATCTCAGCCTCCAGCTCGTCCACAAACTCCTGAGCGAACGCATCCGCCTCCTCCTCCTCAGGATCAGGCACAGGGACATGCCTCCCACGACCCCTACCTCGTGACTGCCCACGTCTCGTGGACAAATCACGAGGGTCGGCTTCCCTCTCACTACGTGTACGCCTCAAACCACTCGAGCTAGAGGCTCCCTCAGCCCTCGAGCTAGCACTCCTACGGGATTTCGACCTCGTAACACGACTAGAACTCTCCCCTGCAACCAAACACAACCAATACATACAGCTATAATACACGCAAGCATACAAACTTGGCATACTTATACACAAATACACACAAATAATACACGCATAATACATATACATCCTTTGACACATTACACTATACGCCCCACAGAGCATTTTTAGGCCTAATTCACAATTAAGCCGAAAACCGTTCTCTACACTTCAAAATCACAACCTTATGGTTTCTACGCGCCATAATAGTCCCCAACAACAACCCATTACAAGCAATTGCATTTTGGTCATCCCGATCAAAAACCCCCAATTCGCCTTAATCACTCCGTATAATTACGACTTAAGACGGCGATTTGAAAGCCTTAGCTCGAATTTTTCGCAAAACTAACGTTATAGGCATGCTATACTCACTATGGGCATCCTACACCGAAGTTTAATTGAAATTCCGGGTCGGAAATTCCGGGTTCGTTTTCGGGCCCGAAACCTAATTTGGACGTTTTTCACACAAAGACGGTCTAAATCACAATCAATTCACACACACATGCTAGCATGGCATAATGCAACACAATGACGTCAATTTCAAGCATTCAAACGGCAAATTTCAAGCAAAACTCGGGTTTTCATTCAAAACCCGTCTTTTCAACATTTCAAGGCAAAACTAGCTAATTATAACAACAAATAACGTAAAAGCAAGTCAAAATGGAGCAATACCTCGTTCCATAGCAAGACAACGCAACGAAAATGAGCAAAAACGGTTGAGAAATCGAAAAATGACGTTTTTTGAGTTGAAAAACCGTAAATGATGAATGTGGCATGCTCACGGTTTGCTCGTGCTTATATAGCCCCCAAGAAATTATCAGGAAACCGCATAAGCTTATGCGGTTTGTCCTGAACCGCATAGGCTTATGCGGTTTCAAATTGGCTTTTCTCGGTTTTCGCTTTACGCCTACTTTTCAATTTCTAACTCGTCCTAGCTCTATACAACTCCAAATGCGTCCGTGCTTGGGTTAAGGCATCATCACCTGATCCGCCATTGCCAGATACCAAGCATTTAGTGTGCGATGTAAGCGTATACACTAACGCTCTTCACGAGCACTACATCATTTTCCTCCACGGAGGCGATCATATGCAACCACAACTACATAGACACTCCTCGGCGAGCCTAAGCACATGCACTCTGCAATATACACCTAACTCCAAGCATTTCGCTCTACATAGACGCTCCTCGGCGAGTTCAAGCACAAGCATTACACAGACGCTCTTTCACGAAACCTACACTAACACTTACACGAACTGCCTACAAGCATATGCACCCTGCACTCTAGCCCTTTTACATCCAACACATGCAATACGAAGACATTTGACATCACAAGCACACGCAAAGGCACCAGCAAACGACAACAAGCACGACGAAGGCACTCTGCAGGCCGGCAGGCCCTTATAATATGCACGGACCGCCAAGTCCTTAAAATGCGCACGCCTCCCGCTTAGCCGGTCAAGTCCTTGTCTTACCCATGGACGATGCTTCGTTCACCGATCATATCGAGGCCGTGAACGGTCCGGATATGGACGTGGAGTTTGACTAGCGCTCTAGTCCGAGCTCAGTCAAACTGGGGGCTCTGTGGATACCCATATCCGTACCCTCCCAAACAAAACCCTGTGATGTAACACGGACTTTTATTACGCATGCCTTAACGTTGACTTTTACGGTTCTAACTAATGTCGAAATCATTTTGAGTCGTTTGAAATGTTAAAATGATTTAGGTCGCATCGCATCGCATTTAAAAAACGTTCATTTTGTCCATTTGGAGTCTAGCTTGGTCCTCGTCCTGCTTCATTTGGCATGAGCTTCGCATTTGCACTACAATTGGCCCTTTTACATTAACAAGGTCTAATTCAGCATTCCTAAATTCCTAAATTTAGGCCCGGTAGCTAAAACCGCTATTTAGCATCCTCTTACACAAAATACAACCTCACGTCTTAGCTTATTTCACAAATCTATGCAAATACACCCCTTTTCATTTTTCCGGGTCTCGGGCCCAAAACCGAGCCCAAACCCAAGCCTTCGGCCCGCACTCCAAGGCCCTGCACATCATAAAATATCTCAGAAATATCTCAACTCTTTTCTTGGCACGCACGCACGAAATTATACTGTATCTTTCAAAGATTTTATGCAACCGAAACTTGGAAAGCAGCCTTAAAACCACACCCACAAACCGCATGACCTTATGCGGTTTGGGGTGGCAACCGCATAAGCCTATGCGGTTTGTCCAGTAACCGCATAAGGCTATGCGGTTTCCTACTGCTTTTATCCCCGATTTCCTAATTTCTCCGAGGTTTTTAGTATATATACAGCCCTATACCCTGACCTCGAAAACACAATTCAGAACCAGAATACATCTTTTTCACACACAATTCACATCTTTCACACTTTCATACTTTCACATCACAATTTCACACACAATTCACAATACACAAATCCTCACTCACAAAGCCTCAAGCACTCAAATCCTTGAGTTCAACACACCATCCCGTGTTGAATTCATCCTCCTTTCTAGTTCAAGAAGCGAAGCTCTGCCCAGATCTGAAGCGTCAGGACAAGGTAGGTACCGATCCACTTGGATCAAAAGCTTTTTCTTATTTTCTATGGACTAACAAAGGGGTCTACACTCTAGCGCCCCCCCCGGCTTTGGCACCCGGGCGCGCTTGCCTTCCAAGTGTTCTTATCACTTCGGGTACACTCCATATCCGATGACACGCCAAAGTCGCATAAGCAACCGACCTTTTAAAATAAACCAATGGACAATTGAACTTTATTTTATTTGTATGCATCTTGCACCCTTTCTGTCTTGCATTAAAATCAACTTAAACAATGAATTCGACCTTTAACTGAACCGTATTCGTTAACAAGTTAAACATGCTAAACTGAGGGTTTTAATCAATCTTTTTGCATCTGCATCTGCATTCTTTTACAAACTTATCGCACTTGTACGTAGCGATAACATTAGCTCAAATATCATCTTACAAGGATTGTTCTAGGTCAGTAGAGGCTATTTTTACATAGGCTTTTCTAAAAGGTTTTCATAAATCATTATTTGAATTAACTCTTTTCTAAAGTACCTCACTTTAGAATCCAACTGGTTTCACAAGCCTTAGATCTAGGGGTGTCGGCGTGCTCCAAAATCTAGGACATGTTTTTAACTTAGAACATGGTAGCGAGTTCCTATTTTCACTTGATAAATAGGTGGCGACTCCATAACAGTTCTTAAAGGTTTTTCCAACTTAATCTTTTTTAACTTTAAAATCCGCCCTTAAGCAAGACGCCGAGTTGGGTCCGATCCCGGGTTCCACATATACTCATAATATTTATGTATCCTAATTTGTTTACCTTAAAAGCTATATATATGTTTAAAATACTTTGTTTTTAAACATAATAATATAATCCAATACTAATTCAATACTAATTCGTTTTAAATAATTATACTCATAATATTCTTTAATTCTTTGTTTTTAAAATCACTATATTAGAAATCACTATATTTAAAATATTTTTAAAGGTTTTGTAATTTTAAAATACTTTATATTTTCTTCTTTATATTGAAATGTATTTAATTAAAGTGATATCGAATTAAAGGAATTAAAGTAGTTAAATGGATTAATAATATTATATATATAATATATATTTTTGAATACCTAATATTTTTGTTATTTATATATCAATGCATGGTTTAATTTTAAATAACATTCTATAATATTTTCTATATATATATATATATAAACCTTATTTATAAATTATTGTATGTAGTTGTAATTATTGAATAATAACAACCTAAAAATATAAATAAATAGTAAAAAATAATAAATATAGAATCATTACTATATTTAATCTTTTCATATATAAAATAATTTTATATTTATTATTTTTTACATAAATACGTTATATATATTAGTCTTAATTAGCTTCTATAGATACGTTATTTTAGGCCTTGTAATTTGTAGTAGTAATTATTGTACAACCACCTCAAATAAATATAGTCTGAATTCAAATTCATTTTTAAAAGAGACTTTAAAAAACGGTTTATAGAAAGAATAAAATGGTTTTTCTATATAAACCGTTTTAAATAATATCAAAATTGATTACCCATCACACTAAGCTATTTAAAACGGTTATTAGGCTAATAACCGTTTTTTTTTTACTATTTAAAACGGTTTTTAGGCTAATAACCGTTATTTTTAATTTTTTTTTTTTTAATTTTAAGTTGGCGCTGATTTTGTTTTAATAGGGAGTTTAAACGTTTTTTGTCTCTACCTTCCCTTTAAGTTACTTAAAATTAGCCGTTATAAGGTTTATAATTTAATTTAAACTCATTTGATTCATTTTCACGGTTTATCTATCAATATTTCCTTAAAAAATTTCGATTAACTTTTAATTTCTCCCTTTATTATATTCATCAATAATATCGATCATACTCGAAAAGGTTCGTTTTTTTTTGTTATTATATAATTGTGTATTCGTATGTTATATTGATTGTTGTTATGGTTATTGATTATCACTACTACAAATCTGAGCAAAAACAACGGAGCAAAAACAACACATATTAGCCTTTTGCGTTGTTTATAATATTATAAACAACGCAATTAAAATTTCCGTTGTAAAAAGTATAGGCGCCAAATCAAACTCATCACTAAAAACAACGAAAAAATCATTAAAAACAACGGAAGGACAATTAATAACGGTTTTTATTAAAATGTGTTGTTTTTAGTTAGACTTTATATAACGGTTACGTAATTAAAAAAGCGTTATATTTAATTCGTATTAAAAAAACGGTTATTACAAATAAACCGTTGTTTTTGTGACTTTTTAAAAACGGTTTTTATACCTAAAAACCGTTTTTTTGAGTAATAATAATAAAAACGGTTCTTTTATTCTATTGTTGTTTTTAATGTGAACTTTAAATAACATAATAACTAGTAAACCGTTTTTTTTAATTAAAAACCAAAAAAAACGAAATTATTCAATACTAATTCGTTTTAAATAACTATACTCATAATATTTATGTATTCTAATTTGTTTACCTTAAAAGTTATATGTTTAAAATACTTTGTTTTTAAACATATAATAATATATAATCAATACTAATTCAATACTATCTAATTCGTTTTAAATAACTATACTCATAATATTCTTTAATTATTTGTTTTTAAAATCAATATATTAGAAATCACTATATTTAAAATATTTTTAAAGGTTTTGTAATTTTAAAATACTTTATATTTTCTTCTTTATATTGAAATGTATTTAATTAAAGTGATATCGAATTAAAGAAATTAAAGTAGTTAAATTGATAAATAATATTATATATATAATATATATTTTTGAATACCTAATATTTTTGTGATTTATATATCAATGCACATGGTTTAATTTTAAATAACATTCTACATTATTTTGTATAAATATATATAATCCTTATTTATAAATTATTGTACGTAGTTGTAATTATTGAATAATAACAACCTAAAAATATAAATAAATAGTAAAAAAATAATAAAAATAGAATCATTACTATATTTAATCTTTTAATCTATAAAATAATTTTATATTTATTATTTTTTACATAAATACGTTATATTAGTCTTAGCTTCTATAGATACGTTATTTTAGGCCTTGTAATTTGTAGTAGTAATTATTGTACAACCACCTCAAAGAAATATAGTCTGAATTCAAATTCAAATTCTCTATAAACCGTTTTAAATAATAACAAAATTGATTACCCATCATACACTAAGCTATTTTGAAAAAAAAAAAAAAAAAATACATTAAAAAAAACGGTTATTAGCCTAATAACCGTTTTTTTTTAACTATTTAAAACGGTTATTAAGCTAATAATCGATGAAGCTCTATCGTATTGTTATGACCATCTTTCAAGAAATGAGTTAGTTGGTGTTCCTAAGCATCGTCACAGTGACTGGATGAAAGGAAAGGGGATCAGAGGACGTGTCCGTAAGGATATGAGCCGTGAAATGTTGCATACAGCTCACACATACGTTCTCCATAATGACGATGATGTCCAACCGTTCATTGATAAACACCGAACTGAAATTAAAGCTGCTCACCCAACTAAAAGCGAGATGTGGATTGCGAATGAGCAGAATCGGACTTTCAGTCAATGGTTTCTGAAATATGCGTTAGACCAAGCATATGATGAAGAAGAGGGCGAAATCATTTACGGTCGAATGTTGCGTCTCGCCCTAGGTCCAAACACTCAAGCAACTTTTTACACAAAGTTATACTATTAATGGACATACCTTTTATACCACCAACAAGATGAGTCAAGTACTACTCAAAGCAGTGGTGTATGCGTGGAAGCGGAGGCAATGCACTTTGCTAGTTCTAAAGACAAACGGCCTGTGTGGGGTAAAATGCACTACTATGGAGTCGTCGAAGAAATCATGGTATTAGATTATGATGATTTTGAGATTCCTTTATTCCGCTGCAAGTGGGTTGACAACAACAACGGTGTGCGTAAAGACGATTTAGGTTTTACGTTGGTCAACCTTGAAAAAACCGGTTTTAAACAAGATCCTTACATTATGGCTTCACAAGCTAAGCAGGTCTTCTATGTTGTTGATCCTAGCGACAAGAAATGGTCAATTGTTCTATCTACACGTAGTAGAAATGCTAATAGAGGTGATGACGATGAGTTTGAAGAAGTTGTTTTTGAGGGAATGGATCGTCGTATTGCATCTCAAATCGATGATGATGATCAAGACGAAACAATTCCGAGCCATTATGTACGAGACGACCATGACGAAGGAATATGGATTAATGAAGATACTACCGGTCCATCCAAGAAACGTCTTCGATCTTGAGTAAGAATTGAATTTAATTCCAAGTCTATTTATATATATGCTAGCTAATCTTGATTAGAAATTATTATAAGTTAAATTTTTTTTTTTCCTTACGTGCAGGTTCTTGTAATTTTTTAATATAATTAAGCACGATAAGGACTCGCACGATAATTTTAAACGCAAAAGATCCAGACGAACCAAGCTGATGAGCGGCTTACGTGCAGGTTCTTGTGATTGGTGTAGTTTTTCCTTACGTGCAGGTTCTTGTGATTGGTGTAGTTTTTCATTGTTGGATTTTATTGTATTTATCGTAGTTCGGTACTAATAAACGTTGTAAATTAATTTGCGATCGATTATTATTAATTATTATTACAATATATTTTCATTTGATGGCCAATATATAATTAGTAAAATAATTATAATATAATCCAACAATTATACAAATTGATTATGTAATTTAGAAATTATTTTGTTCCTTTAATTATTTTATATAAAAATCATCTAAATCAAAAAAAACATCTAAATCATCTAAATCAAAAAAAAAAAAAAAAAAATCGTTTTAGAGTGATTTCAGATTTGGCAGATTTGTGCACTTGTGGTATAAAATAGTTTTAAAAATCGAAATGATCTAATTTTGGTTTGAAATTTTTTGAGGATATACTAAGCCCTTTATAGTAAGTCTCTGCAAAAAATTAAGTCGAAATTCAAAGGATAAGTTACTGAAAAAAATCTGGACATATCAGTCCGTTCAGAAAAGGCAGTTTAGAGTGATTTCACGAAAACGGCTCTATAGGATGATTTGTTAAGAGTTAGGACTCGTACTTTGGAGGGTATACTCTAGGCTCATAGTTCTACAACTTTTATTTTATAAGAAACCATCAGTTTGGTGCAGAAATATGAGAAAACATAAATCAAAGTGAACCCTTTTTTCTGAAAATTATTTTAGCTGAAATTTGTTACGAGATAAGTTTGTTTAAAATATCAAAACACTCAAGTAACGTGATTTAAAAATTTATATGCATCGTTGAGACTTTTATAATTATAGTACGAAATGTGATTTGTTTATTGTACGTGCAGGTTGCTATGGACTCGACCGGTAAACGAAAAAGAGGCAGCGGTGATAAACCAAAAAAACGCCGAGGTAGAGGACGTTCAATACAACCGGAGGCAATAAAAGCCATTCGTGAAAATAAACCGCTTCCACTAACATGGAACGAGGAATTAGGAGTGCCAAATGGTGATTTGCGTCATAAGTTTTCTTCTTGGATCGGGATTGTATCAAGACAGTGGGTTCCTCTCGACATACAAAATATAAAGAGATTAAATCCCAAATTGAGGGAGCATATTCTTTCATTGTTCAAGGTATATATTCATTGGTTAATTACTTCTAATAATATTGAAATTAAACAAACACAAGCGTACACTAACTTTAATTTGTTTTATATTATTTCGTTATTTATCTGCAGAGAGCATACAATGTTCCCGATAAATACGAACATTATTGTATGGACAAGGTAGCTGATTTAGCCCGATCGTGGAGGACTACTGTCTATAAAAATTACTTGATCGACCCGGAGACGGGAGAAGAAATAGATCCGCCGAAACCACCGGAAGATTGCCCATTCATCACACTACAAATGTGGGAGAACTATAAAAAACAACGTTTCAGCGAAGAGTTTAAGGTTTTATATATATATGTATATATAAGTTAATTAATTAATTAATTCACAAGCATGCATATATTTATTTTATTTTTTTTGGTTATGATAATTTCAAGGCCTTGAGGGAGAGGAACAAAAAAAACATTGCGAATAAAGAATATCCTCACAACACCGGTCGCAAAGGTTTTTTGGAGCTCACGAGGATCATGTAAGACTTATATATATTTGTATATATACAAAGTTATATATATATTCTTTATAATATAATTTTATATTGTAAAGCGACCTTAGCTTTAATTTATACAAGTATTATATAATAAACTTACTTGTTCTTTTTTCTATGAATGTGTAGGCAGAAAGGGATGAAGATGGTGTAATAATTAATCGACATGAATTATGGAAACTAGGTCACACCCCGAAATCCGGCAAATTTGATGAAGCAACTCAAAGGGCGGTAGACAACATTGTACGTACTACTCTTTTATTCACGTACACCTTAGTCATTATCTATTAATATTTTAATGTCGTATTTTTTCTATCAATAGGATAAATGTGTCGAGAAGGTCAAAGAAGGGTCATGGAAACCTGAGAAGGCGGTAGAAAGGACATTCTAGCCGAGGCAATTCAAAAACACGAGCACGACGGTCGTGTGAAAGGCTTTCCGTGCCATGTTGGAATAACCAAGGTTTTCGGGAGAGCTCCCAGAACACCAACAGAAAAAAGTAGCACTAATGATCGTGATATGGTAAACTAATTAACTTGTTAGTTCTTAGTTAATTTAAATGATGACGACTAGTGGTGGTACCCTGAATTGTATATATATAATGTATTTGTTGCAGCTGAAAATGATGGCCAGGATGATGAAGAAAATGAACAGTGGTGGTACCCTGACGGCCGAGGAACTTAAAATGATTGATGAAGTTGCCGGTGACGACGAGAAAACGGCGGACGATCAAATGACGTCTAAGGAAGGAGACGGTGACGATGAGGTAATTAAATAACTTCATAAGTTATATTTTTATTGGATATATATTTTATTTATTAATTAATAAAGTGTTATATATACGTAATTAACTAAACTAACACACGTATATATTGAATAAATAAATAAAATTAAGGGCGGCAAGACAAATACCGAGCAACAAGAAGAAGAAGACGGGGTCGATAAAATTGATGAGGTCGATAAAATGGAAGAGGTAAATAAAGTGTTTTTGATGTTGTTGTCGTCATTGTATTGTTGTTGTTGTTAATGGATGTTGTGCAATACAAGTAGAACCAACTTAATTCCGATTTTCGCAGATTTGTGCACTCGTGGTATAAAATAGTTTTAAAATTCGAAATGATCTAATTTTGGTTTAAAATTTTTTGAGGATATACTAAGCCCTCTATAGTAAGTCTCTGCAAAAAATTAAGTC
Organism: Dianthus caryophyllus; assembly: GCA_023091065.1. Classification (NCBI taxonomy): domain Eukaryota; kingdom Viridiplantae; phylum Streptophyta; class Magnoliopsida; order Caryophyllales; family Caryophyllaceae; genus Dianthus; species Dianthus caryophyllus. The sequence continues at coordinate 4,934,548 of JALGRB010000019.1, read as the reverse complement.
GAAATTCAAAGGATAAGTTACTGAAAAAAATCTGGACATATCAATCCGTTCAGAAAAGGCAGTTTAGAGTGATTTCACGAAAACGGCTCTATAGGATGATTTGTTAAGAGTTAGGACTCGTACTTTGGAGGGTATACTCTAGGCTCATAGTTCTACAACTTTTATTTTATAAGAAACCATCAGTTTGGTGCAGAAATATGAGAAAACGTTACTCAAAGTGAACCCTTTTTTCTGAAAAATAATTTAGCTGAAATTTGTTTCTATATAAATTTGTTTAAAATATATATATTCTTTGTTAAATTTATATTGAGTGTTGATTATAATTGGTATGGAATTTGGATGAAGGTAAATGAAGAACGGTCCCGTAAGGGGGAATTCGAAACGCCGAAACAGACTATATCGATCTTTGGCACGGTAGCGTTTTAATGTTAAATAACTAATGTTTCTATTTATTATAAAATTTTCAGTTATATTCTATGTAATTGTAAATAATTTATGTTTAAAAATGTAGGGAGGAGAAAATTACATTTGCGCACTCAATCACCCAGAACTGCCTACAGTGCCTACTAAACCTGAGAATCAGGTTGCGATCGGACATGCGTACTACCGGGACACGGTAGAGACAGTGACTGTTCACAACGTCCCTCTCCTAGATAATCACTTAAAGGTCGAAATCAAGAAGGTCTTAAATAACTTTGGAGGTGTTCGGCTACCGGTTCCGGTTAGCACTGAGTTGCTCACGGTAGAGAGAGTGCCGTAGGTTCCTTTGTCCAGTGGCCTCAGACTCATGTTGTGCCTGTTAAGCCGAGGAGCCTTAATAAGAATAAAGGTGATGACAAGAAGGTAATCTATTTTATTGACTCCAAATTAATATTTGTTTTTTTTTTTAATATATATTGAACTTTATCTTGTTAATATATGTAAATTGTGTTCTATATATTGTTATAGGAAAATAATGTAAATGAGACGACGTTGGCGAAAGACTTGCAAGAAGACCAACGTCCTACAACCAAGGACAAAGAAAGAATCGAGGAGGTATTTTAACTATCACTCTAATGACATAATAAATTGGTATTATATTAAATATTATCGACATAATTAATACACTTTTGCAGGTGAGTCAATCAGACATTATTGGAACGAATGAAGATTCAGCCTCAAAGAACTTAGCGAAGGCACTTTTTGATGATAAGGTTTATTATAGCTAGTTACTACTTTAGGTCAATTATATATATCGTTAATTTAATTCCTTTGTTTTGACTCCACGTTGTATTGTTTTTTGTAGGGCGTTGCAGTATCTCGAGCGTTAATGTTGCGAGTACCTCGAGCGTTAATGTTGCGCCCAAATTGAGCAAGCGGATGCGAGAAAGTATTACCTCCTGAATATACTACCGCTAAATTTATGCAACATGTGAGTAGAACCCAAACAATGATCGATTGTTTGGAGAAGGAGTGCACTAAACTTTTCGGGATGACAGTATGATCTCTATTAAAGTCCCTAAAGAAGTCGCAGGATATGAAATGGATTCATTTTTATTTGCACCCTTACTACTCGATAGAGGTGGCCTTGCGGAAATTGATGCTCAGCATATGATCCTTTGGATGAAGTGAGTCATTTGATTAATTAGTTTTATTTCAAAAATTGCATTTATTTTGTTATGTACGTTATTATTATATAAATGCTTTATTTTTGTTTCTTGATCGTGTAGGTACTTAGTTGATCACATCAACGAGCGTGCCGACCTGCCGTCCCACAACGGGGGTTTTATGAGCCCGTACATGGTGTCAGTACATTATGGAAATGAAAAAGAAGAAGACCGAGTCTTACACATGGCCGAACACCTAATGAAAAGCAAGAAAATAATCTTCGCCCCTTATAATGAAAGCGGGTAAGTATATATATGATTCTATTATTAGAATTAAAAGTTCAAGACGATTGGCGATATTGTTGAGTTTATTTCTTATATATGTGTTGTATATGTAGGAAACATTGGGTATTGACGGCATTTTGTGTTGAAACGAAAAGAGTGTATTGGTACGATTCAATTGGTGGAAACCCGACAGGCATATTTAAAAAGTTGGCGAATCTGTAAGTTAATTTAAATCACATGCATTGTAGTAATTTTTTGACTTTATTATTAATATTTCTATTTTATCAACATTGTTTACTCATTATTAACTAATATTTGTAATTTTTTTAGTGCTTTTGCCAGGAGAAGGTCTCTTGATCCGTTGGCGCAAGTCATGGAAAGCGCTACTAGCCCTACATTTATAACCGTGAGCGATGTATGTTAATTATAATTAATCATATCATATATAATCAATATATATAAGTAAAAGAGGCTTTTTATGAGCCCTCTCCTTAATTCAAGGAGTTTAAGCCAATCATAAAATTACATTAAGAAAATAAATTAAATTGTGAAAAAATAATAATTTGGAAAGAAATAATTACATGAGAAATAATTCCCTTATTTAATTATGAAACATTAGAAATTTTTTAGCTAAGTCTTTGATTATTATGTTTCATAAAATGTATCTGTCGAAAAAATATAAAAATAACATCATTAGTTTCGAAACGAAAAATGCTATCAAATGAGTATAAATATCAAAGTATTTCATTCACTAAAAAAATTCATTTGAAAAATAGATTAAATAATTTGCATTCAATAAAATAAAAAATTGGAAAGAAACAATTATATGACACATAATTTGCATTCAATAAAATAAAAAATTGGAAAGAAACAATTATATGACACATAATTTATTTGTTTAATTATGATACATAAGATATTTTTTTTAGGTAAGTCTTCAAACCTTTTTTGTGTGTATATATATCAAAAACTGTAGCTTTGTCTTCCAAGGTACCAGGTTAAATAGTTTTAGTTTATTATGTTTTAATTATGATTACGATTTGTGTTATTTTTATTTTTTTACGTGTATTTGATTTGATATGTGTATTAATTTTGAAAAGTTTTATTTCTTAATTATCATGTTTGTTATTTAACCATAGCTTGATTGAATTCATAATGACTTTTTTTCCCTTTGTATATTGCAGATTTATATTTTAAGTTCAAGATCTGAGGTACTCATTGAATAAACTTGATTACAAAATCAATCGAATACGTATCGTGAAAGGTATACATGATCTACTGATTATCTTATTTTCATATCAAATCATTATTTATTGTTGTATAATAATATTTACTATTCATCATACTTGATCTTTTAGTTAGTTTCATCGTATTAAGTTTTGATTTAATTGTTCATGTCAATTTTGTATGATAATATCTGAAAATTAGGTATAAAAAGAATCAACATGGTGTATTATAATAATACGGTAAAGTTTAGTTTGATGATAAAATTTCAAATTTTTACTATTCCGTTTTAAAGTATTTCTTTTAATTCTATTATAAATTAGAAATCAAAGAGAGTTTTGCTAAGTGTTTTTAGAGTGCCCACATCATAATTTATTCAATTTGTATATACATTTTTATTGATGATTAAAAATATTAAAAATGTTTTTATTACTTATTAATATAAGTGAACAACACTTACAATGATTATTTTATAATCTAATAAAAAATAATTATTTGATAATTTAATAAATTCAAAATAATTAGTTTTGCATAAAATTAAAAGAAAAAATCTTCTAGAAATAAATTCAATTAAAAGCAATTAACTTTCACTAAAATTTAAAGAACAAAAAAAGTAAGCTAAAAAATATTGAGACCAAAGTTTATCCTATTATTATAATACTAACCTTTAGCCTTTTTCCTAATGTTTTCAAAACATTTTAGTTCTCTGTAATATTTAATTAAAAACTTACTTAAAAAATATTAAGCCTTACATTTGAAAAAATAGTATTTTATTTTAATTTCCATAAGATACACTTACATTTTCATAAAAATTGGAGAACTCATGAATAACACTTACCATACTTATTTGATATTTTAATAAAAATAATATCTTGATAATCTAATAAAATTCAAAGAAATTAGTTCTCTATAAAATTAAAAGAAAATCTCTCCTACAAAAGAAATTTAATTTAAAGTAATTACTCCGTATTTTTCTATATAACTTAAACAAAAACTTACCTAAAAAAAAAATTAAGACTAGGAAATAAAAAAAAAAAATCAAAAACTTAGCTAAAAAAATATTAAGACTAACCTTTTTTTTAAGTTTTATAAGGCCAAAAAAATAATCTACAAAATTTCCTTATTTAGTTATCATACATTACATGATTTTTAGGTATGTCTTAACCCTTTTTATATATAAAAATAGGATCATGTAAGTCTACCCTATCTTTTCAATCCTACATCTAAATTTGAACTGTAGGATCTTAAAGATCAATTTGCTCAAATTAAATCTCGCTAATAATATACTTAAAAAAAAACCATTTGCTTGATCTTCCTAAGTACTTCGTACTACGTTAATAGTTTAAGTTTAGTATGTTTTAATTATGATTACGATTTGTGTTATTTCTATTTTTTACGGTGTATTTGATTTGATAAAAGTATATAATTTTGAACTGTTTTATTTTTTAATTACCATGTTTGTTATTTAAACATAGCTCGATTGAATTGGTGATGATCCTTTTTTCCGTTGTATATGTTTTAGATTTATATTTTAAGTTCCAGATTTTTTGTTCTCATTGAGTAAATTTGATTACAAAACCAAAGAATGATACTAATGAATATGTAACATGAAAGGTTAAAAGATAAACAAGACTTATTAATTGTCTTATTTTCAAATAAAGTCATTTATCGTTATATGATAAATTTTTATAATTTATAATGTTTGATCTTCTAGTTAGATTCTTCGTGTCAAGTTTTGATTTAATAGTTAATGTCAATGGCACTTTTGTCGGTGAGCATCCAAAATTATGGAAAAAAAAACTAATCTTTATGGTGTAGATGGATGTTGGTAGGTTTTTTTTTCCAAAATAAAAATAATTAAGGTAATATTTTCCATTTTTAAAAATTAATGTAGCATATATAAGGTAATTTTGGAAAAAATACCCAAATTTCACATTCAAAAGTATTAAAAAAAAAGTATTAAGTTGAAAATATACTATTATATTATGCATATAATTTATATATAAATTTTCATATAAAGCGGTACAGTCTTATGATAAGATTATTTTATTTTCAAAATTATTTTTAGGTTATATAAAAGATTTTAGTTACTTTATTGTAGATCTCACATGTGAAATGGTTACACGTGAGACATATGCTAATATTCATATCCCGAGATAAAGGACTAATCATATAAATATTAGTCATGTATGATAATTTTCGTCGAGCAATGGACTTGAGCACACATGCAAATATTAGAATCAAATATGTAAAGTTTCAAATTAGATGACAATTGAATTATCGACAAATTTCATTGGATTTAGTCAAAATCCGATGGTTTTAATTTTAAATTGAATAGAAAAATAAAAAATAGTCATAAATTGCTAAGGAAATGATGTATTTTTATTGACAAATTTCATTTACATTATTTTATCAAAAAAAGATAAATCATTCATTATTAAATATAACTTACTCATTTAAAAAAAAAAAAATCATTCATTATTAAATACACATTATTAAAACCCGTGCATCGCACGGGCTTTAAAACTAGTATATATATATATAAAGTGTCAAGTATTTTATTAATAACTTGAATAATTATATTGAATGTTTGTTACTATGTTAATATTTTAGGTTCCTCGCCAACCCGATGACAAACAATGTGGATATTATGTTTGTCGGTTTATGTATGAGATGATAACCCGTAATGTGGCGGCAAAGATGACACAAAAGGTAAGTGTTAAGTTGCATTATTAACTTTAAGCTCAAAATTAATCTGCTTTTTTATATTATCATTGCTTTATGTACGTCCGATTCCTTATATATGCTTTTTTTTGTAGTACGTATGTACTAGGAGAAAGCATAAAAACATACACGACTCAAGTAGACGAAATTCGTGATTTATGGGCAAAATATGTCCTTGAGCCTCCCCGTGAACCCGAGGTGTAGCTGATAATGAGGTATTGTGCTCGGTGTATGTTGAATGTTGTAAATTGAGTTTTGTTGAAAACTTGGCTTAATGGAATTGTATTGTTTTGCATATATTATTATATGTTGTGGTCTTGTGGATTGTGTTTTGTGCAAAGAATAATATTTTGTATCGTCTTTTAGGCGGAAATAATAAATTTGAAATTTTATAAAAATAAAAAAATAAACAAAAGCGGTTTTTATAAAACATCCGCTTTAAAAAATTTAACAAAAAAGCGGTTTTAGTATAAAAACCGTTATATATAATAAATTTAAATCAAATATAAATCCATATTTTACTAGAAATTTAATTATAAATAGCAGTTATTATTAATTAAACTGCTTTTTTTATGTTATTTTAAATATGGTTATAAATAAAAACCGTTTGCTAAAATCATATTCATACATTTAATAGCAATTGACAATTTTAATATTAATAGTTATACAAAACGGTTTTTAAAATATTAACCGTTTTTTTTTAACAATTAAAAAAAACGGTTTTTGTAAAAAACCGTTATTTAAAATATTAAAAAAAACGGTTTTTATTAAAAAACCGTTTTTTTTAAATGTTTTAAATAACGGTTTTTATTAAAAAACCGTTTTATTTAATGAAAAGCGCCAAATTTTTAGCTGACGATATTTTTGATATATAAAACGGTTTCGTATATTTTTTTTGCGTTGTTTTTTATTATAAATAACGGCCATAGAAACAACGGTTGGATTTTTTATTTGAAACGGGTTTCTTGCGTTTTTTTTGCTTAATTTTCGGGTAGTGTATTGATTGTTTTTGTACATATTGTATGGTTATATATGGTTATTGATTATGTAGTATGTCTATGTGTATGTGTAGTACGTATATGTATAGTATGTATATAATATGTGTATGTGAAAAACGTATATGTATCTATGCATGTTTCATTGAATTGTTGTTGTTGTTGTTGTTGTTGTGTATGTATGGTTATGGTTATTGTTGTATGGTTATGGTTATTGTTGTATGGTTATGGTTATTGTTGTATGGTTATGGTTATATATTGTATATGTTGTATGTATATGTATGTATATGTTGTATGGTTATGGTTATTATGGTTATGGTTATAGTACGTATGTGTATTGTATGTATATATGTATGTATATGTTGTATGGTTATGGTTATTGTCGTTGAAGTACACGTATATGTGTATTTGATCTTTGAAAGAAAACAGAGAAATGAATTTAGTTCGGTCTGTCCAATGGTTATGAAAACTATATCATTAAATCCGTCTCGAAAAATTAGGTGGTTTAGGCTTTTATTTCGTTAAATTCCGAGTCCGTATGACTATTTTTCGGACCTCGAAAGTTAGACCTCAAATGTTTATACGGGTTAAATTAAAACAAAAAGAAAATTAGTTTATAAATTAATGTTAAATATAAATATATATGTTGTTGTTGTTGTTTATAAATATTTATGTATGTATGTAAATATGTATATGTATGTAAATATGTATGTATGTATGTAAATTAAATATGTTTGTATGTAAATTAAATATGTATGTATGTAAATATGGTGTTGTATGTAAGATGGATTTTCCTCGCCATAAGAAATTCTCCGAGTGGACCAAAGAAGAAAAAGATGGCTTTAAACGTTTTGAGGCTTACAAACGACGTCAGTCACTTCGAATAAAGCGTATGATAAGTGAACACAAGTACTTTGTGACTGATTGGAAGACGGTGGCACTCGAGACACCATTTGTCGAACGCCGAGTACCTGACTGCCTCCGCCGATGGTCCTCAAAAAGACGAGAATACGGCTGGTCGTTCATCAGAAGCAACCCTAGTTCCATTGATGGGGTTGATGCCGACACGCGTGAGCCTTGGGTGATAGAAATTGAGGCAAAGTTTGAGGACCTTGCTCTTCCAGAAGTATTTAAGACTTCTTTTGTAACTGGCCACTGCCTTAGAGGTGAAGTCCACGCATGGTGGGTTCGAGTAAGATCCAGACCTGTACGCCGGGGCGACTATTTCATTCTTTGGGAGGAGTTCAAACTTCGCTTACGCGAAGTATTTTTTGCTGTTAAGCAGGGTTATACCTTCCTAGAGGACGCCGCCTAGTGTAGTTGGTTACAATAATATTTTGAGAAAAATGAATTTGTTTAACAAATATTTCATTCGTGTGCAATAATTAAAAACTATTTAATTGTTTGTCTACATTCTACGTACCCTTTGATTTTGTACGATGACCCTTTAATTTATATATTATTGTGTTTGTATGCTTAAGTTTAATTTATTGTGTGAATCTTTGATTATGTGTGTATGTATGCATGTGTTTAATTTATTACGACCCTATCTAGCTTTAATTTAATTTAATTTAATTTGACGACCGTATATATATGCGTGTATTTTCTCCACGTACATATCTATTTAATTAATTTGTAAAAATCTAATTTGAATGTGTCAAATATATATGTTTTGTAGGAATAAAAAAATTATTATGACGACTCGAACTTGGATGATCAACGCCAAAAAGGGTGATCCAGAGTATGAGGCCGGTTTAGCTGAATTTTACGATTTCGTATCGACTCATATGGAAACTAAAGGTTCTTCTATGATTCCGTGTCCTTGTGAGAGGTGTATTAACATAAAGTATCTGAGTTTACCTTACGTTAAAATTCACCTAGAGAAGTATAAATTTAGTCATTATTACACACATTGGTATCTTCACGGGGAATCGTTAGAAGGAGACGAGGGTGGTAATAAAGTCGTCGAGCAAGCAGATGATGATATAATAGGGGGCGAATACGATCACGCGATTGTCGACGAAATTGTTGATGACGTGGAAGTATCAGATACTAATAATAGATCGTCCTCTGATGATGAAGTTGGGGTTGAGTTGAACGATGATGCTGTAAATTCCCCGGCCGGCGATGCTGATGCTAATACTTTCAATCACGACGATGATTATGACGCATTATTTGGGGACTTTCAGGATATATTACTAGGTGATGCAGCAAATAATTCAATTGCACAGGAAGAACTACTGAAAAAATTACGTGATTCTGAAACGCCTTTGTATCCCAATTGCAAGAAATATTCAAAGTTGTCGGCGGTGGTCAAGTTGTACAATTTGAAGGGGGCAAATAATTGGAGCGATAAGGGTTTTGGTGATCTACTTGAATGTTTGAGTGACATGTTTCCCGAAGGTAATGTCTTACCTAGTAGGACATATGACGCCAAAAAATTAATAAAAGAGACGGGAATGAAATACGAGAAGATACATGCTTGTTCTAATGATTGCATATTGTATCGAAAGCAATACAAGGACTTATCTTATTGTCCGAAATGTAATGAATGGCGTTATAAGGGCAAGGAAGGAATTCCTGCGAAACTTATGTGGTATTTTGCAGTACTCCCGAGATTTACTCGAATATATGCGAATCCAGAAGATGCTAAGATGATGCTGTGGCATATGATTGGAAGAATGAGCGATGGAAAGTTAAGACACCCGGCTGACGGTGTTCAATGGAAGTCTTTCGACGAGATGTATTCAGATTTTGCGAAAGACCCTAGAAACGTACGCCTTGCACTTTCAACAAATGGAATGAACCCCCATGGAAATATGAGAAGCCAACACAGCACATGGCCGGTAGTGTTAGCTATTTATAATTTACCCCCATCTGTTTGCATGAAGCGTAAATATCTGCTGTTGACGTCTATAATTTCCGGTCCTAAACAACCTGAAATGATATAGATGTTTACTTGGATCCCCTTCTCGATGATCTAAAGCTGTTGTGGGATCAGGGGATACAGGTGTTTGATGCGTTTAAGAAGGAGACTTTCAATTTGAGGGCAATGTTATTGTGCACTATAACTGATTTCCCGGCTTACGGTGACCTATCTGGACATACTGTGCATGGGAAAGAGGCTTGCCCGTTATGCGGCGAGGACATCGACTCCGAATATTTGAAATGTTCTCGAAAGCATGCTTACCGTGGATTCCGCAGGTTCTTACCCCCCGATCATCGTTATCGTAGGCAACAAAAAGCGTTTAAAGGGAAATCTGACCACCGTCTACCTCCTACGATTCTGAGTGGCCATGAAATTCTAGAGAAGGTTAAAGATATCGGCATAACATACGGAAAAAAGGGTTCTAAGTTGGCGACACGTAGGTATAATAAAAAGTCAATATTCTTCGACAAACTTCTGTACTGGCGCCACCTGCCGGTGAGGCACTGTTTAGATTTCATGCACATCGAGAAGAATGTTTGTGATAACATCACAAATACCCTTTTAAATGTTCCGGGTAGGTCAAAAGACAACAAGGCTGCTAGGGATGATATGGTCGAGATGGGTATTAGACCCGAGTTAGCACCACTAAAGAAGGGATCACGTATTTTCTTACCCCCAGCAGCTCATACACTTTCACGAAAGGAGAAAATCTCGTTTTTGGAGTGTTTAAAGGGGATTAAGGTGCCAGAGGGATATTCCTCAAACATCAGCAGCCTGGTATCGATGTAGGACTTGAAGTTGACAGGGTTAAAGTCACACGACTGTCACACTTTGATGCAACAATTACTGCCCGTTGCCCTTCGTTGTGTTTTACCGAAAAAGGTACGATATGCAATTACTAGATTTTGTTTCTTCTTCCAGTCCATGTGCGACAAAGTGATTGACCCCAGTGAGACTGCGACTTTACAAAAACTTCTCGTCACAACTCTTTGTCAACTTGAAATGTATTTTCCACCCTCCTTTTTCACTATCATGGTCCATCTGACCGTTCACTTAGTCAAGGAGGTGGAGTATCTTGGTCCTGTATACCTGAGATATCAGTATCCGTTTGAGAGATTGATGAAAGTTTACAAGGGTTACAGCTCTAACCGTTACCGTCCAGAAGGTTCAATCGGCGAGCGCAATAATCGATGAAGCTCTATCGTATTGTTATGACCATCTTTCAAGAAATGAGTTAGTTGGTGTTCCTAAGCATCGCCACGATGGATCGGATGAAAGGAAGGGGATCGGAAGGGCGTGTCCGTAAGGATATGAGCCGTGAAATGTTGCATACAGCTCACACATACGTTCTCCATAATGACGATGATGTCCAACCGTTCATTGATCAACACCGAACTGAAATTAAAGCTGCTCACCCAACTAAAAGCGAGATGTGGATCGATTGCGAATGAGCAGAATCGGACTTTCAGTCAATGGTTTACAGAATATGCGTTCGACCGAGCATATGATGAAGAAGAGGACGGAATCATTTCTGCTCGAATGTTGCGTCTCGCCCTAGGTCCAAACACTCAAGCAACTTTTTACAAAGGTTATGCTATTAATGGACATACCTTTTATACCAGCCAACAAGATGAGTCAAGTACTACTCAAAACAGTGGTGTACGCGTGGAAGCGGAGGCAATGCACTTTGCTAGTTCTAAAGACAAACGGCCTGTGTGGGGTAAAATGCACTACTATGGAGTCGTCGAAGAAATCATGGTATTAGATTATGATGATTTTGAGATTCCTTTATTCCGCGGCAAGTGGGTTGACATCAACAACGGTGTGCGTAAAGACGATTTAGGTTTTACGTTGGTCAACCTTGAAAAAACCGGTTTTAAACAAGATCCTTACATTATGGCTTCACAAGCTAAGCAGGTCTTCTATGTTGTTGATCCTAGAGACAAGAAATGGTCAATTGTTCTATCTACACGTAGTAGAAATGCTAATAGAGGTGATGACGATGAGTTTGAAGAAGTTGTTTTTGAGGGAATGGATCGTCGTATTGCGTCTCAAATCGATGATGATGACCAAGACGAAACAATTCCGAGCCATTATGTACGAGACGACCATGACGAAGGAATATGGATTAATGAAGATACTACCGGTCCATCCAAGAAACGTCTTCGATCTTGAGTTGTTGGTGTTTTCGTTGTAGTTTTTCATTCATTTATTAATTATTATTGTATGTATCGTCGTTTTTTTTTTTACTAATAAATGATGTAAATTAATTGGAGATCGATTATTATTATTACAATATAATTTCAATTGATGGCCAATTACTAGAATAATTACAAAATAATCCAACAATTATACAAATTGAGTACGTAAATTAGAAATTATTTATTTGCTCATATATTTATACTAAATAATTTATTTGCTAATATTTTCCTAAATAATCTACCACTACTATTTATTTGCTTATATTCGTTTAAAATAAAAAAAAAATAAAAAAACAAAAAAAAAACGGTTTTTTTAAAATAACCGTTTTAAAAAAATACATAAATAAAACGGTTTATAGTAATTAACCGTTTTATTTGTCGTTATTTTTTTTTTTTTTAAACTAATTCTAATACTAATTCTAATTAAATTAATAGTAGCCTAATTTATTTTGTTAACATAAATAAACCTATAAATTCTAGCTAGCAAAATATATAATATGATCTTTTTTCTTATATTAATACTATTTTTACTTAAATTCTAATTCTCATACTCATGTAATTCTAATTCTCATATACTATTTCCTAATTAATTATGCTAACTGTAACAACCCGGTTTTTCGTGACTTTAATTAAACTAAGGCGGAAAATTAATTAAGTCTATTTGTTACAAAACCAGCTGTTATCGTATTACAAACTCCATATACATAATATGAGTTTAAGATAAACAGAGTTTAATTGATTACATTCTCTCAAAATATAAAATAAGGCCTTCAATCCCCTTGTGTAGATCGTCAATAAAGCCTCGGGGTACCTACGGGAACATGCCGTTAAAACTCGATTATGACCCCGCACACGCTAAGCCACATAAAACCCATAGCGGTAAACACATAATAATTAACATACGCTCATGTAATTAAATCAGCGCAAACAAAACATACAATAATGCAATTCTTAAAACATAACATATCATAAATCATATAACATAGCAATTGAATCATCAAATCATCTCCATTCATAATCATATAGGCAAATCATTATCATTTCGTTCATATTCGGGGTAGTCGACCCTTTTCAATTATATTCATATAGTAACATAACTCACGAGTCTTGACTATAGAGCGGCTTGTGTACTCTCATAGATAATTATCAAAGTGCACTAGCTGCTCAGACTCGTACATCAGATCAAACACTAAGTAGCGTACGTGATAACTACCTAATATCCAATACAACATGGATAATCTATCATACGTTGTCCTATGAACCACAACCAGTCAGGATGGAAGCATGCAAAACCCTACAAAAGCAAGGCCTGCGCAAAGTCAGGGTACATCAACGGACTTTAATGCTAAGGATACCACTAGGTAAGAAGGGCGATTCAATCCCTTATCCGATGTGTGCACACACTTTCACTTAGAAGCGACACGATCCTCGCTACGAGAGGGTATGCTTTTCCTAGCCAAACCGATTAATACCTAACGACAAGGTCCCCGGGTGGGATGGTCATTTTCCGTTACCTCGTATGGACCGCAGGTCGCCACATTTATGCCCATTCAAGGGATGTAAACGCCGCTTGCCTAAAGACTATGAGAGTCATTAGGACGCCTCAGTCAGCACTGAAGAGTGAAAGAGTCCCCATACGCGGCTACCTTTCCAACGGTGGCACAAGAGATTCAAGAACATAGACAGACACCCGAGTATTTAACAAGTACTCCTTTTCTTATTTTCTTATTCTCAAATTATTCAGTGACATTTCATAGTAAATCATTGTCGAACTTGTATAATGAAATTTTAATTCTAACAGGTCTTCAGGTAAGTAGTAGCAGATAGAAAACTTAAAATAGTTTATTTCGAGTCCGTTTGTAAGTTTTAAATATTTTTACTATTCACGTATTTTACTATTCACGTATTTTACTATTCACGTATTTCACTATTCACGTATTTTACTATTCACGTATTTACTATTCACGTATTTTACTATTCACGTATTTTATTCGTATACTTATGCTTGTACGTATTTTATACTTAAGATATTTCTAAATATAAAACTAACCCTTTTATTTACTAAGTATAGAATTCTAGGTTTAAAGTCGTTAAGTTCGTTTTGTACTTAGTGATTTTTGGAAATATTTTAGGAGTCTAGTTTTAAAGTTGTTAAGTTCATTTTGCATTTAGCGGTTTTGAAATATATTTTAATCGAACTTGTTAAGTTCATTTTGTATTTAGTGATTTTGAAACATATTTAAATCAAAGTGGTTAAGTTTATTTTATACTTGGTGATTTAAATGATATTTCAAAAGTAAAACTCGGTTTAGATTTAGTCGTATACTTAGCTGAAATTTAAGCGGTTTCAAATTTTAGCGAGGTTGTCGTAGTTCATTTTAAATAGTCCATATCTCCATATCCACAACTAAGCATAGGTAGTAACACGCGATATGATTCATTTTAATATATGTAACGTTTATTTTTATCGGTTTCGTTGATTCTTTTTATTAACGATTCTTTATACAATAAAAATATAAACCTGATTACTATTCAATATTAGCGACTAAGTGACAAATTCATTTTGACCAAAATTGACCCAATTTTAATAGAAATGCCGTGGTCCTTTATACACTACTCTATTTATTTCTTTTTTTGTTTTTGTTAATAATTCATTACTTTAACTAATTTAAATTACTTAAGTGATAAAAATAAAAAGTGACAAATTCATTTTTGGTCCAAAAATACACCAAATGCCGTGGCCTTTTACTATGTAGCAATCTATTTTTGTTTTCTAATTTTATCGGTTTTTAACTTAAAGTTTTTATATACTAATTATTTAGTTTAATGCTAAGGTGATTTAAACTAGTAAACAAAAACGATAAATACTAAAACTTATAAAATTTATAAATCAAAACTTAGTCATATGATGAAGAACACAATGAAGATGTGATGAACACTAATGCTTTTAATATGAACATTATTTAGTCAAATTTTTATATGTTTATATAATTTTCTCAAATTTTTCATACAAGTCTAATTTAACTAGACTAATCATAATATGTTATTTAGAAAAATTAAAACTAAAAATTGGTCCAAATAATTCATGTATGCCGTGTATATATATATATGTTCCTAAATTTTGATTTTTGATTTTTATACTTCTAATTCAACAACTAATTTATTCTATATCATATATATATTTAATCATGAGTGAACAACAACTACAAACATTAACACACAAAAGAAAAATCATTATAACATAAGAATAACAACAACACTTCAAGAACACATATAAACAATTTAAAACATTTAAATTTCTTAACAATTTCATATTAAGCCTTGAACAAAAACTAATTATATTTTCATAACCATCATATACTTAGTATTTTAAGCATGCAATTAACAAAAATTAAAACGAAAAATTAAACTAAAAATAGAGGGTAGGCCGTGGGTTTTGTTAATGAGCAACAAATTCTATTTTTCGATTTTTGTCTCCTAATTTATCATGTGATGCTAAGTGTTCATAAACACAATAAATATAACACATAAACATTTATATCATGCGATTAACAAAATTAAAACCTAGTGTGCGGGGGCACCTTAGATTAGGTTATGAATGAAAAGATTAGCAGTTGTCGGGATCGACAATATGATCAAACTGGCTCAAGTCGACTTCACCACCTTGCTCCTCGTCTTTGGTTAAGATTAGTACATAAAAATGAAAATAAGAAAGTTAGTAATTTATTTTACTAAGCTAGCTAAACTATACTACAAAGCTTAAGTGTAGTATTGTTTTTAGTTTAGGTGATGTTTATATTTTAAGTGATTTTGATTTATGTTCATGTTCATTTACAAGTTAAAAGAAGTAGTGATTAATGAATATAAATGGTGGAGAAGTGTCTTAAGAACTTAAGTGAATTAAAGGTAAGAAAATAATTGATTTAGGAAGAAAAAGAGTAAGGAAGAAGATGAAGATTCATTGTGTTCTTGAGGTTGAAGTTGAAGATAGCTTACTTGTGTTCTTGAGTGAGTTTATTTAGAGAGAAAATAAGCTAAGTGTTTGGTGTGTTTGTTTGTGTTTTGTGCGTGTGATATGTATGTATGTAGTAGTAGTTTGTGTTTTATTTTTGTATGCATTAAAGACTTAATTTGCATTCACATTAAAACTAGAAGAAGCTATTATGTGATGATGAATAATATAGGGTGTAAGAAGGATTAGACATGGAGCTAAAGTAGAAGAAAAATGGAAGAGGATAAGCAAGGACTTTGGAGTCCAAATGGCCGGCCACTTTGATCACAAGTGGGCTCGGTTTTTCGTTTTTTGAAATTTTCGATTTATGCGCACGCGAAAAGTCTCGACACGATATATATAGTCTTAAAATAATGTTTAGAAGTAAGATCGAAAATAAAAATGAAAACAAACCTCGAAACGAAATCAAAATAAAAATTGGGTGTTAGGTTCCTCGCAAGTTTGAAATAAAATTTTATTTGCTCGAAATATATATTTTTTTTGTTGAATGTTCTCGAATTAAATCATAATGCTCAAACGTCAAAAAGTTTATCGGTTTTGAATAAGTGTGGCTCATTATATCGAGTTTTAGTGAAAGTGTTAGTTAAATCAAAAGGAATAGTAATTTTATATTATTATAATATGTTTTGTTAGTACTAATCCAAAATGATTAAGCCTTAACTAATTTTGTGTGATTTTGATTATGAGTAAGTAGATTAGGAAAAGAATTAGGTGATTTAAATCATCCTATGTGGCTCGGCCACTTTTCTAAATTTTAACTCGATTTGCGTGCCAAAATTTGTCGTTGAGAAATTTGTCGTACAGTCTTCATTTGATTTATCGAGTTTGAATATGAAAGAATAAAGTTCAAATTCGAAGCAATTCAAAATGGTTTTAGATTAGGTACGAAAGTGACTTGTAGTGTATTGCATTAGGAATTTAATGGGCGAAGATGATTAATTATTGATTTCCTAATTATAATTAGCTTAAATTAACACGGGGTGTTACACTAACACTATACTATTCCAATTCTCATATATTTAAATTTAAAAAAATCTAATTAATTACATTAGTAATACTATATATATGTTTACATAAATTTTAATTACATTATTATTAATATATTTAAGACACATATATATTTAAATTTTTACCTAAAATTTAAATACATAATACACATATATTAGTGTGGATACCCATATCCGTACCCTCCCAAACAAAACCCTGTGATGTAACACGGACTTTTATTACGCATGTTTAACGCTGACTTTTACGGTTCTAACTAATGTCGAATTCATTTTGAGTCGTTTGAAATGTTAAAATGATTTAGGTCGCATCACATCACACTTAAATAACGTTCATTTTGTCCATTTGGAGTCTAGCTAGGTCCTCGTCCTGCTTCATTTGGCATGAGCTTCGCATTTGCACTACAATTGGCCCTTTTACATTAACAAGGTCTAATTCAGCATTCCTAAATTCCTAAATTTAGGCCCGGTAGCTAAAACCGCTATTTAGCATCCTCTTACACAAAATACAACCTCACGTCTTAGCTTATTTCACAAATCTATGCAAATACACCCCTTTTCATTTTTCCGGGCCTCGGGCCCAAAACCGAGCCCAAACCCAAGCCTTTGGCCCACACTCCAAGGCCCTGCACATCATAAAATATCTCAGAAATATCTCAGCTCTTTTCTTGGCACGCACGCACGAAATTATACTGTATCTTTCAAAGATATTATGCAACCGAAACTTGGAAAGCAGAACGAAAACCAGACCCTCAAACCGCATGACCTTATGCGGTTTAGGGTGGCAACCGCATAAGCCTATGCGGTTTGCCCTAGCAACCGCATAAGGCTATGCGGTTTCTAGGCCTGGTTTTATCCCCGATTTCCTAATTTCTCCGAGGTTTTTAGTATATATACACTCCTATACCCTGACCTCGAAATCAAAATTTACAACCAGAATACATCCTTTACACCACAAATTCTCTTATTTTACACTTTTGCATCCACAAAGCCTCAAGCACTCAAATCCTTGAGTTCAACACACCATCCCGTGTTGAATTCATCCTCCTTTCTAGTTCAAGAAGCGAAGCTCTGCCCAGATCTGAAGCGTCAGGACAAGGTAGGTACCGATCCACTTGGATCAAAGCTTTTTCTTATTTTCTATGGACTAACAAAGGGGACTACACTCTAGCGCCCCCCCCGGCTTTGGCACCCGAGCGCGCTTGCCTTCCAAGTGTTCTTATTACTTCGGGTACACTCCATATCCGATGACACGCCAAAGTCGCATAAACAACCGACCTTTTAAAATAAACCAATGGACAATTGAACTTTATTTTATTTGTATGCATCTTGCACCCTTTCTGTCTTGCATTAAAATCAACTTAAAACAATGAATTCGACCTTTAATCGAACTGTATTCGTTAACAAGTTAAACATGCTAAATTGAGGGTTTTAATCAATCTTTTTGCATCTGCATCTGCATTCTTTTACAAACTTATCGCACTTGTACGTAGCGATAACATTAGCTCAAATATCATCTTACATGGATTGTTCTAGGTCAGTAGAGGCTATTTTTACATAGGCTTTTCTAAAAGGTTTTCATAAATCATTATTTGAATTAACTCTTTTTCTAAAGTACCCTCACCCCGAATCCAATCTGGTTTCACAAGCCTTAGATCTAGGGGTGTTGGCGTGCTCCAAAATCTAAGAACATGTTTTTAACTTAGAACATGGTAGCAGGTTCCTATTTTCCGCGATAAATAGGTGGCGACTCCATAACAGTTCTTAAAGGTTTTTCCAACTTAATCTTTTTTAACTTTAAAATCCGCCCTTAAGCAAGACGCCGAGTTGGGTCCGATCCCGGGTTCCACAATTAGTAATACTATGTTTAAATTTCCCATATATTTAAATATTTACCTAAAATCTAATTACATTAGTAATGCTATGTAAATTTTGGAATAATCTAATTAATGAAAAAGATCATATTCATATATATATATATATATATATACATATATATAATAAAACAACATAAATTACAACATATATAATTCGTTTAAAATAAAAAAAAAAACACAAAATACAACGGTTTATATATATAAACCGTTTTAAAAAAATTCATAAATAAAACGGTTAATAGTAATTAACCGTTTTATTTGTGGTTTTTTTTTAAAACTAATTCTAATACTAAATCTAATTAAATTAATAGTACCCTAATTTATTTTGTTACCATAAATAAACCTATAAATTCTAGCTAGCAAAATATATAATATGATGTTTTTCCTTATATTAATACTATTTTTACTTAAATTCTAATTCTCATACTCATGTAATTCTAATTCTCATATACTATTTCCTAATTAATTATGCTAACACTATACTATTCCAATTCCCATATATTTAAATTTAAAAAAAACTAATTACATTAGTAATACTATGTTTACATAAATTTTAATTACATTATTAATATATCTAATACACATATATTAGTAATACTATGTTTAAATTTCCCATATATTTAAATATTTACCTAAAATCTAATTAATGAAAAAGATCATATTCATATATATATATATATATATATATATATATATATATATATAGAGATAAGATCTTTTAAGCCCAACTTATTAGAGAAAGTCATTGAGTCTGAGATAAGCTTTGAGATTTTAACACAAAAATTTGAGATTTTAACACAAAATTTGAAGCGCAAAATTCCAGGAATATTTGAGATTTTAACAATGTTAAAATCTCAAATATTCGAATTTTGCAGCTTCTAAATTTTGTGTTAAAATCTCAAATTTTTGTGTTAAAATCTCAAAGCGGATGTCTGGACTCAATGACTTTCCCAAAACTTAGGGCTTGAAAGATCTTATCTCTATATATATATATATATATATATATATATATATATATAATAAAATAACATAAATTACAACATATATATATAATAAAACAACATAAGTTACATCATATTCATATATATAATTCGCTTGAACATCCCCCTTATGAACCCAAGGTGTAGCTAATAATGAGGTATTGCGCACGGTGTATATTGAATGTTGTAAATTGAGTTTTGTTGAAAACTTGGCTTAATGGGAATGTATTGTTTTGCATAAATTATTGTATGTTGTGGATTTTGTTTTGTGCAGCAATAATATTTTGTATCGTCGTTTAGACGGGAAATAATAAATTTGAAATTTATTAAAAAAAAAAATTAAAAATAAAAAACGTTTTTTAAAAAACAACCGTTTTAAAAAAATTAAACAAAAAAAACGGTTTGTTTAATAAAAGCGTTATATATTAATAAATTAAAATAAAATATAAATCCATATTTTACTAGAAATAAAATTATAAATAACGGTTATTATCAAAACAACCGTTTTTTTATATTATTTTAAATAACGGTTATATATAAAAACCCGTATGCTAAAATCATTTTCATAAATTTAATATCAATTGATAATTTTAATATTAATAGTTATAAACAACAGTTTTTAGCATATTAACCATTTTTTTTATATATAATAAAAAACGGTTTTTGTTAAAAACCGTTATTTAAAATATTAAAAAAAAATGGTTTTTTACTAAAAACCATTTTTTTTAATTGTTTTAAATAACGGTTTTTTTCTAAAAACCGTTTTATTTAATTAAAAGCGCCAAATTTTTAGCTGACGATATTTTTGATATATAAAACGGTTTCGTATATTTTTTTTGCGTTGTTTTTTATTATAAACAACGGCCATGGAAATAATGGTTGGATTTTTTATTTGAAACGGGTTTCTTGCGTTTTTTTTGCTTAATTTTCGGCTAGTGATACGTTAATCAACTGACTTACAATAAGCTGTTTATCCCAATTATTCCTTTAATAAGATTTATTAAGTACTCGCAATATTGTGGAGGGCACTCACCCCAACAATCTCCCACTTGTCCTCACAAGTGTTGCGATACCAATTCTCTTGTTTGTTTTAATCTCTCACTCAATGCGAGGTATCTTTCAGGTCGCACTTGCAATTAATCTAATCTAGAGTGGTTTCCTCGATCTGGAGAGTAATAGTCTGACTACAAAAATCTACCTTAGATTACTTCCGAGCGTGGCCACGCATTTCCTTTTACTACTCCTCGAGTGGCCCTGAGATACTAAACCCCGACGTGGGTGGACAATTCCTATACCCTATAAGTCTTCGTTCAATACAGATCACCATGACCCAGAATATACCCTGTATCCTCCTTTTACGGCACGACGTAGGATATAAACAAAGTCATTCGGAAACTACACTGACTTAGACAAGTACTCCGTAGTCAACAGTCTAAAGAATTGACTCAAAGGAATACTTCAGAAATCCTTGCCACGACCAGGCAACAAAATAGGACTCTGGTAAGTGGTCACAGCCCAGCAGAGTGTCTAACAGTCTGCCAAAAGTAATTGATTGGTCATCATCTAAGACCCATGGTTACTGAACACACCATTAAATCGACTTACAAACTAGTCACTTTGAGACGTCACCTCATTTAAGTAACTAGGGGCTAATACTAAGCTAATCCTGCTCACTTTAATAAGGTTCACATACCAAAAATTCGAAATACCAACATAAATATTTGAAACTTTCAGGCTAAAGTTTCAAATATTTATGTTAGTATTTCAAATTGTTGGTATTTCGAACGCATTACTTCCAGTACTTTCCCTAATTAGAGGACTTGATATAACTTATCTCTATATGTATATTGATCAATGTATATTTAGAGGACTTGATATAACTTACCTCTATATGTATACGTAGAATAAGGTTCTTTCAAGTCATAGTACTAGAGGAGAGTCATTAAGTCGTAATCTTGGCCGTTAGATTATAATTGATCAATGGTCAAAATTAATCCAAGCATTTATGACAAATTCTCAAAAAAAAAAAGGAAAAACAAAAACAAAAAAATAAAAAAAAAAAGGAAAAGAAAATATTTTCACAAACCCCAACAATTCACCCGATATTTTCATCAAACCCTAAACAATTTTATTTTTTCAATTTTCAAACCACTCTTTTCATTTTTTTTCTCCTCTGCCACTTACTCTTCCTTCCTCAACCTTGTTTTTATATTGTTTTCGTCTTCTTCTTCTCCATTGCTCATTGTTTTCAGGCATCTTCATCTTAATTTCGCCCACTATTGAGTTTATGCATCATCGTTTTTCTTCATTTCTAATCAATAGCGGTAATTTCTTTTTGATTTTCAGTCATTCATCTATTTTAATTTTTCAATTTTTCAAATTATCCATTATCTTTAATGATGTTATTTTAATTGTTCATCTTCTATCTTTTTGATTTTGTTTTTCAATTATTCATCATCTCTATTGTCTTTTCAGATTTTTTTTGTATTTTTCATCTATATCAGATTTCTCTATCCTTACCTCCTCCTTGATTTGATTTTCTTCTACCATTGTTCAGTGAAAGACTTCATCTTTATTGGTAAGTTACTTCATCTTTATCAGACTTCATCTCTCTTCCTAAAATTTTCAATTTCTCTAAAAATTTCAGCAACCATGTCAGACCGTAACTGTGAGTATGCTTACAAAGAGGTGAAAAAATGCTACTGTGGTCACTCTATTGTTGTAAGAAAGTCAACTGAAAACACATACAAAAACCCCCAAAATTGGTCAATTCTGGAAAACAAATTAGGGCTCCCACTCAACACATTCATCTCAGACCATATGCAAGTCGAAAATCAACAAAACATTAGGGTTTTAGGGAAATCAAAAGCCAAATGCGTCTTGACGAAAACATAGATAAGAAAACGTCACATTTTTTGTTGGAGATGCTAATTAAACTTCAATGATCAACGACAATGGAGTAACAATGCTTTTAGGAGTTTTATTTTGTATTTTTGATGTTACAATAACTAAAGCTTTGTCAGTAGAATAGAACGTAGACTGTAAACTAAGGTTTAAATGAAAGGGAGGAATTAACAATGAAGAGATGAAAAAAAAAATGAGCAAAAATAGAAAGCCACAATGATAATAAAAAATAAAAAATAAAAAAATAAAAAAAATGAACACCTTAATTAAAAAAAGAGAAGAGGGAAGTCAAATAGCCAGTGGATGCCACTTAAATGAAGGGCAAAACGGTCAGTTCGTCTTATTATTCGCCGGAAAATGAAGTTGGATGCAATTTTACTTTAGTGGCTGTAAAATATTAAAAAAAATTTAAATTGGCTGTAATTGATAAATTCGACTTTTTATGTAGCTGAAATTGTCAATTAACCCTATATTAAATATACTAAAATTTAAGTGATATTTAAATTTGACTGTAAAAGAACGTAGATTAATATTTACAAAACTAAAATTGAATTAAAATTAAATTTAAGAATAGACTACTTAATATGCGGTATCTTTATTATGAGAGACATGCATAATTAAAAAAAAAAAATCATATATAACAGTTTTTAAGGATAACTATTTTTTTTATTAAACTAATAGACTAATTTTCTTTTTTAAATTATATATAATAATTTTTATAGATTGAATAATTTTACTCCATATTTAGAATAAAATTTTAATAATATATAATATAGAAAACAAAATTATTCTATTATACAATAATTAGATTTTCTGACAAGTAAAACACAAAGAAAATAAGAAACAAAAAAAACGTTATTTTAATTAGTGATGTCATTGAAAAAAAAAATCTCTTTTTCATAGAAAAATGTTATTTTAGTGCTCTATTAAAGTATTGTTATAGTTATTCTAAAAGCTTTTTTAGAAGATTAAAAATATAAAGTATTTTTTAAGTTTAATAAAAAAAATATTTAATATTGTACATGTAATACTTATATTTTCTTTACAAGTAAGACATTGTAAGAAAAAAAAATTTAATTTCCTTAAATAGTGAAATCTTAAAAAGAGTATAATATGATACTCTATAAGATATGTATGTTAAAAAAAAAAAGTATAAGACTATTTTCTAGTTTTAATAAAAATTTAATCAAGTAACAAATATTTTAGATTATTTTCATAAATAGCGTAATTATTTTCTAAGAAAAAGTTAGTTGAGTGTTTTCTAATTTAAGTAGAATACATAACGATATGATATAATTTGACATTGTGAATTATTGAATTCCATTTTTTTCCTAAAACATACATGTTTTGTTTTTTTTTTTTCTTCTTTTCCAAAGATATATTGTACTTAACTTTTTCTAAAAATTCGTCATATTTTGACATAATTGTGCATATGTAGTCCTAATTTTGAGAAATTAAATTTGGTTTCCTAAATTGTTTATTATGATTTCTTAAATTATTTATTCTGATTTTCTAAATTATAGGTTCCTATTTTGTTTGGAGCACAATTGGTGAGGATAGAGAGGAAGTTTCGTGGAAGGTAATTGGAGAATTGGAGGATTTGGGGTTAGATTTGGGCCAATAGGATTTTAGTTATAAATTTGCTATTTTACTGTTGAAGCCCAAGGCCCATTAAGTTGAGCGGGAAAATTTTAAGAGGTGGTCTTTATTTTAGTATAATTAAGATTATAACACGATTCGTACCAGTTTTCAATAAAGTTATTTCATAATAAATTAGTGTACTTTTTTAAAAAAAAAAATAAAAGAAAATCTTAACTTATATTAATCGGAAAAATTATGGGTAAAAATTCATTGACGCTGTCGATAATAAATAATTTATTTAAAATTCTCTGTATCATTTGATATTTTTAAAGTTACTTAATGTTTTTCCATTTATTAAAAATCATTAATTATGGCTACTAAATAAGAATAATTAGTTTAATAAATGTTAAAAGGCCTTATTTAAGACCTATCGTATTTTGAATTTTAATAATGAAAAACGTTAGCTCACTTCTCTAACTACCTCAAAAAAAAAAAAAAAAAAAACAAAAAACAAAAAGGAGCGAAAATGGCGGCCAACATAACAGTAACTGAAAATGACGCCGGTGAAACAAGTTCGTAGGTGCAGATACCACCTTTCAGATTGTTACGAATGCTTTTGCCGTCTTATCTGACAATACCAGGAGACTTACGTACAATTCACGGCGTCACTACGCTATGGCGCAGAACGGTCCTGCTCAGTCGAGTGGTGTTCCCATGTCGAGACCGACTATTCCTGGACATGATGCTACTGATGAAACGATTTTTGCTGCTGTTAGGAGAGCTGTCGAGAAGCATGCCGTCAATGGGGTGGTGTGTATTAATTGACATAAATATAAAATGCAAAAGACATGCAACTGTATAATTTAGACAAAATCGCTACCTACGCACTGTTTCATAGACTACAGTTACTTTTAAACTCTGATTAAATCTGTACATAGTTTTCTAATAATTCTATAACCAGATTCATTTCAAAAAAAGTCATATGTTAATAAAGGTAACGTATCAAAAACAACAAATCAAACCAACCCGAGTCAATAACTAACCATAGTTACTTTTTCCCAAAGAGCTATTTAGGGATGTGGATTAATCATGGTTAATACGTAACCATACAAGGTGATCATTTCTCTAGTAGGAAAAAAATAACAAAAAATAATTAAATGCACACTTTTTCTCTTTAATTCATTGTAGAACAACCCTATTTTCCCACTATAAATTGTGTGACAAAGTTTCAATTTTCTTACATCATTTTTTTTTTTTATTATTATTAGGTGCATTCTTAAAATTTGTCTCTTCTCATTTTCTCAAAAAAAAAAAAAAAAAAAAAAACAAAAAAAAAATCCCCAATGTTCTCTGTTCTTCAGTAAATTGATCTCTGGTATAAATTTCTTGTCTTTGTTAATTTCATTGAAGATGAATCTAAAAATGGTATATATAGATATATAAAACCCCATGACGTTTACTTGTTCTAGCGAGTTTTGTCTTGTCAAGTGTATTTCTTGCGCTCCACATAACTAGTGACGAGTCTAGAATTGTTAACTTTCGGCTTAAAAATCTAGCTATATAGTCTGAATAACTGCTTCTTTGTGAGTCCGACATTTATACATGAAAAATCAACGAATCATTCTACTATCTAGATTATGATGGAATAAAGCGAATTGCCCTAGGAAAATGTCTGCCGTAATTCTTTTCTGTAAATTAGTTGATGTCCAGTACAATTTTCGACATAGTTTTGTTATGTTTCGAACCTTTGAGGCATTGTAGTAATGTTTGTGTTGTGCTGCGGTCTACACGAAATCGGAATGCATATTTCCGGACAATCGTACGGGACTTTGATTTTGTTTCAACAAAATTGTATTTGCTGATGTTGTTTTCTCATTTTTCAGGTCCTGGTCGACGGTAGTTGGTTTTAGGCCTCATAATTTGTTATTTCCATATCCTCGTTCATCATAAACCGTGTGTTGTCAGATAAGACGGCAAAAGCATTCGTAACAATCTGAAAGACGGTATCAGCACCTACGAACTTGTTTTTGTCCGGGTGAATTTGAAGCAATAGTTTCCTGTATTGCTTCTTAATGGTTTCCTCATCAGCAAGAGGATGAACATCGAGTATTTTGTAGTAATCCATTTCTCCGTCGAATTTGTTCATAGCCGAAATGTGAACGTCAATGGTGGTTAGCATCTGTGCAACGCCATCAAGTGTTGGATATAGAGATTGCGCTTTTAGCGAGGATCTATTTGCGCCGCCCAAATCATAATATGGAGTGTAATAAAGACGAGGCCATAAAGGCAAAGGAAATAGCTCTGAGAAAGTTCATGAAAAATGATTTGGGCGGCGCAAAGAGATCCGCGTAAAAAGCGCAATCTCTATATCCAACACTTGATGGCGTTGCACAGATGCTAACCACCATTGACGTTCACATTTCGGCTATGAACAAATTCGACGGAGAAATGGATTACTACAAAATACTCGATGTTCATCCTCTTGCTGATGAGGAACCCATTAAGAAGCAGTACAGGAAACTATTGCTTCAAATTCACCCGGACAGAAACAAGTTCGTAGGTGCTGATACCATCTTTCAGATTGTTACGAATGCTTTTGCCGTCTTATCTAACAACACACGGTTTATGATGAACGAGGATATGGAAATAACAAATTATGAGGTCTAAAACCAACTACCGTCGACCAGGACCTGAAAAATTAGAAAACAACATCAGCAAATACAATTTTGTTGAAACAAAATCAAAGTCCCGTACGATTGTCCGGAAATATGCATTTCGATTTCGTGTAGACCGCAGCACAACACAAACATTACTACAATGCCTCAAAGGTTCGAAACATAACAAAACTGTGCCGAAAATTGTACTGGACATCAACTAATTTACAGAAAAGAATTACGGCAGACATTTTCCTAGGGCAATTCGCTTTATTCCATCATAATCTAGATAGTAGAATGATTCGTTAATTTTTCATGTATAAATGTCGGACTCACAAAGAAGCAGTTATTCAGACTATATAGCTAGATTTTTAAGCCGAAAGTTAACAATTCTAGACTCGCCACTAGTTATGTGGAGCGCAAGAAATATACTTGACAAGACAAAACTCGCTAGAACAAGTAAACGTCATGGGGTTTTATATATCTATATATACCATTTTTAGATTCATCTTCAATGAAATTAACAAAGACAAGAAATTTATACCAGAGATCAATTTACTGAAGAACAGAGAACATTGGGGATTTTTTTTTTTTTTTTTTTTTGAGAAAATGAGAAGAGACAAATTTTAAGAATGCACCCAATAATAATAAAAAAAATGAAGTGAGAAAATTGAAACTTTGTCACACAATTTATAGTGGGAAAATGGGTTTGTTCTACAATGAATTAAAGAGAAAAAGTGTGCATTTAATTATTTTTTGTTTTTTTTTCCTACTAGAGAAATGACCACCTTGTATGGTTAAGTATTAACCATGGCTAATCCACATCCCTAAATAGCTCTTTGGGAAAAAGTAACTATGGTTAGTTATTGACTCGGGTTGGTATGATTTGTTGTCTTTGATACGTTACCTTTATTAACATATGACTTTTTTTTTAAATGAATCTGGTTATAGAATTATTAGAAAACTATGTACAGATTTAATCAGAGTTTAAAATTAACTATAGTCTATAAAACAGTGCGTAGGTAGCGATTTTGTCTAAATTATAGTAGAATAAGAGAAAACACAAAACCCTACTTTTCATCTCCTTATCCACCTCTTTCAATCTCAATGAAAAAATAATTTATCAACAACGCTACTCAGGGACGAAAGCAGGATTTTCTTTATGGGGCAGCGAAAATTATAAACTCTTTTGTTATTACTAAAATCACAAACAAAAAAAGACACCATCAAACTCTAACTTTTCATTTTCAAATTACAATATACTTATTTAATTAATTGAAAAAGAACTCTAAGTGTTAATACATTACATAAAAGTTGATCAATAAAAAATAAAAACTTAGATAATAAATCAAATAACATTCTTATATATGAATTAAACGAAAATTCTTCAATATAAAATTAAAAATTATATGTTAAATTAAAAAAAAAAACAATAACTAAATAACAAATCCGTAATAAGT
The DNA here is from genome assembly GCA_023091065.1 of Dianthus caryophyllus. Classification (NCBI taxonomy): domain Eukaryota; kingdom Viridiplantae; phylum Streptophyta; class Magnoliopsida; order Caryophyllales; family Caryophyllaceae; genus Dianthus; species Dianthus caryophyllus. The sequence goes on along the minus strand of JALGRB010000019.1, from coordinate 4,906,132 downwards.
AATAAATACGGAGTATACCTTAAAAATTAAAATAAATGTTGAAGAAGGGGAATTGTATGCGTATTGAAGAAACTTTTTGCAGTTAAACAATAACTAAATAACTAATCCGTAATAAGTAATAAACATGGATTATTTTTGTTATACACTTCCTTAAATTTAAGCCAGCTTTTGAGGTATTAAATTACATTATTTTTTTAATTTTTTTTTGCGAAGAACTACCTTACATTTTTAAAATCTTGTGGAGTACTACCAAACACCATTTTGCCGTTAAATTTGGTTGCCTAAATTGTTTATTATGATTTCTTAAATTATTTATTCTGATTTTCTAAATTATAGGTTCCTATTTTTTTTGGAGCACAATTGGTGAGGATAGAGAGAAAGTTTCGTGGAAGGTAATTGGAGAATTGGAGGATTTGGGGTTAGATTTGGGCCAATAAGATTTTAGTTATAAATTTGCAATTTTACTGTCGAAGCAAAAAACACAAAGAAAATAAGAAACAAAAAAACGTTATTTTAATTAGTGATGTCATTGAAAAAAAAAATCTCTTTTTCGTAGAAAAATATTATTTTAGTGCTCTATTAAAGTATTGTTATAGTTATACTAAAAGCTTTTTTAGAAGATTAAAAATATAAAGTATTTTTTAAGTTTAATAAAAAAAATATTTAATATTGTACATGTAATACTTATATTTTCTTTACAAGTAAGACATTGTAAGAAAAAAAAATTTAATTTCCTTAAATAGTGAAATCTTAAAAAGAGTATAATATGATACTCTATAACATATGTATGTTAAAAAAAAAAAAGTATAAGAGTATTTTCTAGTTTTAATAAAAATTTAATCAAGTAACAAATGTTTTAGATTATTTTCATAAATAGCGTAATTATTTTCTAGGAAAAAGTTGGTTGAGTGTTTTCTAATTTAAGTAGAATACATAACGATACGATATGATATAATTTGATACTGTGAATTATTAAATTCCATTTTTTCCTAAAACATATATGTTTTTTTTTTTTTGTTCTTTTCCAAAGATATATTGTACTTAACTTTTTTCCAAAAATTCGTCATATTTTGACATAATTGTGCATATGTTGTCCTAATTTTGAGAAATTAAATTTGGTTTCCTAAATTGTTTATTATGATTTCTTAAATTATTTATTCTGATTTTCTAAATTATAGGTTCCTATTTTTGGAGCACAATTGGTGAGGATAGAGATGAAGTTTCGTGGAAGGTAATTGGAGAATTGGAGGATTTGGGGTTAGATTTTGGCCAATAAGATTTTAGTTATAAACTTGCAATTTTACTGTCGAAGCCCAAGGCCCATTAAGTTGTGCGGGAAAATTTTAAGAGGTGGTCTCTGTTTTAATATAATTAAGATGTAGCTCCCGTGTAATGCACCGTTTTTATAGTTTTTGTATATTTAGGAATATAAAAATTCAATATAATTATGTTGCCGATTTTTTTTTCTTTTAATGAAGTTAGTTTTCTATTCATCCATAAAGGGAAAAATAGAGTTCTCTTACAAAAATAAGCACAACTTAAAGAGATTAAGAATTAAAACTAATCAAAACATCATAAACCCCATTATCCTTTGACCCACTTATGTGTCGATTATTAGTTTTAAATACAATTATTTTTTATTTTGTTACTTATTTTAATTTATGTTGTAATTATAAATATACTAAAATATAAATGATATTTAAATTTGACTGTAAAAGAATGTAGATTAGTATTTAAAAAAACTAAAATTGAATTAAAATTTAAATTTAAGAATAGACTACTTAATATGCGGTATCTTTATTATGAGAGACATGCATAATTAAAAAAAAAATCATATATAATAGTTTTTAAGGATAACTATTTTCTTATTAACTAATAGACTAATTTTGTTTTTTTAAATTATATATAATAATTTTTATAGATTGAATAATTTTACTCCATATTTTGAATAAAATTTTAATAATATATAATATAGAAAACAAAATTATTCTATTATACAATAATTAGATTTTCTGACAAGTAAAACACAAAGAAAATAAGAAACAAAAAAAACGTTATTTTAATTAGTGATGTCATTGAAAAAAAAAAATCTTTTTTTCATAGAAAAATATTATTTTAGTGCTCTATTAAAATATTGTTATAGTTATACTAAAAACTTTTTTAGAAGATTAAAAATATAAAGTATTTTTTAAGTTTAATAAAAAAAAAAAAAATATTTAATATTGTACATGTAATACTTATATTTTCTTTACAAGTAAGACATTGTAAGAAAAAAAAAAAATTAATTTCCTTAAATAATGAAATCTTAAAAAGAGTATAATATGATACTCTATAAGATATGTATGTTAAAAAAAAAAAAGTATAAGAGTATTTTCTAGTTTTAATAAAAATTTAATCAAGTAACAAATGTTTCAGATTATTTCATAAATAGCGTAATTATTTTCTAGGAAAAAGTTGATTGAGTGTTTTCTAATTTAAGTAAAATACATAACGATACGATATGATATAGTTTGACATTGTGAATTATTGAATTCCATTTTTTTCCTAAAACATACATGTTTTTTTTTTCTTTTTTTTTTTTTTTGTTCTTTTCCAAAGATATATTGTACTTAACTTTTTCCAAAAATTCGTCATATTTTGACATAATTGTGTATATGTAGTCCTAATTTTGAGAAATTTAATTTGGTTTCCTAAATTACTTATTATGATTTCTTAAATTATTTATTCTGATTTTCTAAATTATAGGTTCCTATTTTTTTTGGAGCACAATTGGTGAGGATAGAGAGGAAGTTTCGTGGAAGGTAATTGGAGAATTGGAGGATTTGGGATTAGATTTGGGCCAATAGGATTTTAGTTATAAATTTGCTATTTTACTGTCGAAGCCCAAGGCCCATTAAGTTGAGTGGGAAAATTTCAAGAGGTGATCTTTGTTTTAGTATAATTAAGATTTTTTGTGGGTGGTTAAAATCATTTTTTAGAATATTGAAATTCATTTTTTCTCCGTTAGAATCTTCTTTTTATTAATTTTATTAGTTGGTATTTAAAAGATTCAGATTTCATTTTTATTAAGTTTGAAATTTGAATTTTTATTATCTAGCACTCCCTTCAAACAAGATGTTACGTGTATTTGTTATCCAATTTTTTGACGATTTTGTCTTGTTTTTTGTTCATTAATGTGGTCTTTTTGTTTATATTTTGTTTTTTTTCCCTTTTTTACTGTTTATATATCTTCTCACTCACTTTGTTTTTTTATTCACTGATGTATTTGAGTAACGTCGATGTCGACGACGTTGAGAAACCCGAAGATTCCGGGTATATTGTTATATGACTGACTCGAAAGGTTGTTAATTTGATCGCGGGTTTTAATCAATCTCAATCAAACAATGGTATCCCTTGTTGAAGATTCCAGCGAATATTGCTAAAGAGAACCTTAACTCGAAAAGTATCAACGTTATTTCGTTGGTCAATTTGTAGCGGCGCTTCTAATACTTACTTTTGTATTTCTATATCAAGACTCTTGTGATAATTTTGTTGGACTCCTATTGTGTTGATTAATGATTATCTATTAACACGAAAAGCATCAAGTTATTTCGTTGGTCAATTTGTAGTGGCGCTTCTACTTTGTTAATTTAATACTTATATTTGTAATTCTATATCAACACTCTTGTGCTAATTTTGTTGGACTCCTATTATGTTGATTAATGATTATTATTATCTAATTATAAATTTATTAATTACAATGCAACATATCATAAAAAAAAAAAAAAAGATTCTAACAGACAAAAAACGAATTCTAATGTTTAAATAATTGATTTTAACTACCCACATATAACACAAATACAAAAGATGATTTTAACCCAGAAAAAATGATTTTTAATGTACTAAAAGAATTTTTAAGGACGAAAAAAAAAAAAAAAAAAAAACTGCAACAACTTACTACCCACATGATTGATATTTTATTGGGCAAAAAAAAAAAGAATATCATTAATGATGTTATATCAACCCTCAAAAATAATTGAAATTTTAAGTTATTATAAGATATTTCAAGAGAAAAAAAATAGCATTAACAAGGTATATCAAATCTCAATAAATTTGAAACTAGAAAAAAAAAACGAATATCATTAACAATGTTATATAAAATTCGTACAAGTACAAATTACAAATGATTTATCTAAACTTATTAAGTTTACAAAATGCTTAAATAGTATTACACCAGAACTACACTTCAGTGTCACTATAGCCGTTAGTTAACTCAATTGATATTGAAGCCCTTACAATTCAAGCAACTTTTCAAGCTCTTGCTCTTTAGTAACTGTTTCCTTACTCGACTTGTGCTCCTCTCTAAGCTTTCTAACATTTCCAAGCATCTATTCAACAAACTTCAAATCTCCGCTTTGGAGAAAAGCAATCGTTTCCTATGTTTATGTCGACAGCTTCATCATCTCCACCTGCCTTCCATCCGCATTGTATGGTTGCCTTACATTCGCATTCTATAGCTGCATTGTAACAACCCACAAGTATCATAAATAAAAAAGAAGATTCTAACGGAGAAAAAACGAATTTCAATGTTCAAAAAATTGTATTTAACAACCCACAAATAACATCAACAAAAAAGAAGATTCTAACGAAAAAATAACAAATTTTAGTGTTCTATAAATTAATTTTAACTACCCAAAAATAACATCAATAAAAAATAAGATTCTAGCGAAGATAAAACGAATTTCAATGTTCTAATAATTGATTTTAACTAGCAACAAATACCATAATTAAAAAAGAAGATTCTAACGGAGAAAAAACGAATTTTAATGTTCTAGTAATTGATTTTAACTACCCACAAATATCATAACTAAAAAAGAAGATTCTAACGGAGAGAAAATATACCACAAATCTGAAATTTTAATGAAATGTTATCTACCGTCGTCTTCTTCTCCTTCTTCTCATTGGCCAAAGTTTTACAAAAAAAAATTATAAAAAAGTTGCAGAGAAAATCAATACAACCACACTTACCATCATTACAATTCACTATTTGTAATTTGTTCATTTTCGAAATTAAAAAAAATCCAAACTTTGTAATTTGTACAATTTTTTTTGATGAATTTTACCAGAAATATTCGCTGTTAAATTGAAAAATAAACATTAGATAAAACGAATTCTTAGTAAAGAAGGGAAAAAAGAAGGGTTATTTATGGAGTACAATGAATACTAAGATTTATAATTCTATAATAATTGAAATCAAAATAAAAACAAAGAAAAAAACTGAAAATTGGAATCAACTTACCAAAGATGGAGACTTTGATAGAACAATCGATTCAAATTTGAAAACCTAAAAAACTAAATTATAGAGATATTGAAATAAAATATGGGGAGAAAATATGGAGTATAATGAGAATTTGCAGATAAAGAGGAAGAAGGAGGGACGTGAATGAAAATGAGAAAGCAACCCTAAAGAAATGAATGAATGAATGAATGAATGAATGAGGACAATTGAATGCCCTAGAAACTTGCTGCTTCTCCTCGTTAAAATGACCAAAATTATGATTGGCTTCCTTTTTTTTTTTTTAATTAATAAAACAGCTTTTAATCTAAGCCCTTGATTCTAACATAATCCAATGGCTGAAAATATGACTCAATGACTCACCCTAACCCTTCGACTCTATAGAACTTATCTATATCTATATGTGAAAAATTCATAATCATTCACATATCAAGAACAATACAAATCTGGAACCCTCTTAATACCCATCGAAACTACATGACCGTCATGTTTCGATTGTGGAAAAGGGTTTAGTCAATGGATTGGCGACATTATCATCTGTCCCGACCTTAGAGATCATTATTTCTTTCCTTTCTACGTAATCTCTAATTACAGTAAATTTCCTAAGTACATGTCTAGATTTATTACTAGACTTAGGCTCTTTAGCCTGGAACACAGCCCCATTATTATCACAGAATATGTGAATAGGATCTTCGACTGTGGGGACTACCTTTAGGCCCTACAAAAACTGCCGAATCCAAACTGCTTCTTCGCAGCCTTTGACGCTGCTATGTACTCACCCTCAATTGTAGAATCTGCAATGACTGACTGTTTGGAACTCTTCCAACAAACTGCACCTCCATTCATTATAAATACATACCCAGATTGAGATTTCAAATCATTTCGATCAGTCTGAAAACTAGCATCTGTATAACCCTTTACACGTAACTCAGTTTCTCCTCCGAAAATTGAAAACGAATCCTTAGTTCTTCTTAAGTACTTAAGGATGTTTTTAACAGCTATCCAGTGACTCTCACATGGGTTAGTTTGGTATCGACTCGTCATGCTCAAAGCATACGATACGTCTGGACGCGTACACATCATAACGTACATGATCAATCCAATGGTTGAAGCATATGGAATCGACTTCATGCGCTTAACATCCTTCGGTTCGGTAGGACACTGTGACTTGCTCAGAGTGATCTCGTGACCCATAGGTAAGAACCCTCTCTTAGAGTTCTTCATGTTGAATCTATCAAGAATCTTATCGATATAAGCTTCTTGACTTAACGCTAACATCCTTTTGGATCTATCTCTATAGATCCTAATACCCAAAATCCTCTTAGCTTCTCCTAAGTCTTTCATTTGGAAATGATTTCCTAGCCAGTTCTTTACAGAAGTAAGCATAGGTATATCATTCCCTATGAGTAGTATGTCATCTACATACAAGACTAAGAAAACAACCTTGCTCCCACTAAACTTCATATACAGACACAGTTCCTCAACGCTTCGAGTAAATCCATTCTGTTTAATCACCTGATCGAATAGGTGATTCCAACTCCTGGACGCTTGCTTAAGGCCATAAATGGACCTCTTAAGCTTGCAAACTTTCTTAGGATTTCTAGGATCGACAAAGCCCTCATCCAGAAACCTGTTCAAGAAGGCGATTTTGACGTTCATCTACCAGATTTCATAATCAAGAAATGCGACAATCGCTAAGATTATCCGAATGGATCGCAGCATAGCCACTGGAGCAAAGGTCTCATCATAGTGTAAACCATGAATTTAAGTGAAACCTTTGTCCATTAGTCTAGCTTTGAAAACATTTGGGTTTCCATCCAGTCCAATTTTGATCTTAAAAATCCATTTACACTGAAGGAGTCTCATTCCTTCTGGTAAATCGGTTAGGTCCCATACCTGATTTTCGGACATGGAATCCATTTCGGACTTCATCGCATGTATCCATTTTTCGAAGTCAGGACTAGAGATAGCCGCTTTATAGGTCGCATGCTCGTTACTTTCTAAAAGCAAGACAACCTGGTCATCACCCTCCTTGATCAAACCTAAATATCGATCAGGTAGGTGACTGACTCTTCCTGACTTTCTAGGTTCAGAAGGAATAACTACTGAGTTTAAAACAGAAGAACCAGTTTCTTGTGTCACATCCTTAGTTTGTGGCTCTTGAACATCATCAAGTTCAAATTTTCTCCCACTCTATCTTCTAGAAATAAATTCTTTTTCTAGAAAGACAGCCTCACGAGCGACAAACACTTTATCCTCATGACGGTTGTAGAAGTAATAGCCACGTGTCTCCTTTGGATAGCCTACAAAGATACATTTTTCAGATCTTGGTGCTGGCTTATCGTCAGACTTACTCTTGACATAAACGTCGCAACCCCATATTCTGAGAAAGGATAGATTACGAACCTTCCCTTTCCATAATTCATATGGAGTTTTCTCGGCTGCTTTAGTCGGACTATGATTTAGAGAAAGAATAGCCGCTTGAATCGCAAAACCCCAAAATGAGTCAGGTAGCTCAGTCAGACTCATCATTGACCGAACCATATCCAATAGGGTTTTGTTCCTTCTCTCGGCCATACCAATTAGTTGAGGTGTCCCGGGAGGTGTCAATTGTGATACAATACCACATTTTACAAGATGATCGTCAAAATCATTAGTTAGGTATTCGCCTCCACGATCCGATCGTAAAGTTTTTATTTTCCTATCTGATTGATTTTCCACTTGATTTTAGAACTCTTTGAACTTTTAAAAAACCTCACTCTTATGCCTCATTAAGTAGATATATCCATATCTACTCAAATCATCAGTAAAAGTAATAAAGTAGCTGTAACCACCTCTGGTTGAAATTGACACATCTGTATGTATTAGTCATAGCAATTCACTAGCTCGTGTTCCTTTTCTAGTAAAGGACTACGAGTCATCTTGCCTAAAAGACAAGATTCGCATACACCATATGATTCGTATTCAAATGGTTTAAGAAGAGCAGTTGATACTAATCGTCTTATGCGTTTGTCATTTATGTGCCTTAAATGACAATGCTAATGGTAAGTTTGATCTGGATCACCGTTTTGAGATTTTTGTATTCTATTTGATAGACGTCTTTTGCAAAATCAAGAATATAAATACCAGCAATCGGAATTGCACAACCATACGTCATTTCATCGAATGAAATAGTACACTTTTTGTTTTTAATTACAAAAGAAAAACTTTCTGCATCTAATACAGACATTGATATTATATTCTTGTTCAGAGTTGATACATAATAAAAGTTATTTAAATATAACTTTAAACCCAAAGGCAAAACTAAAACATATGTTCCTACTGAAACAGCTGCTACTTTAGCTCCATTTCCAAGTCGTAGGTCCATTTCTCCCTTAGGTAGCCGCCTTGCGTTATCCAGCCCCTACAAATGATTACAAAGGTGAGAACCGCAATCTGCGTCAAGTACCCAGACACTAGCATAGGCATATTTCACGTCTATCACATAGATTGAGGAAAAAGACTTACTTTTGGGAACAACTTTCCCTATCCTAATGTCCTCCAAGTATTTGGGGTAGTTTCTTTGGCAGTGTCCCACACCGGAGCAGTAGAAACAAGACGTATCATGTTAAGGCCCTTTCTTCGAATTCAACGTACTCCCCACAGGAGCTTTGCCTTTGTCCTTTCCAAGGGCCGGCCTCTTACCCTTTGCAGAACCGGGTTTAAACCTTCCCTTACTCTTTACCGACATATTATATACTTCTCTCCGCCTGCTCCCACACACTTGCATATTCTTCTCTGCTTGCACAAGCAAAGAGTGCAACTCATGGAAACTCTTGCTCATATTGTTCATGTTATAATTAACACGAAAATGAGCAAAACCATCATGAAGTGAGTGGAGGACCCGATCTACCGCAATCTCTTGCGTAATCAGACTCCCTAAACGCTCCTAATGTCTCCACGTACTCAATCATTTTGAGCAAGTGGGCTGACACCGATTGCCCTTTGTTCGAGACGAGCCTTGAAAAATTTAACCGCGGCATCATATTGGAGAATTCTAAGAGCCTGGGAGAATATGCTCGTCAATCGAGTATAAATTTGATGAGCATTCACATTTATACACCTTCTCTGTAGGTAGGGGCTATCGCAAAAATCAGAACGTTTCTGATCGCGTTAGACTCCCTATGGTACTCATCAAATGCATCTTGTGCCACAGAGGTTGATGTGGGTGTTGGTTGAGGAGGGGAAGGATCAACCAAAAACCAAAGTTTACCAGCCAGCGGCTATGGCAGCACTGCGGAGATTGGCCTCCCAATCCTGAAAATTACTCTCGTCTTCTTTCAAGGAATACCTTTCCATGAAGGAACGAAGCCAGGAGTCTTTAGTGAGTAGTGCAGCAGGAAGAGGAATATGAGGAGTAGAAGAAGGAGTAGAGGAAGGAGTAGAAGTAGGAGTAGTAGCCATTGTATCGATAGAATCTACAAACGAAAATGAAAAAAATAAAAATAAGCATTCACGTAAGCATAACAAACATGCAAAAAACATTCATATAAAGATCTCCCACTAATTTATACGAATGATTCCGAGATCCGTCTTTAGTTTAATTTTGGCGACGGTGTAGCCGTTCCATACCAATTTCAAGTAAATTCGGTTAGCCAATTCTTGACTGATTCTAACTTTTAGAACTCTCGGTCGATAGATTTTACATAAATCCATCTGTTAGCCCTAGTACAAGACTTGTCTTGCACCCTATTGAGTCCAACCAACTTTCGCGTGTAATAACTCGTTTATTACCCTTTTTACCCAAGGTAGAAGCGTTACACCTCGCGGAGGCGAGCGTGCTCCCAACGAACAAGGGATTTATAGGTGTTACTAATTGGTAAGGCTAATCTCAATTTTTTTAGTCATGTGAGAGATCTAGTCGATTAGTCAACAATTCCCTTTAAAGTGAACTAAATAGACGAATTATAGTTAACTTCTATCAACAATATTATGCTATCTTTTATAGCAGGTTATTTGATAGGTTGGCATGTTTAAACGAGCAAGCACACAAAAACACAAGCAAGCAATGAAACAAAATAAATCACCTAGTATGGCCATCTAGCTAATCTAATTAAATAGATAATACAAATGGTTACAATTTGGAAGCCAACACCTTTGGCCCCGATAATGGGTCTTCGTTTGGAACTCCTTTCCAAAAGGCAACGTCTCGAAAATCATCGGTCTAATTTTAAATAAATACATATATAATCCTATTATACATATATTTCTAAAAAAAAGTAAAACTACAAGGGCGATACGAGATCGCAATTAAATTACAAACCGATCGGTATTCCCTTTCATTACGGGTCCTAAATACCGATTAAACTAGGCCATACTAGGATCGAAACATAACATGAGAATCACATTCAAACATACATGCATACATATAATCTAATTATATTAAATAAAACATGCCAAGCTATCAATTTACCGATTATCGATATTATGATCTTTGTACTTAAACGATCGTCAACTCTTGACCTATTTAAATTTTGATCAAGACCCAAACTCATTTTGAGCTTACACTAACCATTCTAAAATGATTTAGAACAATATTTTGTCAGTACTAAAATTTTATAAATTGATTAGTGCAATTTTATCGTTATTGTTACTTTTATCGCTTTTTCTCGTAACTCTTACGATTGCATGCCAAATTCTTCATAACACTTCATGAAATTATCAAAATAAAACTTTTATATTCTGATATGATTCCTAAAATAATATTAAACCAATTATGACCCCAACAAATTTGGTGTCAATTTAATTGGAAAACTACAATTCCTTTTTATCAATTTTATCGCATAAAATCATAAATCGTCGAAATAAATTTAAAATTTACCAAAAATTCTAAAGTATCATTCTTATTATTCTGGAATTATGATTTCAAAAATCACAAAAAAATTCGGCAGCATTTCGACTGTAAATGAGTAAATTTATATCCACCATTGTAGCTGTTTTTAACCGTTAAAAACTAACTGATTTGCTTGAAATTAATAATTTTAATTTCACTCTTTTTAATCTCAATCATTTGAGTATTTTGGTGGGATTTTAAATTTACTTTTTAAGCTAAAATTAACATGCAATTTAGTCAATTAACTCTTTTAATCGCCAAAATTGTCATTTTCATTATATTTTAGCCATTTTAGTCGTATAAACGATAAATAAAGCAATAAATTACAAAATTTAAATTACAACCAGAATAAATAAAAGATCATAACATTAACATGCAGGCCATAAAATTTATGATCAAACTATTTTGGTCATAAATTTTCAGCCTAAGGTGTTAATACCGCGGAAAACATGCATGAACAAATGGCTCTGATACCACTCGTTAGGATCATGGTCCCCTAAGGAATCCCCTAATGATGCCACTAAACATAATTAGTGGACTTTAGGACCTAGTTCATGCATGCAAAAGTAACCGTAAAACAAAACACATAAATTAAAATGTGGAAATTAAAAGGGTCAACCTTCTCAAGGCCGAAATAGGCTTGAAATGTGATCAAAGTAGATCACCTCCTTCCTTAATCCACCCAAGGATTAATAACCAAAATATTAATAGTATAATATGCTAAATTATAGTAGTAATATACTTAATAATATAGGAGTAATATTGTGTGAATAAGGAAAGAGTAACACTAGAATAACACTAGTAGAATACTTGGGTATTTTACTCTCTTTTGCATGTGACTTTGTGAGCTAATATTTGAACTTATTAAATGATTTCTAAACGCACAAATGAAGGTATATAATGGGTATATATAGGCAAAAGATGGTGAAAAAGTTTGGCACCAAAAATACATTAAAAATTGATCAATTAGATGAACAATTCTTGGTCTTAATTGACCAAGTTTGGCCGGCAATTTTGGCCTAATTTGGGCCAACTTTGGTTCAATTATTTTTGGGTCATTTTATCTTATAAATGATCCAAAATCATTTGGGTCCATTTAATATTAATTAGTCCATTTAACACTTAAATAGAATAATTAATCAAATGAAATATACTTAATAATTAAGTAGTATAAATGACAATTATATCAATATATAATTCATACACTTTGGACCTTAATTAGCTAAACCATATTCTCCACTTATTAACCTATAAATCATATTTATCACTAATCCACTATTAATGATAAACATCTCATTTAGTAAATTAAGAGTTAATCACTAACTCAAAGTATCACAAATTCTTATTATTCAGTTATCATTATAAAAGAATAATAATTCTTTAGCTCCGTATCTAATATACGCCTCACACATTATCTCCTCTTTACTAACTCTTTAGTCATAAGATTAAGTGTCTAGTTATACTATATCAAATAAAAATAATTATCCTGTATTGGTCCTCCTCCCTATAGATGTTACCGAAAGGGATCAGTTGATTACCGCCTGATGTGTCATATATTTACGTATATATAGCCCCTTGTTCACGAGCTTTACCTTGCGTTTCCCGTGCTTTTGATTGCGTTTCAGCTCCTATTTCTCTCCGTTTTGGCTCTGCTGCGTTTTTGTGTCCATTTTGCAGGTACACGTGCATATTTGGAGGTTAGGATGCTATTCGAGAGGTTTCGTGAAGTTTCATAAAGTTTCGTGATGTTTCGAGTTGGTTTCGTTGCGTTTCGCTTGCGCACGAGCCTCGTTTTGATGTTTGAAGGTGTTCCGGGACCTCGGGACTGAATTTGAAGCTCATATTCTCTTTTTGGAACTCGTCCCTATGCCTTGGGACGACCTAGGCCTTGTCCCTACACCTTGGGACGACAAGAAGCAAGGAAAAAGCTAAGTAAAAGAAGTGCCAAAACAAGAACAAAAACTGAATCACACGGGACGACCTTCCCTGAGCCCATCCCGTCCGGGATGCCCTTGTCCCGTCCGGGACCACTGTCCCGTATGCCAGGGACGCTGCTGACTTTTCGTGTGCTTAAAATAATTCGTCTATTTCAATGAGTTAGAAGCCTTATTTCGTTCCCATCTTTTTACATTGTTTTCTAAGCACTAAAAACTAGATTCTCTAAAAAAACTTAGGGTTTATACTTTTCATCTTTTGTAATTTCAATTTCCGACTCGGTTTATGTTAGTTTGATCATCTATTCGGTTTTGTTGCTTGAATTCATCTACTTCTACTTGGAATTTCTGATTGGTATTTGTTATTCTTTTCTCTCTTTTCATTTTAATTTCAATTCCAATTGTTCTTGATCATGTTTTTCTCCATTGTTCTTGCTTTTGTTGTTGATTTCGATATGTGTGAGTAGTCCTTTATCTAGGGTTAAGGGGTGACCATGGGTGAGTAGCCTAGGGTGATTTGGTGATGTTTGATGAGGGTTTTGACATGTGACTTTGGTTGTCTTGTGTTTGATTGTGTTTGTTGATCCCGTGGCCAAGGTTTAGCAAGCGTTTTCCACCCTTAAACTTAAGACCGAAAGCCTAGTTTAAGGCCGAAAGCCTAGTTTAAGGTAGGGTACGAGACTAACCATTAGGACCCTCACTTGTAAGTTGCGAGAGCCCGCATTTGAGACCTAGAGGACGCTTAGAACCGAGAGGTCGAGCCTATTCCTTAGCACATGCGATTCCCGACTCATTTCTATCACCATTCTTCATCCTAGCTTTGCCTATGCTAACCCCGATTCCCTAGACTTTTCCCTTATCGTCTAAACCCTTACCTTTTACGTTCTAGTTTTAGTATACCTAAATCACTCGAACCGAGACTAGAATCGTTCAAAATAACCAACATTGCAACCTTCTCCCTGTGAATTTCGACCCGACTTACCCTAGCTACCCTAGTGTTGAGTTTGGATTTATTTTTGATTAGGAGAGTGCGACCAATCCTATCAAATTTCGGCGCCGTTGCCGGGGAGACGGCTTTTGTTTTCGTTGTTTATTTGGTTCTTTTCTCATTGTTACTCTTTGTCTCAAGGAACCTTAATTCCTTGAGGCCGTTACTTATCGTTGCCTCTAGTGTTTTTGTATGCCCAGGCAAACGCGTACGTCTCAAAAAGGTTTGGCAATTCAGTTTGACCCGGAACCGGAGCGTACATTCTTAAGGCGTAAGAACTTGTTGAGGGATTTGGAAGCTAGTGTTTCATCCACTTCATCACCAAAGGAAGCTCACATTGAACCCGTGCCCGAACTAAAGAAGATGGTGAAGCTTTCCGATCACTCGAGGCCGACCGCGGATCAAATTCCTACGGGCAATGCTATGCCCAATATTGCCGCCAACAACTTTGAGGTCAAGCCCGCGTTCATCAACCTTATAGAGCGCACTCAATTCGGAGGGAGCCCCGGCGAGGACCCTAATCTCCACATTCAAAACTTTTGTGATTATTGCTCTACAATAAAGTAAACGGGTGTGACTCAAGATCAAATTCGGGAGATACTCTTCCCGTTTTCCCTCCGAGACAAAGCCAAGTTGTGGCTTAATTCCTTGAATCGTGTTGCTCTTGCGATCGTTGATTGGAACTCCCTCGTGCTTGCATTTTACCAAAAGTATTTTCCTCCGGAAAAGACCGCTGCAACGGAGTCAAATCACTAGCTTCCGACAACGAGGGGATGAGTCCTTGTTTGATGCGTGAGAGCGCTACAAAGACCTTCAGCGCCAATGCCCTCACCACGGTATGGATAAATGGTTTATTGTCATGCAGTTTTACAATGGTCTTTACAACGAGTCACGCCAAGTGCTTGACTCGGCCGCGAACGGACGCTTTGACAACATTGACGTGGATGAGGCTATGGATACAATCGAGGCCATGGCCATTCACAATGCTCAATATGGTAGCTCGAGGAACGTTCCTAGAAGCGGAGGTAAGAATGATGGTGATGTTGTGGCCATGCTTTCGGCCAAGATGGATGCTATGACCGCGATGATGATGAGTCACATGCAAGCGGGTTCCTCAAACGCTAGTGGTCAAACGGTAGCGGCTGTGCACACTTCCAATGATCCGACTTGTGGATCATGTGGCATTTTCGGTCATTCTTCCTTAGAATGCCGAGGTATGTACCCTGTTCACGCTTTTCAATCTCATTGGCTAGACTTGTCGTGAGTCTCCAAATTACTATTTTTATCCACTTCTAACACAAACTAGTAGTAAGCGTAAGTAGGGGTCGAACCCACAAGGAAGGACGGTTTGCTAAACGTGTGCGTAGTAAATATCTCTCAAGTAACTGATTGGGGGTATTTTGGTTTGGTTCTAAGTCTAGTAGAATGCGAATGACAAAAGAAATGTAAACAAATTAAAAAAAGTCCCGGAACAAGCAATTTCCACCAACGAACTAAGGAATGATCGTAGACTCGGATATTCTAACTCATCAAACGAATGCTTTGCATCAAGAATTTCAATTCTCCAATTCCAACAGAAAGTAGTCAAGAGCTACGAATGCGTACGCAAAAGACCCTTACGATGACGACAATTTAATCCAAGCGTCTAAATTTAATCGCAACGTAGAATAAAACGGAGGAATTATGCAAAGATGAACGAATGTAAACACACGCGGTAAACACTTTGGTTCATACAAGTATTGTTCGTCAATAATCCAACAACGATGAATCGGCATACAATCGAAGGAAAATTGTTGCTACAAGAGTTAAAGCAAACTAGCAATTATCAATTCAACAACTAGGTGATCAAACTAGAAGCAAATCGATATTCAAACAATTATAAAGAACAATACTTGACATTCAAATGATTAAGATAGAAAAATAGAGTCTTACAATCCAAAAGTTCGAAGGCTTCAATTACTCAATCCGAGATAGAAAATTAGCCCTCCATAGAAATTAAAATCAAAGAAGAATTAAAAATAAAATATGAAAATTGAAAAGTAGAGTTCTTATTATTTTTCTAAAGATGAAGATGATGAATGATAAAAATAAAAACAAGCCAAAAGACTATAGTTATTCGAGCAAAATTTGATGGAATGCCAAAGGTCGAACACGGCCGCTTAGAGCGGCTATAGCCGCTTAGAGCGGCTATAGCCGCTTAGAGCGGCTCTACCTGCTCACCACAATCTGTTTTAGCCGCTCAGAGCGGCTCCACTTAACGCCTTCTTCGCTTCTTCTTTTGATTGACTAACGACTTTTGGGCCTTGACTTCACTTGAACACTTGACCTCCCATCATACTTTTAGGTCCACTTACACATCCAAATGGCGCTCTCCCAAGTCGATCCGAGAAACCATACAAAAGCATGAAAATCCGCGTAACTCCACCTAAATACTCCCGACTCCAAAGTATATCTAAACAACCCATAAAAGCACCTCACTGACGTCAAAAGTCACCTAAAATACGCCTATAAAACCATACAAAACTCGTCTCATCAAACTCCCCCACGCTTAGACCTTTACTCGTCCTCGAGTAAACTCAAGAACGAATCAAATGAAAACCCACACCTAGGTCTGTACAGCGAAGCGTGAGTAGTTTGCTCCAACTCCAAATCAACGTCCACTCTCAAAACTCACTCTCCCTACTTATATCTCCCTCAAGAAATTCCATGGTCACAAAAGTAATAACCCAACATCCACAACAACATGACCATAAAACAGACATCAACACCCTCAATCAAACTATACCAAAACATCTCAAAAAAAACACCTCAAATCTCTTCTTATATCACCCTTCTTATAACTCCAAATTGCAGAGATCAATCACTCCGATTCCTCCTAATCAAGCCACCTCCAACACCAACAAAACACAACTCCACTCCTTATCACTCCGATCATCAGGCAAGCAACGAACATACACTCACTCCAGCAAAATAATATAACACACAAAGCAAAAATGCTCAACTACTCATCGCATCATCAACATTCTAAACAAAGTAGTCCTAAACCGCCTCTACCTCCTTATCTCTCCAACTCTAAGATGATCCTAACCCTTAACGCCCTCCAAACCTCCTTATATCGCCATCTTCGAGCCAAACAAGTAACTAGTACCCATTGTTTTTTTTTTTTTTTTTTTAACTTAAATCTCTCATTTTGCCTAGACCGCCCGCCCTTGCGGGTTTCAGTCTAGCTTTATTCCTCACTTCTACGCTCGTGGCACGCAACTCGATTCTTCATTTTATCTTGAGCTCTTTCGGGTTTTCACCGTCTCTCGCCACATACCCAATTTTGCCTAGCGCTCTTTTCTAAGTTTTCACCTAGCCGGTCTTTATTCTTTTTTTTTTATTATTCACTTTTTTTTAGTCAAACCCTGATCGGGAGGGCGAGGCATACGCAAATAACGTACATGATCAGGTCCCCAGCACCAAAAATAAGAATCGCGTCCTTCCCGTCTACGCAACATATCCATAGTGACCAAACAAGGTACATCCATAAGGTACTCCGTACTCAATGGCAGGTCACTCTTCGAAGGCTCAACCTTCAAATATCGCATGAGCAATGTCACCATGCCGCCACCAGCAATTCGATTCCCTCCAAGCTTTTGGTGAGCCGCACACCCTGACACGAATAAATCAATCCAATCCGGCACACCCTTACCTTCCGCAGTCATAGCCCACAAATAACCAAAATGATCACGAGGGAGCTTAGTCGGCTCACCACGACAAAGCAAAGAATTAGTAAGGAAACGGTGGGCAAGACGAAGGCAAGGGTGAGGAATGGTGGAATTCACCTCCCCACGTTTAGCATCCACATTCTTCCCAGTGATATCAAACCACCACTTAGGCTTTTCGTACCCATTAAGACCGACATACACCTCATCATCTCTCAACTCAACACCAAAAGCCTCGCGCAATTGAGCCTTAGTCATCTTACAAACCTTCCCTCTAAACTTAAAAGTAATTGATAACACTCTCTCGGCCCGATCACGCTTCACTGACAAAGTAGCCAAAAACTCCAACGTGAAACGCCTATAGGTGGGCGCGTCCTTCTTCATGAACTCCTCTAACCCCGCCTTACGAAATAATTCTTCCATCACACTAAGCATACCCAACTCCCTCAAAGTAGGGAGACTAAGAAACTTAGTCTCGAGGACCCGTCTCTCATGTAAATCATTCCACAAAGCACTCTCAGACTCGGTTAAAGAAGCAGGTTTAGGGATAGCAGTTTAAGTAGGGGCTTGGGCAGTTTTGGTAGTTTTGGACTTGGTAATTTTTCTAGATGTAGGGCTCTTTTGAGAGGTAGAAAGGGGTGTTTTTCGTTTGACGCCTCTGTTGGTACGAGCCATGGTCAAAAATTGACAGAAACAACACAACAACTCAATGAAAGTGGATCACAATCCTCACAAACTCACTTAGAACTCCAATTCTCCCTCGAACAAGGACCACACAACGCCAAAATTGATCAACAAGGAGTCAAAGTCACCACACAACACTCAAAGAACAAAACTTGACCCTAATTGAATGGAGAAATTCGAAAAAGGTAAGCAAGGGATGAAAAGGAGGAGAGTAAAGAAAGAATTATACCAATGGTGAATGAAAATCGCCTCCTAGCACGAATTTGAAGAGGAAAGACCCTTGCTTGATGAAATAAACCCCCAAAATCGACCCAGAAAGAAGCCAAAACAATGAAATTTCGAAACCCAAAATTAGGGTTTAATGGAGCACGAAATTGGGTGGAAAATTCGGAATTTGCAGCAACAAACACGAGGAAGATAATGAAGTAGGGTAGCATCTGATTTGTTAAGAAAATGGAGTCGAAAATCTGAAGAAAATCGAAGGCTTAGGGCTGAATTTGGTCGTGCTTATGCGTGCGTTTGTTTTTTTTTTTTTTTTTTTTTTTTTGTGTAAGTGTTTGTAACGGGTGTTGGAATGAATGAAAAAGAAGGAAGCAAAGGGTGAAGTCGAAATACCTGAGGAGAAAAAGGGCCGCTTGGTGCGGCTGGACCTGCACAGCGCGGCTGGTGGCTTCTAAATTCTACTGTTTGGGCCGCTCAGAGCGGTTGATGCTACTCTATCTTGGTGCCATTCCGCCAGGTGCTCAATAAATTTGTTTGGCCGCTTAGTGCATTTCTTCGCTACGATTTCATTCTTGTTTCTCGTTGTCTTTGTTGTTTTTGTTGGTTTTTGGTAGTTGTTTGTTTTTGTTTTTTTTAGAAAGTAGGAAAAGTATATATATACACATGAAAACAGAAAAACGTTAATAATAAAAAAACCGATTAAAAGTAAATAGAAATGGAAAATACTATAAACAAAAGGATATAACGGCGGGTTGCCTCCCGAAAAGCGCCTTAGTTAATGTCGCGGCTCGACACATAAGGGAAAAATTAGTCCTCGTAAACCGAGTCGAAAAGTTCAATACTTTCGACCGCCTCCGTCTGAAAACCATCGAAATAAGGCTTAAGTTGATGTCCGTTTACCTTAAAAACCTTATCCGTAGAAAGACTACGAATTTCTACCGCTCCATGCGGAAAAACTTGAGTAACGACAAACGGTCCAATCCAACGAGAGCGAAGCTTTCCCGGAAATAAACGCAGACGAGATTGGTACAACAACACCTTTTGTCCGACATGAAACTCCTTCCGAGAAATCATCTTATCATGCCATGCCTTTGTTCGCTCTTTATACATCGCTGCGTTCTTATAAGACTCTAAACGTAGCTCCTCCAACTCTAGAAGTTGCAATTTGCGAAATTCACTCGCTTCGTCGAGTCTCATATTAAAACTCTTAACTGCCCAATAGGCCTTATGCTCAAGTTCGACAGGCAAGTGACAGGGCTTCCCAAAAACCAACCTATAAGGCGACATACCAATCGGAGTTTTATATGCCGTTCTATAAGCCCATAAAGCATCATCAAGTCGTAAACTCCAATCCTTTCGAGTAGGATTAACGGTCTTCTCAAGAATAGATTTCACCTCACGATTCGAAACCTCGGCTTGACCGTTTGTTTGAGGATGGTACGCAGTAGAAACCTTGTGAGTGACATGATACTTCTTCATTAAAGCCTCAACCGACCTATTACAGAAATGCGTGCCTTTGTCGCTAATCAGAGCACGTGGGATCCCAAACCTGGACAAAATATTAGACTTGACAAAAGCAACCACAACGTTAGCGTCATTGGTCTTAGTGGGTTTAGCCTCAACCCACTTTGACACATAATCAACAGCAAGCAAAATATATTCAAATCCATGTAACATGGGAAACGGTCCCATAAAATCAATACCCCAAACATCAAAAATCTCACAATAAAGCATGGGAACTTGGGGCATCTCATTACGACAAGAAATATTACCAACTCGTTGGCAATTATCACATGATTTCACAAAGACATGAGCATCACGAAACAAACTTGGCCAATAAAAACCACAGTCAAGTACCTTACGAGCGGTTCGACGAGCTCCAAAATGGCCACCACAAGCATACGAATGACAAAAAGTAAGTATAGAAGCTACCTCGCTCTCTGGAATGCATCTCCTCACAACCTGATCCGAACAATGCTTCCACAAATAAGGATCACCCCAAACATAATATTTAGCATCGCTTCGAATCTTCTCCTTCTGTGTCTTCGAAAATCCTGCAGGAAACTCATTTGAAACTAGGAAATTCACAATATTAGCATACCAAGGAGAACCGGCACTAAGCGCAAACAAAGTCTCATCGGGAAATGTTCCTCGAATGGGTTCCAAAGTGCTGCTCTCGGCAGTCAAACGACTCAAGTGGTCAGCTACCACGTTTTCAGCACCTTTCTTATCTTAGACCTCAATGTCAAACTCACTCAACAATAAAACCCAACGAATTAAGCGAGGCTTGGCCTCCTTCTTCGACATCAAATACTTAAGGGCGGCATGATCAGTGAACACCACAACCTTAGTACCAAGCAAGTATGAACGAAACTTCTCTAAAGCAAACACTACCGCTTACATCTCCTTCTCGGTAGTAGAGTAATTCCGTTGAGCCTCATTGAGCGTCATGGAAGCATAGTAAATCACATGAGGGACTCGACCAACTCGTTGACCCAACACGGCACCCACCGCGTAGTCACTAGCATCACACATAAGCTCAAACGGAAGCGACCAATCCGGAGCTTGAATTATCGGTGCCGAAGTCAACTTATCCTTAAGCGCATCAAACGCCTCCTTACAAGCTAAATCAAACTCAAAATCCACCTCCTTTTGCAAAAGTTTGCACAACGGTGAAGCCACCTTGGAAAAATCTTGGATAAACCTGCGATAAAAACCTGCATGACCAAGGAAAGAACGAACTTCACGTACATTAGTAGGATAAGGAAGGGATTGAATGGTGTCGATCTTAGCTTTGTCGACTTCGATACCCTTGGATGAGACCACATGCCCTAACACAATGCCTTGCTCAACCATAAAATGACATTTTTCAGAATTAAGCACAAGGTTAGTGTGAATACATCTCTTCAGCACAAGAGATAGATGAGATAAGCAACTATCAAACGAATCGCCATGCACGGTAAAATCATCCATGAAAACCTCAATAAAGTTCTCAACATATTCAGAAAATATACTAACCATGCATCGTTGAAAAGTCGCTGGGGCATTACATAACCCAAAAGGCATACGACGATATGCAAAAGTACCAAACGGGCAAGTAAACGTGGTCTTCTCCTGATCCTCGAGAGCAATTGCTACTTGAAAGTAGCCAGAATAACCATCGAGAAAGCAATAATAGGCTTTACCTGCAAGTCGCTCAAGCATTTGATCAATGAAAGGTAAAGGGAAGTGATCCTTCCGGGTTACCGCATTAAGACGACGGTAGTCGATACAAACTCGCCACCCATTTTGCACTCGAGTGGGGACCAACTCACCATGTTGGTTCTCAACAACTCTCACTCCCGACTTCTTAGGTACCACTTGGGTCGGACTAACCCACTTAATATCCGAGATCGGATAGATCATTCCTACCTGCAAAAGCTTCAAAATCTCTTTCTTAACCACCTCCATCATGGGTGGATTCAATCGTCGTTGGGGTTGTCGCACCGGCTTAGCGTCATCTTCCAAAAGAATTCGGTGCATACAAGTGGTCGGACTTATGCCTTTGATATCGGCAATAGTCCATCCAATAGCCAACTTGTTCTCCTTGAGAACATCAAGCAACCGAGCCTCTTGTACCGTGGTGAGCTTACTAGAGATAATCACGGGCAATGTATCTCCTTCACCAAGAAATGCATACTTCAAATGCTCCGGTAAGGGCTTCAACTCTACAACAGGTGCCTGCACAACTGAAGGTAACAATTTCTCACTTGGTAATGTTAGTGCTATCGGTTTAGAAAAGGTAGGCATAACGGGGAGATTCCCACTCTCGGCCAAAGCAGCTACAGCATCCTGCAAATTAGTAGATAAAGAATAAACCGATGAATCACTAAATAAACCATTAGCAATAGCAACCTGCAACTCATCTTCTCCACCAAGGTCGAAAACCTCCTGCACCATGGGTTCAAGAACAGAAATAAAAAAACAGGAATGATCATCACGTGGATATTTCATTGAATCGTAAATATTGAACTTAACCACTTGACCATCGGACTCCATGGTGAGCGAACCTGTAGAAACATCAATCTTCGTGCTTGCAGTTTTCAAGAAAGGCCGACCTAACAGAATAGGGGCCGCATGTGAATCGTGCTCCATATCAAGCACATAAAAATCTGCAGGAAATATTAACTTATCCACCATCACAAGAACATCCTCAACTACCCCCTTAGGGTAAGCATTAGAACGATCGGCTAATTGTATAACCACCCCCGTCTTTTGTAAAGGACCCAATTTCAAAGATTGGTACAACGAGTAAGGAAGCACATTAATCGAAGCACCTAAGTCAAGCATAGCATTAGGAAAAGTAGTATTACCTACGGTACAAGGTACCGTGAACATACCCGGATCACTGCACTTAGGGGGTAACTTACGTTGAAACATTGCCGATACATGCTCACTAACTTTCACCTTTTGAGCACCCTTCAACTTTTGGTTCCTCTTGATAGTGCACAACTCCTTAAGAAATTTAGCATATCGAGGGACACTTTTCAATAGATCGAGCAAAGGAATATTTACCTCACATTTAGGAAGGTTTAAGTAGACGCCCTTGTCTTGCGGCGGACGACTTTTCCTCTTCAATGCCTCGGGAAATGGAGGGTGTCCTCATAGATTGGTGTCGGTTCGGGTGGTGTCTCATTTTCGACCGGAGGTGGTGGAACGGTAGGCTCAACGGTACGACCGCGTCGTTCTCCTCTTGTTCGGCTATCTCACGAAGTGTAGCATGAGGATCCGGCAACGCCTTACCACTCCTCAAAGTGATAGCGCTAGCATTAGGCTTAGGATTCGGAATGGTTTGAGAAGGAAGCTTGTTTGAATCACGAGTTTCAAGCCGTCTAATTGCACTAGACATTTGACCCATTTGGGTCTCCAAAGTTTGGATACTAGACTTCGTGTCATGTTGAAATTGCATTTGGCTAGCCCGCATCGTAGCCACATTCGTAGTAAGAGCCCGAATCATGTCCTCCGTGGACATAGATGGTGTAGAAGAGGGGCCTTGAGCCTGAAAACCACTAGGAGCCTGAGGCCGTGGAATGAATCACTAAATAAACCATTAGCAATAGCAACCTGCAACTCATCTTCTCCACCAAGGTCAAAAACCTCCTGCACCATGGGTTCAAGAACAGAAATAGAAAAACAGGAATGATCATCACGTGGATATTTCATTGAATCGTAAATATTGAACTTAACCACTTGACCATCGGACTCCATGGTGAGCGAACCTGTAGAAACATCAATCTTCGTGCTTGCAGTTTTCAAGAAAGGCCGACCTAACAGAATAGGGGCCGCATGTGAATCGTGCTCCATGTCAAGCACATAAAAATCTGCAGGAAATATTAACTTATCCACCATCACAAGAACATCCTCAACTACCCCCTTAGGGTAAGCATTAGAACGATCGGCTAATTGTATAACCACCCCCGTCTTTTGTAAAGGACCCAATTTCAAAGATTGGTACAACGAGTAAGGAAGCACATTAATCGAAGCACCTAAGTCAAGCATAGCATTAGGAAAAGTAGTATTACCTACGGTACAAGGTACCGTGAACATACCCGGATCACTGCACTTAGGGGGTAACTTACGTTGAAACATTGCCGATACATGCTCACTAACTTTCACCTTTTGAGCACCCTTCAACTTTTGGTTCCTCTTGATAGTGCACAACTCCTTAAGAAATTTAGCATATCGAGGGACACTTTTCAATAGATCGAGCAAAGGAATATTTACCTCACATTTTCGGAAGGTTTCGTAGACGTCCTTGTCTTGCGCGGGACGACTTTTCCTCTTCAATGCCTCGGGAAATGGAGGGGTGTCCTCATAGATTGGTGTCGGTTCGGGTGGTGTCTCATTTTCGACTTCGACCGGAGGTGGTGGAACGGTAGGCTCAACGGTACGACCGCGTCGTTCTCCTCTTGTTCGGCTATCTCACGAAGTGTAGCATGAGGATCCGGCAACGCCTTACCACTCCTCAAAGTGATAGCGCTAGCATTAGGCTTAGGATTCGGAATGGTTTGAGAAGGAAGCTTGTTTGAATCACGAGTTTCAAGCCGTCTAATTGCACTAGACATTTGACCCATTTGGGTCTCCAAAGTTTGGATACTAGACTTCGTGTCATGTTGAAATTGCATTTGGCTAGCCCGCATCGTAGCCACATTCGTAGTAAGAGCCCGAATCATGTCCTCCGTGGACATAGATGGTGTAGAAGAGGGGCCTTGAGCCTGAAAACCACTAGGAGCCTGAGGCCGTGGAATGAATCACTAAATAAACCATTAGCAATAGCAACCTGCAACTCATCTTCTCCACCAAGGTCAAAAACCTCCTGCACCATGGGATCAAGAACGTAAATAGAAAACAGAATGATCATCACGTGGATATTTCATTGAATCGTAAATATTGAACTTAACCACTTGACCATCGGACTCCATGGTGGCGAACCTGTGGAAACATCAATCTTCGTGCTTGCAGTTTTCAAGAAAGGCCGACCTAACAGAATAGGGGCCGCATGTGAATCGTGCTCCATGTCAAGCACATAAAAATCTGCAGGAAATATTAACTTATCCACCATCACAAGAACATCCTCAACTACCCCCTTAGGGTAAGCATTAGAACGATCGGCTAATTGTATAACCACCCCCGTCTTTTGTAAAGGACCCAATTTCAAAGATTGGTACAACGAGTGAGGAAGCACATTAATCGAAGCACCTAAGTCAAGCATAGCATTAGGAAAAGTAGTATTACCTACGGCATAAGGTACCGTGAACATACCGGATCAATGCACTTAGGGGTAACTTACGTTGAAACATTGCCGATACATGCTCACTAACTTTCACCTTTGAGCACCCTTCAACTTTTGGTTCCTCTTGATAGTGCACAACTCCTTAAGAAATTTATCATATCGAGGGACACTTTTCAATAGATCGAGCAAAGGAATATTTACCTCACATTTCCGGAAGGTTTCGTAGACGTCCTTGTCTTGCGCGGGACGACTTTTCCTCTTCAATGCCTCGGGAAATGGAGGGATGTCCTCATAGATTGGTGTCGGTTCGGGTGGTGTCTCATTTTCGACTTCGACCGGAGGTGGTGGAACGGTAGGCTCAACGACCGCGTCGTTCTCCTCTTGTTCGGCTATCTCACGAAGTGTAGCATGAGGATCCGGCAACGCCTTACCACTCCTCAAAGTGATAACACTAGCATTAGGCTTAGGATTCGGAATGGTTTGAGAAGGAAGCTTGTTTGAATCACGAGTTTCAAGCCGTCTAATTGCACTAGACATTTGACCCATTTGGGTCTCCAAAGTTTGGATACTAGACTTCGTGTCATGTTGAAATTGCATTTGGCTAGCCCGCATCGTAGCCACATTCGTAGTAAGAGCCCGAATCATGTCCTCCGTGGACATAGATGGTGTAGAAGAGGGCCTTGAGCACGAAAACCACTAGGAGCCCGAGGTAGTGGAATGAATCACTAAATAAACCATTAGCAATAGCAACCTGCAACTCATCTTCTCCACCAAGGTCAAAAACCTCCTGCACCATGGGTTCAAGAACAGAAATAGAAAAACAGGAATGATCATCACGTGGATATTTCATTGAATCGTAAATATTGAACTTAACCACTTGACCATCGGACTCCATGGTGAGCGAACCTGTAGAAACATCAATCTTCGTGCTTGCAGTTTTCAAGAAAGGCCGACCTAACAGAATAGGGGCCGCATGTGAATCGTGCTCCATGTCAAGCACATAAAAATCTGCAGGAAATATTAACTTATCCACCATCACAAGAACATCCTCAACTACCCCCTTAGGGTAAGCATTAGAACGATCGGCTAATTGTATAACCACCCCCGTCTTTTGTAAAGGACCCAATTTCAAAGATTGGTACAACGAGTAAGGAAGCACATTAATCGAAGCACCTAAGTCAAGCATAGCATTAGGAAAAGTAGTATTACCTTCGGTACAAGGTACCGTGAACATACCCGGATCACTGCACTTAGGGGGTAACTTACGTTGAAACATTGCCGATACATGCTCACTAACCTTGACCTTTTGAGCACCCTTCAACTTCTGGTTCCTCTTGATAGTGCACAACTCCTTAAGAAATTTAGCATATCGAGGGACACTTTTTAATATATCGAGCAAAGGAATATTTATCTCACATTTCCGAAAAGTTTCGTAGACGTCCTTGTCTTGCGCGGGACGACTTTTCCTCTTCAATGCCTCGGGAAATGGAGGGGTGTCCTCATAGATTGGTGTCGGTTCGGGTGGTGTCTCATTTTCGACTTCGACCGGAGGTGGTGGAACGGTAGGCTCAACGGTACGACCGCGTCGTTCTCCTCTTGTTCGGCTATCTCACGAAGTGTAGCATGAGGATCCCAAGAACGCCTTACCACTCCTCAAAGTGATAGCGCTAGCATTAGGCTTAGGATTGAATGGCTTGAGAAGGAAGCTTGTTTGAATCACGAGTTTCAAGCCGTCTAATTGCACTAGACATTTGACCCATTTGGGTCTCCAAAGTTTGGATACTAGACTTCGTGTCATGTTGAAATTGCATTTGGCTAGCCCGCATCGTAGCCACATTCGTAGTAAGAGCCCGAATCATGTCCTCCGTGGACATAGATGGTGTAGAAGAGGGGCCTTGAGCCTGAAAACCACTAGGAGCCTGAGGCCGTGGAATGAATCACTAAATAAACCATTAGCAATAGCAACCTGCAACTCATCTTCTCCACCAAGGTCAAAAACCTCCTGCACCATGGGTTCAAGAACAGAAATAGAAAAACAGGAATGATCATCACGTGGATATTTCATTGAATCGTAAATATTGAACTTAACCACTTGACCATCGGACTCCATGGTGAGCGAACCTGTAGAAACATCAATCTTCGTGCTTGCAGTTTTCAAGAAAGGCCGACCTAACAGAATAGGGGCCGCATGTGAATCGTGCTCCATGTCAAGCACATAAAAATCTGCAGGAAATATTAACTTATCCACCATCACAAGAACATCCTCAACTACCCCCTTAGGGTAAGCATTAGAACGATCGGCTAATTGTATAACCACCCCCGTCTTTTGTAAAGGACCCAATTTCAAAGATTGGTACAACGAGTGAGGAAGCACATTAATCGAAGCACCTAAGTCAAGCATAGCATTAGGAAAAGTAGTATTACCTACGGTACAAGGTACCGTGAACATACCCGGATCACTGCACTTAGGGGGTAACTTACGTTGAAACATTGCCGATACATGCTCACTAACTTTCACCTTTTGAGCACCCTTCAACTTTTGGTTCCTCTTGATAGTGCACAACTCCTTAAGAAATTTATCATATCGAGGGACACTTTTCAATAGATCGAGCAAAGGAATATTTACCTCACATTTCCGGAAGGTTTCGTAGACGTCATTGTCTTGCGCGGGACGACTTTTCCTCTTCAATGCCTCGGGAAATGGAGGGATGTCCTCATAGATTGGTGTCGGTTCGGGTGGTGTCTCATTTTCGACTTCGACCGGAGGTGGTGGAACGGTAGGCTCAACGACCGCGTCGTTCTCCTCTTGTTCGGCTATCTCACGAAGTGTAGCATGAGGATCCGGCAACGCCTTACCACTCCTCAAAGTGATACCACTAGCATTAGGCTTAGGATTCGGAATGGTTTGAGAAGGAAGCTTGTTTGAATCACGAGTTTCAAGTCGTCTAATTGCACTAGACATTTGACCCATTTGGGTCTCCAAAGTTTGGATACTAGACTTCGTGTCATGTTGAAATTGCATTTGGCTAGCCTGCATCGTAGCCACATTCGTAGTAAGAGCCCGAATCATGTCCTCCGTGGACATAGATGGTGTAGAAGATGGGCCTTGAGCCTGAAAACCACTAGGAGCCTGAGGCCGTGGAATGAATCACTAAATAAACCATTAGCAATAGCAACCTGCAACTCATCTTCTCCACCAAGGTCAAAAACCTCCTGTACCATGGGTTCAAGAACAGAAATAGAAAAACAGGAATGATCATCACGTGGATATTTCATTGAATCGTAAATATTGAACTTAACCACTTGACCATCGGACTCCATGGTGAGCGAACCTGTAGAAACATCAATCTTCGTGCTTGCAGTTTTCAAGAAAGGCCGACCTAACAGAATAGGGGCCGCATGTGAATCGTGCTCCATGTCAAGCACATAAAAATCTGCAGGAAATATTAACTTATCCACCATCACAAGAACATCCTCAACTACCCCCTTAGGGTAAGCATTAGAACGATCGGCTAATTGTATAACCACCCCCGTCTTTTGTAAAGGACCCAATTTCAAAGATTGGTACAACGAGTAAGGAAGCACATTAATCGAAGCACCTAAGTCAAGCATAGCATTAGGAAAAGTAGTATTACCTACGGTACAAGGTACCGTGAACATACCCGGATCACTGCACTTAGGGGGTAACTTACGTTGAAACATTGCCGATACATGCTCACTAACTTTCACCTTTTGAGCACCCTTCAACTTTTGGTTCCTCTTGATAGAGCACAACTCCTTAAGAAATTTAGCATATCGAGGGACATTTTTCAATAGATCGAGCAAAGGAATATTTACCTCACATTTCCGGAAGGTTTCGTAGACGTCCTTGTCTTGCGCGGGACGACTTTTCCTCTTCAATGCCTCGGGAAATGGAGGGGTGTCCTCATAGATTGGTGTCGGTTCGGGTGGTGTCTCATTTTCGACTTCGACCGGAGGTGGTGGAACGGTAGGCTCAACGACCGCGTCGTTCTCCTCTTGTTCGGCTATCTCACGAAGTGTAGCATGAGGATCCGGCAACGCCTTACCACTCCTCAAAGTGATAGCGCTAGCATTAGGCTTAGGATTCGGAATGGTTTGAGAAGGAAGCTTGTTTGAATCACGAGTTTCAAGCCGTCCAATTGCACTAGACATTTGACCCATTTGGGTCTCCAAAGTTTGGATACTAGACTTCGTGTCATGTTGAAATTGCATTTGGCTAGCCTGCATCGTTGCCACATTCGTAGTGAGAGCCCGAATCATGTCCTCCGTGGACATAGATGGTGTAGAAGATGGGCCTTGAGCCTGAAAACCACTAGGAGCCTGAGGCCGTGGAATGAACCTTGGTCGAGGTTGACCGAATGGTTGTGGCGCTGCTTGTTGACTAGCAAACTGTTGACCTTGAGGTTGCAAACCTCCTTGCGGATTACCGTATTGAAAACCCGGATGATCTCGACGCATAGGGTTATAATAATTATCATACCGCTTTTGAGGTTGTCCAAAAACACCGGTGGCATTTACCTCCTCGACTTGTTCCTCTTGCATAAGTGGGCATCGATCGGTTGCATGTGCATTAGAAGAACATATGCTACAAGCTTGTGCTTGTTGGCGATTACTCATCAACATATCACGCATTAAGGTAGTCAAGTCTTCCACCTTATTCTCCAAAGAAGAATTTGAACTAGAGCCAACCATATTCACTCGCCTCGTAGTGGAACGCCGACTACAATGCCTTGAGCTTTCAGCAAGCTCACTCAACAATTCATTTGCTTCATCGGGATTCTTGTTAACAATGCCACCTCCACTTGCGGAATGAACCATACAAGCATCCTCCGGACCTAGACCCCCAACAAAGTAGAGAATGAGGTCTTCGTCTTTATAGCCATGATATGGACAACTAGCACACAACTTTTTGAAACGCTCCCAATAATCATAGAGTGTCTCGTCATCCTTCTGCTCAACATTTGAAATCTCCTTTTTGAGATGAGAGGATTTAGATGCAGGAAATTATTTCTCAAGAAAGGCCTTTTTCATGTGTGCCCAAGTAGTAATACTACCCGGTGGAAGGTAGTACATCCAATCACGAGCGGCATCCTTAAGTGAGAAGGGAAAAGCTCGTAGCTTAATCTGCTCTTCAGTGACATCTCTCGGTTTCATGCTTGTGCAAACCACGTGAAACTCCGATAAGTGCTTATTGGGGTCCTCACCACTTAACCCATGGAATGAAGGTAATAAGTGGATCAAACCGGATTTAAGTTCAAACGTGGCATTCTCCGCTAACGCCGGAAAAGTAATACAGAGAGGTTGTTGAGTAAGATCAGGGGCTTTAAGTTGCTTCAACGTTCGAGTCTCTCGAGCCATTTCAGGTGATTCTTCTTCTACCTCAACTTTGTTATCGAATTGTAGCTTCCTCCTAATCTCCTTCCAAATGCGAAATAGAGTTCTCTCGATTTCTGGATCACAATCTAACAATTCGTGATTAGTAGAACGGGTGTTTGGCATAAACCAAACACCAAAGGACGGAAATATTCACACACACAATATAAAGAAAAACAATTGCCTTCCCCGGCAACGGCGCCAAAATTTGGCTAGACTTGTCGTGAGTCTCCAAATTACTATTTTTATCCACTTCTAACACAAACTAGTAGTAAGCGTAAGTAGGGGTCGAACCCACAAGGAAGGACGGTTTGCTAAACGTGTGCGTAGTAAATATCTCTCAAGTAACTGATTGGGGGTATTTTGGTTTGGTTCTAAGTCTAGTAGAATGCGAATGACAAAAGAAATGTAAACAAATTAAAAACAAGTCCCGGAACAAGCAATTTCCACCAACGAACTAAGGAATGATCGTAGACTCGGATATTCTAACTCATCAAACGAATGCTTTGCATCAAGAATTTCAATTCTCCAATTCCAACAGAAAGTAGTCAAAAGCTACGAACGCGCATAAAGACCCTTACGACGACGACAATTTAATCCAAGCGTCTAAATTTAATCGCAACGTAGAATAAAACGGAGGAATTATGCAAAGATGAACGAATGTAAACACACGCGGTAAACACTTTGGTTCATACAAGTATTGTTCGTCAATAATCCAATAACGACGAATCGGCATACAATCGAAGGAAAATTGTTGCTACAAGAGTTAAAGCAAACTAGCAATTATCAATTCAACAACTAGGTGATCAAACTAGAAGCAAATCGATATTCAAACAATTATAAAGAACAATACTTGACATTCAAATGATTAAGATAGAAAAATAGAGTCTTACAATCCAAAAGTTCGAAGGCTTCAATTACTCAATCCGAGATAGAAAATTAGCCCTCCATAGAAATTAAAATCAAAGAAGAATTAAAAATAAAATATGAAAATTGAAAAGTAGAGTTCTTATTATTTTTCTAAAGATGAAGATGATGAATGATAAAAATAAACACAAGCCAAAAAACTATAGTTATTCGAGCAAAATTTGATGGAATGCCAAAGGTCGAACACGGCCGCTTAGAGCGGCTCTACCTGCTCACCACAATCTGTTTTAGCCGCTCAGAGCGGCTCCACTTAACGCCTTCTTCGCTTCTTCTTTTGATTGACTAACGACTTTTGGGCCTTGACTTCACTTGAACACTTGACCTCCCATCATACTTTTAGGTCCACTTACACATCCAAACGGCGCTCTCCCAAGTCGATCCGAGAAACCATACAAAAGCATGAAAATCCGCGTAACTCCACCTAAATACCCCCGACTCCAAAGTATATCTAAACAACCCATAAAAGCACCTCACTGACGTCAAAAGTCACCTAAAATACGCCTATAAAACCATACAAAACTCGTCTCATCACTCATCAAAACAGCCCTTACTCCAATTTTTATAATGAAGGCTACAAGAACCACCCGAACTTGAGCTATAAAAGCCAAAACGTCTTGAATCCTTCACCACAACAACCACAACATAATCCTCAACAAAATTTCTGCCCTTACAATCCTCCCCAACAAACTTTCAGCTCACAAAATAGCTCATACATTGCCCCAAGACCCTACAACCCTCCGGGCTTGAATCGCCCCAATTTTCAACAACCAAATGCTCCACCACCCGTGCAAGCCGCTCCGGTTCCCGATCCTATGAGCGAAATGAGAGCCATGATGATGCAAATGGCTAAAACTCAAGAAACGATGATGGCTCACATTCAAAAGAGCGATCAAGCGAAGGACGCGGCCATCAAGATGCTTGAAACGCAAGTGGCTCAACTTGTAACACCCCGTGTTAATTTAATTCAATAATTAGTCATCAAGTACTAATTTCAAGTCTTAAATCAAATCTTAGCCTTTTAGCCTTCCAAAATCTCTATTTTTGCAAAACTTTCGTTTTGTAAAATTTCTCGACTTCTTTAAAACTTTTGAAAATTTTTGAATAATAAAATAAATATTTTAATCTTAGAATTCAAAAGTAGAAACATTTTGAGAAATAGTCAAACGCGCACACATTGACTTTTATCGCTTTTGACACCCGACTTTTTAAAAACTGACTAATTTCGTGAAAAATATTTTAAACAAAAATCAAGGGGACATTACTAGCATCAATAGTAATTTTGACTCAAATAAACTCAAGTATAACCACTTTGATTCCTTATGTTTTCTAATTAGTTTTATTTAAACTTTATTTTCATAAAACCTAAACATATCTAATTCATTATTTAACTAAACTTCCTAACAACTTCCTCATTATTTTCTAAGTCCAAAACACTCTCCTTTTCTCCTCCATTTTGCCGAGCTACTCCCTCCATTTTCTCTCTTTGTTTTTCTTTCATTTTTCTCCTTAAAACTCCTTAATTAAAATCCTAAATATTACTCTAATAGTTCACTAGTGTTCTAAGCTTGTTCTTGGGTATTTGGAGCTCACTTTGTTACGGGTTTTTGAAGGTGAAGACGGGTATTTGGGTGAAGCTTTGGACTTGGATAACATAGTCGATCCGGATAACCAATAAGCTTGCCGATCTAGGTGACTAACTATATCTCATATTAGCCTCTTAGTAAATTAATTTGATTTTTATTATGATTTTATAAGTATGATTTGTATGTTAAAAATATGTTAAACATCAATGATTTGTGTTTGTATGTTATGTGTAGTATAATAAAATGATAATAAATAAGTAATATTGATAATAGTTAAGTTGTAGTAAAATGTTCATATGTTTAGTTAATTTATTTTTGAGCATTTTTAATTATGATTCATATGTTTTTCATGTTTAGTTATGTTTTATTTAAGTTGTAATCATATATAAAAATTATGTGAAATATTAACAATGAGTTTAAAGTGATTAAAATCGAAAATGAAAATTTATACAAAAACATACATATACACGGCATTTTCATTTTTATTTAATATATTTTCACTTTTAATTTTTGTAAATAATATGTTAGAATAAGTTAGTTAAAATGGATGCTACCATGTAAAAAGAATTAAATTAGGAAAATAATTTATAAGTTGTTAAAATTGAATATGATGTTCTTGAGTTTGTTCTTGATGTTCATATGTGTCTTCATGTGATGTTCATATGTTTAGCATACTTTGATTTTGTTTTATTTTATGTTTGTTAATAATTTGTGTTTATGTTTAGTTATTGTTTTATATAATGTTAGTACTATAATATAAATCAACTTAAAACATTATAAATCATTTAGATTAAAAAGTTAGGAATTTAAAGTGTTGAAAAACACTATTCATAATTATAAATAAAAGTTTTAGTAAATTTCATTTTTGTTTAAATCGTTTTAGTATAATTAAAATAATTAGATTATAAAGACTTTAAGCTAAAAACCGATAAAATCGAAAAATGAAAATTTGGAAACTACTACTACTTGCTCACGGCATCCTTGCCATTTTAAGGTTAATTTTTGTTTTCATCACTTTTTAGTTTATTGTTAAAATAATTTAATTATTAGTTAATAAGTTAGAATTAAGAAATTAAAAGAAATAAATCAATTTTGATATATTTATATATATATAACCACACGGCATTGTGTATTAAATTGACTAAATTTGATCAAAATGGAATTATCACTAAGTCACTAAAGTTTAATAATTATTAGGATTGAAATATTGTATAAATCGATTTAGTTATAAATGAAATGTTATAAACCGATAAAAATATGTAACCGTTATAAAAATGAACTAAATCGTATTAGCCGCCTTTGCATATTAATTTGTTGAACTTGGACTTATGGACTAAAATGAATCATCCACGTCACTATTATTTTAAAAATGAAAATCGCTAAATTTAGTTAATAGACGACTAAAATAACTAAGTTTCATTTTAAAATGAATATCATTATCACTTTTTACAAATTGAACTTAACATTTTTAAAACTAGAATATTAAAATAAATATCATTATCACTTTTTACAAAACGAACTTAACGTTTTTAAAACTAGATTTTAAACTTAGTAACTAAGTCACAATTTTAGATATTTTAGATGTTTTTGTTTTTTTTAGATATTTTTAGATATTTTAGATATTTTTAGATATTTTTAGATATTTTTAAATATCTAGATATTTTCAAAAAAAAATCTTGAATAGTGAATAGTAAAATATTGAAAATAATTGAAAATTTTACTAAGTATGGAAAATAGAAAATGAATAAGTAAATGACTTAAAGTGTTTTGAAAAAACACTTAAATAAAATTGGATATACTAATAAACACATCATTATAGAAACTTAAAAATGTTAATAATTAACAAACACTTCAAATAATAAACGAATATGTTATGTGATCATATGAAACCTACAATTCAAATTAAATGTTTGACGATGAGACTAGGAGAGTCTAGTAACATGTGATATGTAAATATCAAATAAATAATGAATCTTGAGTAAGTTAAATAAAAGGTCAAACGCTTGAGCCTCCGATATGAAAACGTCAATCGTAAGTGAAGTGGGACTAAGATAGTCTTGTGCGGATACCACTATCTCGGTCTCTGGCTTGGGTCAATACACCGAATAGTGTGGTTTAAGCCGGCGACCTTTATTGCTTAGTGCATCCTCGCCCATGCCAATTACGCCTTAAGTCGTATAGCCAAGTAGTACAAGATAATGAATATGCCAATGCTTTTGTATCAGGCTTTAGGAAATAGTCGTTTTATCCTGAGTTAAGGTGCTCTATGAATAGCATAGCCCATTCTTAAATTGGATACTAGTGTACATGTACTAGACTAGGGCTTTATTCCCCTATTTCGCTAAAGTTATCAGGGCCACCGTGACATTATGTGCTTATGCGCTGTGATTCTGTCTCCTTGCCGTGTTTCGTTCCTAGTGGGCGACACTTGCATTCGTTCTTACCTGCAGAAAGATTACTTGACGAGATTGTATCTGAAGTTCGAATCATTTCGAACACTAGAAGATGAGATGTAAGTACTATAGTATTCGGCGTGGTTTACGAGTCGAGTAAGTCTCTGCACTATGGAAGTGAGATGAAATCGATCAGAGTACAAAGGCCTACTCAGTGGTCAGGCTCGTAAGCAGTATGTGTTATTTGTTGTTTGATTAAATGAGAATGAGTGTGAACCATCTTCGGAAACTAAAGACCACAACTTTCTGAATTGAATCGAGTCTGCATGATGTGAATGATAAGATATGTATGTTTGATTGCGATCCGATATCGCCTTGTAATGCCATTGAATTATTGTGATACTATTGCTATGCTATTATGTGTTATTTGCCTTCATAATTGAATATCATGCTTATATGATTTATCGCTTTAAACCGCATGCTTATTATGACTTATATGTCTTTATATGCTATATGTAATAAGCATGTTTATGTTTTTATCATAATGTTATGTTTATAAAGCGATAGTAACAAACCAAAGTAATTGAAATCGAGGGTAAGTATGAGCATAGCTAGTCACTGTCCGCTCAGCGGGCATCCCCCCAATAGTTTATTGTGCAGGAAGATCGTGGACCGAGAGCTGGATTTTGGACGGGGCCACAAGACGTGTTTATGCTTTACTTTTGTTGTTTTTCGAGAGATATGTAATATATAACGCTACTCCTTTAAATTACCGTATTTAGAGTTGTTTCATTCAACTCTTGAACGATGTTGTAACTTTTGGGTTATTTGTATAGTTAATAACGCTGGTTTAAGACTTAATTAATTTCCGCCTTAGTAATTAAAGTCGACTAAAAACCAGGTTGTTACAGTTGGTATCAAAGCTGACTCGTGACCGTAACATAATTGGCCTAATGCGATTTATGCTTACCTAACGAGAGACACCTGGGCGGGTTAACATATTAACATGCTAAACCGCAAGACTACTAGGATCAAATAATAAATTAGAATTTTTCTTTTAATAGATCACTTAAATAATTACTTTAAATCGCTTTAAAGTGTGAGGATGGGTAGAAACCTTAAGGACCGACCATAGACTAAGGACTCTTAAATCACTAACTACTTCCCTCAAAATAAAATACACTAACTATCGTATGCTTGCTACTTGCTGCAGTGACTGATTTAAACTAACAACTATCCTCGGATATAAAATCTAAATAATAAATTCTACTCCTGAGAATTGAAGCATCGAAGAGGTACCAGACGGCACGGAGTGAGGACATCTGTTAAATTCAATTCCACAAAAATATTTTCTCCCTCTCTCCTACCTTTTCATATCCTTCCTAAGAAAGTGTACTAGATACATTTTAAAATCCTAAAACCGATGTAACCAACAATTATTGCATAACTGCCGTTATTGCATAACTGCCGTTATTGCATAACTGCCGTTATTGCATTTATTTTCAAATAAATTCTGTCAATGATAAGCATGCCTTCTAACCTCTCGCAATGCTAATAAATTTCTTCACCTCCTTATCCTTGCAGAATGGCTGCTCCCCCAATGACTAACGCAGAAAGACAAATCCTGGCTGAGGAATCTCTAATCCGTATAGCAGAATTAGCCACGGAGAACGCGAACCGCCAACATCAGCCGAGCGCGTTCGACCGATTCTCACGTCATCGCCCACCAGTATATTTAGGGTCAAACAATCCTACGGAGCTCACAAACTGGTTGGAGGAGATGAAAAAGCTCATGGATCTGAGCAGGACACCTCCAGAAGAGAGAGTCAACATCGCCGCCTTCTATCTGAAAGAAGAGGCGAACGGTTGGTGGAACGTGATCAGAACCAATGAGCCTGACACCACGTTCACTTGGGGTGAATTCACTACAAAAATCATGGAGCGATACTTCGGGTATGAACTCCGATGTCAGATGGAGGAGAAATTCATAAGTCTGAGAATGGATGGCATAACTCTCCAGGAGTACACGGAGGAGTTCCAACGACTTTCCAAGTTTGGGACTACAATCGCTCCCAATGAGATGGCCCTGACTCAAAGGTACATGCGTAACATGTCTAATGATCTGCGTACGCACTTGAGCAGCAACTCCTACACCACTTTTGCCGCAGCATACGAGCGTGCATGCAGTGTGTGGGCTTCCTTGGAGTTGGAGAAGGCTGAAGAGAAGAAGAAGAAGAAGATGTTTGTGCCATCTGTGTCACAGTCGAGCTTCATTCAGAAGCCGAACTATCAACGCCCGAGCCAGCAGAGGCCAAACTTCCAGAGGCCTGCGTTTCAAAACAGGTTTCCTGCGGGGAACAATGAGAGGGCCATGGTCGCAGGAAGGGCTCCTCAACCAAGAGCCTTACCGGGAAATTGTCGCATGTGTCACAAGGCACTACATGAGGGAAGGCAGTGCAACGGTCAGCCGATTACCTGTTTCAAATGCAAAAGGGTGGGGCATAAGTCGAATGTATGTCCCAACATCCCGAACACGGCGCCTATTGCAGGAATACCACAATCTGTGGTGGTACAGGGTCGAGTTTATGTCCTCACTGAAGCCGAAGCAGAGGAGTCACCTGAGGCAGACGTCATCACTGGTACTTTTCTTGTAAACTCTGTGAACGCTGTCGTTTTGTTTGACACTGGAGCATCATTGTCTTTTATATCTTCTAAGTTTGTCTCTAAAGCTAATCTTTCAAATTTCGAATCGATCGAAGCAAACATTTCTCTACCAAATGGTAAAATTCTCAAATGTTCCAAAATTTTCAAACAAACTCCAATCATCATTCACAAAACAATCTTTCCTTCCGATCTCATTCTTTTCGACATGCCGGATTTTGACGTCATACTTGGTATCGACTGGTTGACCAAATATCATGCGATATTCGAGTGTCGAGACCGGAAGATTCGCTTGAAGCATCATACGGGGACTAGAGTCACGTATCAGAAGATTTCGCCAATAAAGGGGGCGAAAATCATCTCCATACTACAACTTCAACGGTTAGAAAGGAAAGGGCACCAAGTATACCTATGCAGCGTCAACGAAGTAAAGGAAAGTGTGAATATTAGAGATATTCACATAGTACGGGAATTTCCTGACGTCTTCCCTGACGAGTTGCCAGGCTT
Source organism: Dianthus caryophyllus (assembly GCA_023091065.1). Taxonomy (NCBI): domain Eukaryota; kingdom Viridiplantae; phylum Streptophyta; class Magnoliopsida; order Caryophyllales; family Caryophyllaceae; genus Dianthus; species Dianthus caryophyllus. Next base: position 4,867,213 of record JALGRB010000019.1, on the reverse strand, counting down.
GCCACCTGCGCGTGACGTTGAGTTCTCTATCGAACTTGCACCAGGCACGGCACCAATTTCAAAGGCACCTTATAGAATGGCACCGGTAGAACTGCAGGAATTGAAGAAACAACTTGAGGAGATGATTGAAAAGGGTTTCATAAGACCGAGTGTCTCACCATGGGGAGCACCGGTTCTCTTTGTGAAAAAGAAGGACGGCAGCATGAGACTCTGCATCGACTACAGAGAATTGAACAAGGTGACCATTAAGAACCGCTACCCTTTACCCAGAATCGATGACCTCTTTGATCAATTAAAAGGCGCGGGAGTATTTTCAAAGATCGACCTAAGGTTAGGATACCATCAAATCGCTGTGAGGCAAGAAGACATCCAGAAAACAGCCTTCCGAAGCAGATACGGCCATTATGAGTTTAAGGTCATGCCTTTCGGTTTAACGAACGCACCAGCAGTGTTCATGGATCAAATGAACAGAACCTTTCACGAATACCTGGACATATGCGTGGTCGTATTCATTGATGACATCCTGATTTATTCCAAAACTGCAGCAGAACACGAGGGACATCTCCATATCATTCTAGGGATACTACAGAAACATAAGTGGTATGCAAAACTATCCAAGTGCGAGTTTTGGCTTAAAAAGGTAGCATTCCTAGGTCACGTCATCTCGAAGGACGGAGTGATGGTAGATCCTGCAAAAATCGACGCAGTGAAAGAATGGAAAGCACCTACAAACATAACTGAAATACGCAGTTTCCTAGGATTGGCTGGATATTACAGGAGATTCGTCCCAGATTTCTCCAAGATCGCACGACCGATGACGAAGCTACTACAGAAAGAATCCAAGTTCATTTGGAGCGACGAGTGCGAGAATGCATTCCAGGAACTCAAGACAAGGCTTACCACAGCACCAGTCTTAGCTCTTCCTACGGATGGAGACGAGTATGAAGTCTACAGTGACGCCTCAATCGAGCAGTGCGGGTTGCATCGATGCAACAGGGAAAGGTCATTGCTTATGCGTCAAGGCAATTGAAAGTCCATGAAAGAAACTACCCCACTCATGACCTGGAATTAGCAGCCGTAGTATTTGCTTTAAAAATCTGGCGTCATTATCTCTACGGAGTGAGTATCAAGTTCTACACCGACCACAAAAGCCTGAAATATATTTTCACTCAGAAGGAACTCAACATGAGACAACGCCCGTGGTTGGAACTGATTAAGGACTACAAGATTGAACTACTGTACCACGAGGGTAAGGCGAACGTCGTTGCTGACGCTCTGAGTAGAAAGACTACGCATACCCTTAGCAACATCTGGGAAATTCCGGCTGGGATCGTTAAAGACTTCAAAAGAATGAATTTAGAGTTGGTTCAGTCTGATGATGCCGACTTGAACGCAATGATCGCAGAACCGGAGTTATATCACGAGATAAGAGCTCTACAATGGGAAGATGAAGAGCTTGTTAAGATCAGACGGGAAATTCCTTCAGGAAACAGAGAAGGGTTTGAGATTAAACCTGACGGGAGTTTGAGATTCAAAGAAAGGTGGTGTGTGCCCGACGCATCAGTTAAAAGAGATATGATCCTCGACGAGGCACATAGTACACGATACTCCATACATCCAGGGTCAGATAAAATGTACCAAGACTTAAAGCTGAAGTTCTGGTGGGTTCGAATGAAAGCAGAGATTGCCGAATATGTTGCGAAATGCTTAATCTGCCAAAAGGTGAAGTTTGAACATCAACGACCCGGGGGACTACTACAACCCTTGGACATTCCATTGGGAAAATGGGACTCCATTTCCATGTATTTCATAACGGGATTACCCAGGACTCATAAAGGAAATAATGCAATATGGGTGATAGTGGACCGTTTAACAAAATCGGCCCACTTTCTACCAATCAAAGACACTTGGAGCCTTGAAGAGCTAGCTAAGGCTTATGAGAAGGAGGTGATTCGACTACACGGTGTACCGCTAGACATTATCTCGGACAGGGATCCGAGATTCACCTCTCATTTTTGGGACAAGCTCCAAGCTGCATTGGGGAGCCAACTAAAGATGAGCACCGCTTTTCACCCTGCGACCGATGGTCAAACTGAGCGAACTATCCAAACGGTTGAAGACATGCTCAGAGCATGTGCTTTAGAATTCAACGAGAATTGGGAGAAAAGCATACCTTTGATTGAATTCTCCTACAACAATAGCTTCCATGCTAGTTTGGGTTGCGCTCCATTCGAGGCACTATATGGGAGAAAGTGTCGCAGTCCAGTCTGTTGGGACGATGCTAGCGACAACGTGGGAACTGGACCACAGGTTATACAAGACCAGATTGAGCATATCAAGATCATCCGTGAACGTCTACAAGCGGCCCAAGACCGCCAGAAGATGTATGCTAACAAGCATCGCCGACCCATCGAGTTCGAGGTCGGGGACCATGTATTCTTGAAAGTATCACCCATGAGAGGAGTCCGACGCTTCGGTTTGAAAGGAAAGTTGAGTCCTAAATACGTCGGACCATATGAGATAGCAAGCGGGATTGGTGAAGTAGCCTATCGCCTAGCATTACCACCCAACTTGTCGAAAGTTCACAACGTCTTCCACGTTTCGCAACTGAGGCGATACAGGAGTGACCCAAGTCATATCATTACTCCTGACGTAATCGCAGTTGAGCCTAACCTACTCTACTCCGAAAGACCAGTGAAGATTCTAGCGCGTGAAACCAAAGTGTTGAGGCGGAAGACGGTTCCCTTAGTGAAGGTGCTATGGAAGGGTCAATTGTTGAACAAGCAACTTGGGAGACCAAGCCTCTATTAAGGAGAAATACCAAATTGTTTACCTCAGGTGAAAATCCTATCCTTCATTCAAGTTTCGGGACGAAACTTTTCTAAGGGGGGATGTTTGTAACACCCCGTGTTAATTTAATTCAATAATTAGTCATCAAGTACTAATTTCAAGTCTTAAATCAAATCTTAGCCTTTTAGCCTTCCAAAATCTCTATTTTTGCAAAACTTTCGTTTTGTAAAATTTCTCGACTTCTTTAAAACTTTTGAAAATTTTTGAATAATAAAATAAATATTTTAATCTTAGAATTCAAAAGTAGAAACATTTTGAGAAATAGTCAAACGCGCACACATTGACTTTTATCGCTTTTGACACCCGACGTTTTAAAAACTGACTAATTTCGTGAAAAATATTTTAAACAAAAATCAAGGGGACATTACTAGCATCAATAGTAATTTTGACTCAAATAAACTCAAGTATAACCACTTTGATTCCTTATGTTTTCTAATTAGTTTTATTTAAACTTTATTTTCATAAAACCTAAACATATCTAATTCATTATTTAACTAAACTTCCTAACAACTTCCTCATTATTTTCTAAGTCCAAAACACTCTCCTTTTCTCCTCCATTTTGCCGAGCTACTCCCTCCATTTTCTCTCTTTGTTTTTCTTTCATTTTTCTCCTAAAAACTCCTTAATTAAAATCCTAAATATTACTCTAATAGTTCACTAGTGTTCTAAGCTTGTTCTTGGGTATTTGGAGCTCACTTTGTTACGGGTTTTTGAAGGTGAAGACGGGTATTTGGGTGAAGCTTTGGACTTGGATAACATAGTCGATCCGGATAACCAATAAGCTCACGATCTAGGTGACTAACTATATCTCATATTAGCCTCTTAGTAAATTAATTTGATTTTTATTATGATTTTATAAGTATGATTTGTATGTTAAAAATATGTTAAACATCAATGATTTGTGTTTGTATGTTATGTGTAGTATAATAAAATGATAATAAATAAGTAATATTGATAATAGTTAAGTTGTAGTAAAATGTTCATATGTTTAGTTAATTTATTTTTGAGCATTTTTAATTATGATTCATATGTTTTCATGTTTAGTTATGTTTTATTTAAGTTGTAATCATATATAAAAATTATGTGAAATATTAACAATGAGTTTAAAGTGATTAAAATCGAAAATGAAAATTTATACAAAAACATACATATACACGGCATTTTTATTTTTATTTAATATATTTTCACTTTTAATTTTTGTAAATAATATGTTAGAATAAGTTAGTTAAAATGGATGCTACCATGTAAAAAGAATTAAATTAGGAAAATAATTTATAAGTTGTTAAAATTGAATATGATGTTCTTGAGTTTGTTCTTGATGTTCATATGTGTCTTCATGTGATGTTCATATGTTTAGCATACTTTGATTTTGTTTTATTTTATGTTTGTTAATAATTTGTGTTTATGTTTAGTTATTGTTTTATATAATGTTAGTACTATAATATAAATCAACTTAAAACATTATAAATCATTTAGATTAAAAAGTTAGGAATTTAAAGTGTTGAAAAACACTATTCATAATTATAAATAAAAGTTTTAGTAAATTTCATTTTTGTTTAAATCGTTTTAGTATAATTAGAATAATTAGATTATAAAGACTTTAAGCTAAAAACCGATAAAATCGAAAAATGAAAATTTGGAAACTACTACTACTTGCTCACGGCATCCTTGCCATTTTAAGGTTAATTTTTGTTTTTATCACCTTTTAGTTTATTGTTAAAATAATTTAATTATTAGTTAATAAGTTAGAATTAAGAAATTAAAAGAAATAAATCAATTTTGATATATATATATAACCACACGGCATTTGTGTATTAAATTGACTAAATTTGATCAAAATGGAATTATCACTAAGTCACTAAAGTTTAATAATTATTAGGATTGAAATATTGTATAAATCGATTTAGTTATAAATGAAATGTTATAAACCGATAAAAATATGTAACCGTTATAAAAATGAACTAAATCGTGTGCTACCGCCTTTGCATATTGGACTGTTGAACTTGGACTTATGGACTAAAATGAATCATCCACGTCACTATTATTTTAAAAATGAAAATCGCTAAATTTAGTTAATAGACGACTAAAATAACTAAGTTTCATTTTAAAATGAATATCATTATCACTTTTTACAAATTGAACTTAACATTTTTAAAACTAGAATATTAAAATAAATATCATTATCACTTTACAAGCGAACTTAACGTTTTTAAAACTAGATTTTAAACTTAGTAACTAAGTCACAATTTTAGATATTTTAGATGTTTTTGTTTTTTTTAGATATTTTTAGATATTTTAGATATTTTAGATATTTTAGATATTTTTAGATATTTTTAGATATTTTTAAATATCTAGATATTTTCAAAAAAAAATCTTGAATAGTGAATAGTAAAATATTGAAAATAATTGAAAATTTTACTAAGTATGGAAAATTGAAAATGAATAAGTAAATGACTTAAGGTGTTTTGAAAAAACACTTAAATAAAATTGGATATACTAATAAACACATCATTATAGAAACTTAAAAATGTTAATAATTAACAAACACTTCAAATAATAAACGAATATGTTATGTGATTATATGAAACCTACAATTCAAATTAAATGTTTGACGATGAGACTAGGAGAGTCTAGTAACATGTGATATGTAAATATCAAATAAATAATGAATCTTGAGTAAGTTAAATAAAAGGTCAAACGCTTGAGCCTCCGATATGAAAACGTCAATCGTAAGTGAAGTGGGACTAAGATAGTCTTGTGCGGATACCACTATCTCGGTCTCTGGCTTGGGTCATACCGAATAGTGTGGTTTAAGCCGGCAGCCTTATTGCTTAGTGCATCCTGCCCATGCCGTTACGCCTTAAGTCGTATAGCCAAGGCCGTACAAGATAATGAATATGCCAATGCTTTTGTATCAGGCTTTAGGAAATAGTCGTTTTATCCTGAGTTAAGGTGCTCTATGAATAGCATAGCCCATTCTTAAATTGGATACTAGTGTACATGTACTAGACTAGGGCTTTATTCCCCTATTTCGCTAAAGTTATCAGGGCCACCGTGACATTATGTGCTTATGCGCTTTGCGGTTCTGTCTCCTTGCCGTGTTTTGTTCCTAGTGGGCGCGACACTTGCATTCGTTCTTACCCTGCGTAAAGATTACTTGACGAGATTGTATCTGGAGTTCGAATCATTTCGAACACTAGAAGATGAGATGCAAGTACTATAGTATTCGGCGTGGTTTACGAGTCGAGTAAGTCTCTGCACTATGGAAGTGAGATGCAATCGATCAGAGTACAAAGGCCTACTCAGTGGTCAGGCTCGTAAGCAGTATGTGTTATTTGTTGTTTGATTAAATGAGAATGAGTGTGTACCATCTTCGAAAACTAAAGACCACAACTTTCTGAATTGAATCGAGTCTGCATGATGTGAATGATAAGATATGTATGTTTGATTGCGATCCGATATCGCCTTGTAATGCCATTGAATTATTGTGATACTATTGCTATGCTATTATGTGTTATTTGCCTTCATAATTGAATATCATGCTTATATGATTTATCGCTTTAAACCGCATGCTTATTATGACTTATATGTCTTTATATGCTATATGTAATAAGCATGTTTATGTTTTTATCATAATGTTATGTTTATAAAGCGATAGTAACAAACCAAAGTAATTGAAATCGAGGGTAAGTATGAGCATAGCTAGTCACTGTCCGCTCAGCGGGCATCCCCCCAATAGTTTATTGTGCAGGAAGATCGTGGACCGAGAGCTGGATTTTGGACGGGGCCACAAGACGTGTTTATGCTTTACTTTTGTTGTTTTTCGAGAGATATGTAATATATAACGCTACTCCTTTAAATTACCGTATTTAGAGTTGTTTCATTCAACTCTTGAACGATGTTGTAACTTTTGGGTTATTTGTATAGTTAATAACGCTGGTTTAAGACTTAATTAATTTCCGCCTTAGTAATTAAAGTCGACTAAAAACCAGGTTGTTACAGTGAGTGTGCTCTTTGCTCAAGAAAAAAACAAAAATCTGAAAAGTAAACACAACACACAAAATACAAAAGAAAAAAAATGTGTGCACAAAAATGAGAAGTTGTTGTTGGTGTTACATGAGTGACCACTTGAAATTTGTTGTCATGTTGCGTTGATGTGTAAAGGAGACCGATATGCTGTTTTCGGTCCGTTTTCCATGAGAGCTGGGTTTCGTTTTGGTTGGATGAGCACTTGAGTAGTATTGGTGGTTTCTAGTGGCTTAGCTCCACGATTCCATAACTATTTGTTCCACCTTATCACCCTTTACCTCTCTTTGGCCTTTATACCCTCATATCCTATGTAAGCCCTCATGTTTGCTTTGTTTTTGTGACATTGTTTGTGTACGGGAATACGAGATTTGGTCCACATTAGATTGCGGGCGTGCTTCCACTAGTCGAGTAGGTGAGTGTCACTATATACTTCGCCTTGTTCATCATTTGAGTAGAGTGGAAACCGCGAGAGGTCCGTGATTTGATTGCTAGAGAGCCTTTGTTTAAGCCACGCTATTCATTCTGCGCCGTCTTGTAATTCTCATCCGTTAGCTAGCTATTTCAATACGTCCCACGCTGTTTCGGGATTGATTGCCATTTGCTCATGCTACTTGCGGTAAGGTGATTGTTTGGGGAAGTCTTCTTTTGCTCGCTTTGTCCTTTATTTTCTGTCATGCTTGGTTGCTTGAGGACAAGCAACGGTTCGGTTTGGGGGAGTTTGATGTGTCATATATTTACGTATATATAGCCCCTTGTTCACGAGCTTTACCTTACGTTTCCCGTGCTTTTGATTGCGTTTCAGCTCCTATTTCTCTCCGTTTTGTCTCTGCTGCGTTTTTGTGTCCATTTTGCAGGTACACGCGCATATTTGGAGGTTAGGATGCTATTCGAGAGGTTTCGTGAAGTTTCGTAAAGTTTCGTGATGTTTCGAGTTGGTTTCGTTGCGTTTCGCTTGCGCACGAGCCTCGTTTTGATGTTTGAAGGTGTTCCGGGACCTCGGGACTGAATTTGAAGCTCATATTCTCTTTTTGGAACTCGTCCCTATGCCTTGGGACGACCTAGGCCTTGTCCCTACACCTTGGGACGACAAGAAGCAAGGAAAAAGCTAAGTAAAAGAGTGCCAAAACAAGAACAAAAACTGAATCACACGGGACGACCTTCCCTGAGCCCGTCCCGTCCGGGACCACTGTCCCGTATGCCAGGGACGCTGCTGACTTTTCGTGTGCTTAGAATAATTCGTCTATTTCAATGAGTTAGAAGCCTTATTTCGTTCCCATCTTTTTACATTGTTTTCTAAGCACTAAAAACTAGATTCTCTAAAAAACTTAGGGTTTATAGTTTTCATCTTTTGTAATTTCAATTTCCGACTCGGTTTATGTTAGTTTGATCATCTATTTTGGTTTTGTTGCTTGAATTCATCTACTTCTACTTGGAATTTCTGATTGGTATTTGTTATTCCTTTCTCTCTTTTCATTTTAATTTCAATTCCAATTGTTCTTGATCATGTTTTTCTCCATTGTTCTTGCTTTTGTTGTTGATTTCGATATGTGTGAGTAGTCCTTTATCTAGGGTTGAGGGGTGACCATGGGTGAGTAGCCTAGGGTGATTTGGTGATGTTTGATGAGGGTTTTACATGTGACTTTGGTTGTCTTGTGTTTGATTGTGTTTGTTGATCCCGTGGCCAAGGTTTAGCAAGCGTTTTCCACCCTTAAACTTAAGACCGAAAGCCTAGTTTAAGGTAGGGTACGAGACTAACTATTAGGACCCTCACTTGTAAGTTGCGAGAGCCCGCATTTGAGACCTAGAGGACGCTTAGAACCGAGAGGTCGAGCCTATTCCTTAGCACATGCGATTCCCGACTCATTTCTATCACCATTCTTCATCCTAGCTTTGCCTATGCTAACCCCGATTCCCTAGACTTTTCCCTTATCGTCTAAGAAGTTTGAGCACAAATATGGTACGTTGGTTGAGTTTTGGATGCGCTTTGAAAGCGCTATGGACCAACAAAGACACAACTACAAAAAGTTAGACAATGAAAGCTCTCAATCATCAGCAAAACTGATTGGATCGACGGAGTTAGAGAAGCATGGTGTTACTGTCTTCACTGATGCAATTTTTAAGGAGTTTCAAAAGGAGTTGATGTCTTCAATGACTACATGTAGGTGTGTTGGGTTTAGGGTAGAAGATGGCTATGGAATATCTTCAGTGAAGGATGCTGAAGGGGATTTAGTTGTCGAGGTTCGTTACAGCACAGGTACGTTTTTTACTTTTTTTTTGTCAGCAAACTTTAAATTAAGTTGTAGTTACGTTTAGAAGAAGTAATATTTTCGATCTTAGTAGACAGTAGTTATAATTTGTTGAGTTGTTTGTTTTTTGGTTTTCGTATTTTGTAGGGACGAAATCTGCGACCTGTAGCTGCGGTCTGTTCCATAGTTGGGGTATTGTGTGTCGTCATGTCATTTGGATTTATGCTGGGCTCGGATTTAAGAAATTACCCGATGAATCGATCCCAATACGTTGGAGAAAGGATGCGTTAGATCATTCTGCGTTGACATTTGATAGTATGGACTCCTTAAAGGGGAAGACTATCGAAGACGATCAATTGGAGTTGTCTACATTGTGGGCTGAGTTCCACCAGACTGTTAGTGTTGTTCGTGCTCATGGGAAGAAGTCAGTGGAGTCTCTCTGCAAATTAGTAAAGGGGGGCCTTTCGAATAATTGTGAAAACATGAGCAAAGATAAAGAAATGGAGCAGCTACTTGGTTGTAAGGTTAGTACAGAAATTTCAGTACTACCACCTAAACAATCTAAGAATAAAGGTACGGCGAAAGGATTGACTTCTATGAAAAGTAAAGCTGTTGAGGTTGTGAAGAAGTGTAGATACCCGTATCTGTCGATATGGAAATTTAAAGAAAACCCAACAAATACCCAATGATGATAGGACAACATGTGTTTCGTGTCATTTATTTGGGTTCGTTTTACGATGTAAGCCGGACGCCGTCGACAAAATGTTTTATTAATTTAAATGATATTTAAATTAATGTTTTGCAAAGGTAAAGGTATTCTGTCAAAGTTTATTTGCCTCAAGTATTTTATTGAAAATAAAATATTTCGATTTGAAAAATCATTTTAAGTAACTCGATTTGAAAAATCGCTTTTACAAATTCAATATTTGACTTGAAAAGTCATTTCTCGCGTTTTTAAAACAGTTTAATAAATCGTATTCGACGAATTCGTTTTCTTAACAGCATGTTTTGAAGCTCGTTTTAAGCCCTGTTTTGAGAGCGATTTTGAGCCCGTTTCAACACGAATTTCGAGGCCTCTTTATACCCACACTCTCCCTCGCATACCTGAGCCTAATCCATCCTAGAACCATGTCCTAAATTCACCAAAAGAGGCCAGAAAATGGCCCAAATAGCACGTCCTAACCCCACCACCGTGCTCTGTTTTGTGAGCAGCCCAAAACCCGTTTTTTGACCACCAAACCCATACCCACAACCAAAAACCCATACCTGGCCTTCATGACTCATTTATATTTGCTTAACCCACAAGAAACCTCCTACAAAAACCCTAAAACGAGACGCAAACAGCAGCTCTCGAAAACAGGGCATAGCGGCTCTTTTCCTTAAAAAAAACCCTACCTTTCGACCCTATAAATACACACTAACCACAAGCATTCGAGGAGGACGAAATATACAGCATACATACACCATAACAAGTCACAAGAAAGCCCTAAAAAGCCTCAAAGGAGTCGCAATAGCTGCTTGAAAACAGAGCAGCGTTTTTTCTGATTTTCGGGCAACTATCACGACTTCTACCCTATTTTTCGTGTTAAAAACACCATAGTCACTCTGATTTGTTTGCATAGTCTTAAAGTTCACTTTACCACGATTCTAAAACATCTTTCGGTTCGAAATTTCGTTGAGAAACGAAGAAGTTACAAGCTTTTGAAAATCGCTGTCAGTTTTGGTTTTAAGCTACGGATTTATTGGTTTTCGTCGACGACGCCCTCGGGATAAAATCTTACAATCGACACGACTCGGATATTTGGTCAACGATACATGTAAGTTGAGGGTGCAAAATACTCTTTTGTTTTGTTAATTTATCGCTTCTTTATTGTTTTTTGTAGCCTCTGTCGTTTTATTACTCTCTGCCGCTCTTTTGTTTATCATCGTAGTTATTGTTTTTTATCATTCGTTTTCGGCTTATTTTCTTAGCATGATTGTGATGTGTATTTCGTGCCCCATGTTTACCTAGTATACGTGTTCAGTTTCCTTGTATAGTATGACTTGCGTAGAATGACTTGCTGTCGTTTAGATCGATTTGGATTTGCTCGTTAGTTTTTGTGTAATATGTCAGCACTCATGTCTAGTTAACTATCTGTAAATTGGTCTTCCATGTATGATTTCAGTTTCTCAACTCATGTTCGTATGCTAGGTTATCTTTTCATGATTATACTCTGTCGTTTAGTATTGCTTTCGTAATTTAGCTCGTTGAGCATGTGAGAGTTATGCTGTGCGTGATCTTGTTTGCTGTTGCTTTCATCCTGATACACGTTATTTATATAGCTTTTATGCCCCCGTGTTAGTTGCATTTAGCTCACATTTGCTCGGTTACATTATTGTTTTAGTAGCTATTTGCTTTATATTGCGATACTGTCGTTCCTCGTTTGTATTTTGCAGGTTTTGGCGGTCCTGAGCTAAAACCTGAGTTTATAGGAGCGTTTACGAGTATCGAGAAGTCAAGACGAGGCTCGAGAGTCGATATGGAGGTCATACGACAATTTGGGAAGTCAAACCTATAGGTTCAGAGCAAACCTATAGGTTCTGGTTACGTGAAACGAAGGCTAAAGTTGCTGTAGTTGCTGCCAATGCTTAAAACCGATCGGTTTAGGGTAGAACCGATCGGTTTGCCCCCAGAACCGATCGGTTTGGCCCCGAACCGATCGGTTTGGCCCCGAACCGCTCGGTTCACTTGTCCTGTTTCGCGTATTTTCGTTGGCCTATAAATACAACTCGAGTAGGGTTTTGTCACTTATGCTTTACATTATATTTTCTGCTTTAGTTTAGAATAGTTTTTTCTCTCCTTTCAAACTCTCAAAAACCTTAGTTTAGATTGAATTTCCTTGCAAGATCGGATCTTTACTTCAATTTAAGATTAATCCAGGTTTAATTCGTTGTTCTTCTTTCATTCATTATGTCTTCTTATTATAATTGTTTTGCTTTAATTTCATCCATGTCTAGCTAATTCTTAATTAGGGTTTAAGGTGATTGTGGTATTGATTCAGAACATGTTTTAATCGTTTATATTGATTGAATTTGTGCAATTGATTTCTTCCTGCGCGTTCAAATTATCAATTGAATTTAGGGACGCCTTTATTGAATTGAATTTAGGTTGTTTCAGTTTAAGATCGAAAGCCTAATTGAAACTAGACTCACGCGTAATTGATAAGTTGAATTTAGTACGTAGCGAGAGCCCGCTAAATTTACTTAAGGTTGAAATTGACTTGAGAGAGCGTTTTCCTAAAACCTAATCACTTGCATGATTTCAATTGACTGATAATCCCTTTTGAGTTAGTTCTTGAATCGATGTCACATGACCCCGAATGCCCTAATCTCCCTCTCATTCATTTTTATTTCTCTTTGCTTCCATTGCCTTTAGTTTAGTTCTTGAAAACACCGACCTTTCATACCTTGAGATTGACCTTTCTTAGCTGAGCATTCCTTTGACTTCGTCCTTCTCCCTGTGGATTCGACCCTGCTTACCACTAGCTTCTGCTAGTAGTTTGTTTAGGTTTATTTTGATAGGGGACCACGACTTTACCCTCATCAATTTTGGCGCCGTTGCCGGGGAGACGGTTAGCTAGTTATTGCTTTTGCTTAGTTTTTAGTTAGGTTTTTCTCTTGTCTCAAGGAACCTAGTTCCTTGAGACCGTTACTTATCATTTGCTTGTAGTTTTGTTTATGCACAAAGTCACCAGGACTCTTGTCCCATTTGAACTCGAGTTTAACGAGCGTTACACAGGTTACGCAAGCAAGCAATTCAAATCGTTGATCTTAATACCGAGGTAGCGTCGTCTAGTGCTACGCAATCGTCCTACGAAGAGGACACACCTCCACTATCTCCAGTTTCTCCACCGCCAGTGACAATGCCAAAACTTTCTAGTCACTCGGTGCCTACGCCGGAATCCATTCCGGCTGGATTCACGATGCCCGCTACGCTGCAGGGCAATTTCGAGATCCGCCCCGCCTTCCTAAACTTGGTGGAGCGAAATCAATTCGGTGGTTACCCAACTGAGGATCCCGGTAGGCATATGCAAGTGTTTACCGATTACTGTTCAACGATTAAGCAGGCCGGGATCACCCAAAACCAGATAAGGGAAATGCTGTTCCCTTTTTCACTGAAGGATCGAGCCCGTGAATGGATCACGGACCTCGACAAGGAGACTGCGGGGATCACTGATTGGAATGGGTTAGCTCTTGCCTTCTACTCAAAGTTTTATCCTCCCGAGCGTACTAACCAAATGAGGAGCCAAATCCAAGGCTTCAAACAAACGTTCGATGAGTCACTTGCTGAAGCGTGGGAGCGGTACAAGAAGCTCATACGGGATTGTCCTCACCACGGGTTAAACGAGTGGTTGGTGATCATGACATTCTACAATGGGTTATATGCGGAGAGTAGAACTATTCTGGATTCTGCTGCAGAGGGACGTTTCGCTAACAACGTCGATGACGACAAGGCTTGGGGTTTGATCGAGGAGATGGCCATGCATTCATCTCAATTTGGGAAGCCAAGGGGTAATTCACGGTCTGCGCATGATGACCGTGATAAGGCGAGTATTAGTGCACTCACTGATCAGGTTGCTGCGCTAACTGCGCAGATTGGTATGCTACGTGGTGGAAGCTCTTCTGGTGCTCATGTAAATGCTGTTGCAGGGCACGATATAGGTTATTCGTCGGGGTATGCTGCACCCAACGAGCAGGTCTACGCGTATCAATCTTATCCTCAAAACCTGCCCTATCAAAACCAACCTGGTTACGACCGATCGCTCCTCTCTTATCGTAACCAAAATGTGCTGAACCCAACCACCCAACCACCACAAAATCAACCTTACACCCCTCCTCACAAGAACTTCCAAACGCCCCCACCTAACTACCAAAAACCTCCCTACACTCCATCACCTCAACCTACCCCGGGACCCGATCCTTCGGCCGAGACCAAAGCTATGATGTTCCAAATGGGACAAATGATGATGGGTATGCAAAAGACGCAGGAGGCTATGCTGCAGCAAATGCAAAAGGATGGCCAAGCTAAGGACGCTGCAATCAAAATGTTGGAGAATCAGGTGGCACAGCCGCTTCTTCGCAGCGTCGGCCACAGGTACCGCCACCCCAAGGTAATCCTCCTAACCCTCCTCATGATACGGCGTGTGCTATTACTCTGCGTAGTGAGTACAGCTTTACGATGCCGAAGCATCCGGAAGAAGAGGAGAAGAGTGAGGCCAACAACAAGGCCAAGCCGTGTGATGCTCTCTTCTGCCGCTTCCTCGCCCGATTCGAGATCAGGCTACCTTTTCCGGTCGTGGTACGTCCGGCCACTGATGGACCCCAAGCTCGACAAAGTTCTTTGAGATTCTCAAATCTTTGCAGGTAAATCTTCCATTTATCGATCTGGTTAAGCAGATTCCTGCATATGCTAAGTTTCTCAAAGAGGTCATATCTAAGAAGCGTACCATTAATGCGACCGAGACCGTGTCTTTTGTGGGGGAGGGTAGTGCTCTTTTGCAGGGTAGTTCTCCTCCAAAGCTGAGTGACCCCGGGACCTTTTCTATCCCTTGCTCTATAGGGAAGTATGTGGTTCAAAATGCCTTATGCGATCTTGGGGCTAGTGTGAGTATCCTCCCTTATTCCATCTGCAAGAAATTGAACATGACCAAGTTAGGAGTTACCTCCATGACTTTGCAGATGGTAGACCGTAGTCTCCAAAGACTTTTAGGTATCCTCGAGGACGTCCCGGTCAAGATAGGGAAGTTTTATATACCCGTAGACTTTGTGGTCCTAGACATTCCTGAGGACCCCCACATCCCGATCATTTTAGGGAGACCTTTCTCGCACCGCATGGTGTCAGAATCGATGTGGGGAATAAGACCTTGACATTCTCGGTAGGAGGGGAGAAGCTCACATACACTAAGTCTAGTCTTCCCCGTGCCCCTATGCAGCCTGAGTCTGCTTTTGTTATTGACCTTGCCCCTCCGTCTCACTCTACTGGAGACCCCTTGGAGGTTGTTTCTTCTGCTGTTTCATGTGCAGGTCTTACGCAGGTTGGCTGTGATCTTGGTTTGGGGGAACGGAAGGTCACGAGGGCGGATGTCTATGATCCGGGTGATGGAGGTGGAGACCCACAGTTTGCGGTGCGTGGCGCACGGAGCTGTTATGGAGAGCCATTTCGCGATGGAATACCTTGCGTGATGGATTATGCTGCTCTTCCTCGTGGAGATCGAGTTCTTTGGCGAACGGATGCTATTTCGCCAAATGAAGCTGCTGCTAGTGGCCAACGTCCTTGGCCTAATTTGACGTAATTATGAGCTTTGACGACGGTCGTGCGGGACCATTATAAACCAGCGCTATCCGGGAGGCAACCCGTTGACATTTGTAATTTGTTGTACTCTTTACTTTGCTTTGGTTTGTTTGCTTTTGATGACATTGCTTTAGACTTTTATTGAGCGCGTGAGGATGAGGAATTATTATTTAATTTAGCATGCAGGTACTTGAGGACTCTGCGTCCTTAGTATTTATGAGACAGGCCTCACTGACGGCCTTGGCCGGACCCTGCTGATTCGGCCTACTTTTTCTCGCGTGCTATTCCGAAGCACTTTATAGCTGGACTAAAATGGATGCATATTCGTGGATCGTAAGCCGCACTCCATGCTTCGCTTCGGTTTGGGGGAGCTCAACTTGATAATGTGAGCTTTCTTTACTCCTTTTTCCCTCATTTCCTCGCTTTCATTTTCCTACCCCCGTCTTTTTTGTGTCCTCCTATGCTTGTGGTTATGCTGTTTTCCACATTGAGGGCAATGTGTGATTCTGGTTTGGGGGAGGAAAGCTCTTTCGCGCTTATCGCTTTGCATTTTCCATTTTGTGTGCTCATTTTAATGCATTTTCCATTTTGTGTGCTCATTTTAAAAATTTTTGCATTTCCAAACCTTTTTCGCTTTGTATTGCCTAGTTTGGAGAATTGATTAGTGTGCTGTTTTGATCTTTAGTATCTCCAAGTCGACTTTCTATCGTCGTAAGCTTGCACTATATGTTTGTTTCCTGTTCATAGATTGCGAGTCTCAAACACTAGCCCACTTGTATTTGCTTAATTCTTATCGCTTTTCGTTCCTTTTACTTTCGATATTGGTATTCTTGCGAGGCAATTGGCTTGTGGAAAGTTTGGAATGTTGGAATGTGGTTTGTTTGGACCGATCATTTAATGTTGGAGCAATGCTTCGATGCTCTCGGAGGGGACTCATTGATTTGAGTAACCACAGTGGCCATGAATTTGGTTGCGACCGAGAGTATGAGCAATAACGTAACCTTTAAGGAAATATGTGTACCAGAGCGCGATTTTCACCGAGTGAACGTCAAGCTAAACGGTACTACATACGAGGGATGCTCCACATTGCGCGAAAAGAAAAGAAAGAGAAAAGAAAAGAAAGAAAAAAATAGTATGATGTGGTAAGAACGGTATGATGGAAAGTGGTATGCTCGGTTGGCCTTGCTCGAATCCAATTGTCGTTAGTTTAATTTTTGCGAAAGCGTTAGAAGCTAGCATTATAATGTGTTGTGAACGGTTGAGACTTGTGCTCTATTTTCGGTGAAATAAACTATGGTCGTAGGTTTATGTGCGTAGGTCGTCCACTTCGAGATGCTAACGTGATTAACTAGCTATGCTTTGATTTTCTCCGACGCTGTTTGCTTGAGGACAAGCAAAGGTTTGGTTTGGGGGAGTTTGATACACGTTATTTATATAGCTTTTATGCCCCCGTGTTAGTTGCATTTAGCTCACATTTGCTCGGTTACATTATTGTTTTAGTAGCTATTTGCTTTATATTGCGATCATCGCTGCTCCTCGTTTGTATTTTGCAGGTTTTGGCGGTCCTGAGCTAAAACCTGAGGTTATAGGAGCGTTTACGAGTATCGAGAAGTCAAGACGAGGCTCGAGAGTCGATATGGAGGTCATACGACAATTTGGGAAGTCAAACCTATAGGTTCAGAGCAAACCTATAGGTTCTGGTTACGTGAAACGAAGGCTAAAGTTGCTGTAGTTGCTGCCAATGCTTAAAACCGATCGGTTTAGGGTAGAACCGATCGGTTTGCCCCCAGAACCGATCGGTTTGGCCCCGAACCGCTCGGTTCACTTGTCCTGTTTCGCGTATTTTCGTTGGCCTATAAATACAACTCGAGTAGGGTTTTGTCACTTATGCTTTACATTATATTTTCTGCTTTAGTTTAGAATAGTTTTTCTCTCCTTTCAAACTCTCAAAAACCTTAGTTTAGATTGAATTTCCTTGCAAGATCGGATCTTTACTTCAATTTAAGATTAATCCAGGTTTAATTCGTTGTTCTTCTTTCATTCATTATGTCTTCTTATTATAATTGTTTTGCTTTAATTTCATCCATGTCTAGCTAATTCTTAATTAGGGTTTAAGGTGATTGTGGTATTGATTCAGAACATGTTTTAATCGTTTATATTGATTGAA
The DNA here is from genome assembly GCA_023091065.1 of Dianthus caryophyllus. Lineage (NCBI taxonomy): Eukaryota > Viridiplantae > Streptophyta > Magnoliopsida > Caryophyllales > Caryophyllaceae > Dianthus > Dianthus caryophyllus. The sequence continues at coordinate 4,849,590 of JALGRB010000019.1, read as the reverse complement.
TTTGTGCAATTGATTTCTTCCTGCGCGTTCAAATTATCAATTGAATTTAGGGACGCCTTTATTGAATTGAATTTAGGTTGTTTCAGTTTAAGATCGAAAGCCTAATTGAAACTAGACTAACGCGTAATTGATAAGTTGAATTTAGTACGTAGCGAGAGCCCGCTAAATTTACTTAAGGTTGAAATTGACTTGAGAGAGCGTTTTCCTAAAACCTAATCACTTGCATGATTTCAATTGACTGATAATCCCTTTAGAGTTAGTTCTTGAATCGATGTCACATGACCCCGAATGCCCTAATCTCCCTCTCATTCATTTTTATTTCTCTTTGCTTCCATTGCCTTTAGTTTAGTTCTTGAAAACACCGACCTTTCATACCTTGAGATTGACCTTTCTTAGCTGAGCATTCCTTTGACTTCGTCCTTCTCCCTGTGGATTCGACCCTGCTTACCACTAGCTTCTGCTAGTAGTTTGTTTAGGTTTATTTTGATAGGGGACCACGACTTTACCCTCATCACATCCGTATGATATTTAATCTCGTTAATCTTGTAATGGCCATGCAATTCATCCCGTTTTTATTGGCTGTTGTGTTTTCCTGCTATATCGCGTATTTCGTTGGTGTATGAGCTTGTAAGTTCGAGGGTCGTGCTAAAGTAGTCGTGTTATGCGCTCGTGTTTGTTTGAGCTTTTGTCGCTCTCGATTATTCATGCCCCTGCGTAATTTGTGAGTATTTATTTTACTTGTTTCATCCGTTAGGTCCTTGTTTGCATGTTTACTAGTCGAGTCTTAGTTGCATCTGTGTCATTTACATGTGCTAGTGTTTTCAATAATTGTATTTAAATGGTTAGCAGCCTGTGTGTTTGTTAGTTGATTTGTAGTTGATTTAATTGGTTAGTATGTCTATTAGTTGTGTTGGTTAGTAGCCTGTTCGAGTATTTGTGTTTATTTGTTGTCATGTGCGTATGTGTTAGCATTTCCATTAGGCGTACTAGTTTATGCGTATTCTGCTACCCCTTTATACTTGTGCTTGTTTTGCTACTTCTTCATATTTGTGCGTATCAGTTTATTTACGTTAGTCGCGTATGCTTGTCTGCGTTTTAGTCGTGTTTATTTATTTTATTAAATGGCCCGCTAACGTTTGTTAATCTATCTTATGCTGTCGGTAAGTATTTCTACCTCTTTTCTTTGTTTGCTAGAATAGTAAATGAACCTCTGTGAAATAACTTCGACGAAATTATTTGTGCATTAAATGACGTAGAATGGATATTTATTTGTTTAGGGTTAAAATATTTGTTTGCATACCTGCATATGTACTCGTAATAGCCATGGTTTTATTTAGTAGAGACCGTTATTGTAACGGGCGGGGTTAGGCGTTAAATTAATGAAATTCTTTTAAACTTCCTAACACGTAAACTCACACGAACTCATTTTCTCTAAAATTGGTTTCTAAATTCCACCTAAAAATTTAGTGGCGACTCTTTTCAAATTAAAAATGTTTTTGAAATAAAACATCGCGTGGATAAAAATCCCTTGTCCACAATTTGGCGACTCCGCTAGGGACGTGAAACTTGAAAAGTAAAATGATGGCTATTTAGAGTACCCTTTCTTTTTTACGTTGTTTATGCATCATACTGTTAGGATTCGAACCATTTCTCCCTTTGGGTCGACCTCAAAGTAGGGAAATGACGTTCACTGTGTCTGATTTAAATATCAAGGTGGTTCCACCGAGGTTAGCAACCCCCATCTCCCCATTTCGTCCCTGACTTATGGCGGATGCGTGAGTTCCCTAACAACGTGGAATCATTGGCATGGACCCTTTTCGAGACTTAGAATAGTCTAGTTCATGCATTGCACCCTTGAACTGCGTGTGACTAATTGCTCTGTGACTTCTGAAGCTATGTTTTCAATCCTTTTTTAGTCAAAAATGTCATCTTTCAAATCGAATGTTTTCCAAAAGTGTCCTTTTTAATTTGAAATCTTTGTCTTTTAGGATTAGAATAATCATAAATTTTTTCCAACTTTAACTCTTTTGAAAAAAGATCTCTGTCCAATCGAGTATTTTCCCAAAAATCCTTCCTTAGCTGAAATGCTGTCTTTTTAGGATTAGAATAATCTTGAATACTTTCCAACGCTATCTTTTCCGAAAAACAAAGATTTTTGTCCAAGCTGAAACGCTCTCTTTTTTAGGATTAGAATAATCTTAAATATTTTCCCACACTATTTCCTTCGAAAAACAAAGATTTTTTTTAAGCTGAAATGCTTTCCTTCTAAAATTAGAATAATTTTAGATATTTTCTGAATATTAGCTCTTTTGAAAAAAGATCTTTTCTTGGCTGAAATGCCATCCTCTTAAGATTAGATTAATCTTAAATAATTTTCTGAATTTTAGCTCTTTTGAAAAAAGATCTCCTCCAAGCTAAAAAGGTTATTCGTTTAGGGTTAGAACGATCTTAAACATTTTTTTTCCAATGTTAGCTCTTTTGAAAAAAGATCTCCTCCAAGCTGAAATGCTATTCGTTTAGGATTAGAATAATCTTAAATAATTTCCGATATTAATTCTTTTGAAAAAAGATCCATTCCTAGCTGAAATGCTATTTGTTTAAGGTTAGAATAATCCTAAACAATTTTAGATATTGTCTCTTTTGAAAAAATCTTGTCTAAGCTGAAACGCTATCCGTTTAGGGTTAGAATAATCTTAAACAACTTTCGATATTAGCACTTTTGAAAAAAGATCTTTTCTTGGCTGAAATGCTATCCTCTTAGGATTAGAATAATCATAAATAATTTCTGATTCTAGCTCTTTTGAAAAAAGATGTTTTCTAAGCTGAAATGCTATTCTTTTAGGGTTAGAATAATCTTAAACAATTTTCGATACTGCCTCTTTTGAAAAAAAAAGATCTTTTTCTAAGCTGAAATGCTATTCGTTTAGGGTTAGAATAATCTTAAACAATTTTCGATACTGGCTCTTTTGAAAAATATTTTCTAAGCTGAAATGCTATTCATTTAGGGTTAGAATAATCTTAAATAATTTTCGATTGTAACTCTTTTGAAAAAAGATCCGTTTTAAGCTGAAACGCTACCCGTTTAAGATTAGAACAATCTCGAACAGTCTTCGACGCTAAGTCTTTAGGAAAAAGATTCTTTTTTTTTTTAGCTGAAATGCTCCTCGTTAGGATTAGAAAATCCTAGAACTTTTTTTTTAAAAATTAGCTCTTTTGAAAAAAGATCCTTTTATAGCTGAAATGCCATTTAAGATTAGAATAATCTCAAACAATTTTCAAAACTAAGTCTTTTGAAAAAAGATCTTTTTTTTATGGCTGAAATGCCGCCCGTTTAAGATTAGAGTAATCTCGAACAGTTCCCAACACTAACTCTTTTGAAAAACGTTCTTCCAAGTTGAAATGCTACCCGTTTAGGATTAGATTAATCCCGAACAATTTTTAACACTACGTCTTTTGAAAAAAGAATAGTTTTAAGCTGAAATGCTATACGTTTAGGATTAGAATAATCTCGAACGCTTTTGAAATGCTACCCATTTGAGAATAGAATTTTTTCCAACCAAAACGAAGTTTTCCAAAGGTAAAATCTAGCCCAAGTTAAACTGAAATTTCGAACCACATAAGCCTTTTGGTAGTCGAAGTGCTGCCCATTTTAAACCTCAGCTTCAAAAAAAAAACAAAAAATAAGTTTAATTCTCAAGTCGTGAGTAAGCATGAAATGCACCGAGTCGAGTCTAGTTAGAATCTAAGCCGTGTAAGTAAGTCTAGTCCATCTAAAAGTCTTTGAGCATTAACCTAGTTAGGTCACCCAGGCCAACTCTTGGGCCCAAGTCATGCATGTCAATTTTTAGTTTTGAGTCAGGGCACAATAATGTCTCATCCAGGCTATTTTTTTAGAAGTCTTGTATAAACCTTAGAAGCTTATTGGTTCAAACGAGCTAACTACTTCACGTCCATGTCTAGTTGAGTCTAAGTTCCAGATCTTGTGAGTCTGTCTTCAAGTCCATATGTCGCATACATTTGCATAGTTAGGTCGTAGGCCATGTTGTTAAGCTTTGAGTCTTTTCATGATTAATCCGTTCCAATTCATTTGCATCCCGAGTTGTTATTTACGAATAGTGTCAAAACCGTGTCGATTTCTGAACCCGAGTCACATATGCTCCTCCTTAAGTCAAAATCAAGCTGGAAAAGTGGGGTAACTCTCAAACCAAGCATCTGAATCAACTCCTGAAAGGAGAAAAGTTCAAAGTCGAGGTTGGTGATTATAAGTCAGAATTTGTATTCAAGTCATAAGTCTGAGTTGAGTCTAAGATTCGTTTTTCACAATTATTTCTAAATCCTTCTCAAAATCAATGAAATTGATCATGTCTCTAATTTGATTCCATAATCCAACTGATGAAAATGCACAACGCACTCGAAGGGTGTCCCTGGGGTAGAAATACGTATTCAATTCTAAATGGTAAGGTGCAACACCAACTCAAAGCAAAAAACAAAGACAAAAGGGTTTCCGGCAACAAAAAACCAAAGGGTTTCAATTCTGTTAGTCAACTTGTGGTATACTATTCCTCTGCCTTTGGAGGAGGATCCATTAATTTGGAGCTCCACAGTGGTCATGAATTTGATCGCGACCAAAAGTACGAATACTCATGGATCGCCCTCCGTGTACTCGATCGCGTGCCTAATAAGCAAACGAACTTGTCAGAGGAGTCCGGCGTGATATACATATGACCACATGCGACCGCCCTCCGCAAAATCTAGAAAATTTGGAACTAGCCCAAGCCACAAAGGGCGCGGCATATTCACAAAAACAAGAATACAAAAATACAAAAAATTGAGTGGCAACACGTCGGAGATCGAAGATCAAAGTCAAAGGCGAAGCCAAAACGGTCAGAAAGTACCATCAAACTTTTTTAAGTCGTTCTCAAAACGGCAATGAAGGCATAGTCTAGAATTCCGAGAATCATTGGCTTAGGTAGTTGCACCCAAGCGTTTAGGGTCAACTAGGGATCCGCCAGTACTTCACAGGCTAGAATGAGATACAACATGATACCTTAGGTGAAACCTTCGAGTGTTACACACAAAAAAAAATGCCATGTTTATGCACCTTGATCGAACTACATCGGATTTGATTTCGCCCCACGCGAATATGTAGGCAATCCTTTAGAATAAGGGATACAATCCACCACCACCCATCATCTAATTTGTCATCTGGTCAATTTTTACGGGTCTTTACAAAGTCCAAATGAAGCAACTTTTGTTGAGTATGTCTTAGTGCTCGATTTAGATTGAGATGAGAATCAATGTTCTGATAAGTAATTGTCTAGTCTTCGAATGATCTCTTTCTTAACAGGAATTGGCAAAGATGTTTACTTTGACAGTTAGTTCGCATCTCGACAAAGAATTTGCTTAGGGAGAGAACATGATACTATTAACCCACGTCCATTTCAAACCACGTGTCAATCATCCTAAAGGACCCTGCACAGTTACTAGTATACTCGTCTTCGAAACGTTGTCTTAGGTCATGGTCGAACGTTCAAATGTCAGTTGCTCGTGTCACGTTCTCGTCGCATTCATGTCACATTCGTGTCGTATTTCATGCTAACTTGGCCATGCTTCGATTTTAAAATATATGGCATTTCAAGAACCTTTTTGCAAAATCTGGGTCGATGATCCGAGGTCAAATTTCAAATGCGGTCGATGACCCACTTCAATTTTCAAAATGATGCTTGCGGGCCGATGGCCCATTTCAATTTCTAAATGATGTCTGCATTCAGAGTCGATGACTCTTCTTGATTTTTTAAAATGATGTTTACAACGCGGGTCGAGGACCCAATTCGATTTGATGCATACTAACCAATACTCCGTGTCAATTTTCAAGTAACTTTTGTAGTCTAGGTTAGACTCGCAATCCAACTTTAAAAACGATGTTTTTAAACTAGGTTAATGGCCGAATTACTCGAAGCGTTCAAAATCCATAGTTCAGGTCGATGACCTCTTTCGATTTTCAAATGAAATTTGCTATACGGGTCAATGACCTACCCACTTTCCAAAATGTGGGTCGATGACCCATTTCCAAAAGCTGTGTTCCGCTCAGGTCGATGACCCATCCACCTTTTCTTTCAAAATCGAGGTCGATGGCCCCAATTTTCAATGACAATTTTAGTTCGGGTCGATGACCCATCCGCCTTTTCCTCAAAATACGGGCCGACGGCCCCAGTTTTCAAATGATGAACATAGTTCGGGTCGATGACCCATCCACTTAAATCAAAATGCGGGTTGAAAACTCATTTTCAAAAAATGTTTATAGTCGATGACTCATCCACTTTTCAAGATGCGGGTTGAAGACCCATTTTCAAATGATGTTTATAGCTCGAGTCGATGACTCATCCACTTTTCAAGATGCGGGTTGAAGACCCATTTTCAAATGATGTTTATAGTTCGAGTCGATGACTCATCCACTTTCCAAGATGCGGGTCGACGACCCATTTTCAAAAGATGTTTACGGTTTTCGGTCGACGACTCATTTTCAAAAGATGTTTACGGTTTTCGGTCGACGACTCATTTTCAAAAGATGTTTACGGTTTCCAGTCGAAGACCCACCACTCTTTAATCTCAAAATATAGGTCGAGGACACAAAATTTTGAATAACTTCTCAGGTCGGGGTCGATGATCCATCTGTCATGTATCTATTTGAAATGCAAATCGAGGACGCAAATGTTGGTTTTAGCTCGGGTCGATGACCCATTTCCAGCGCGATATCTATTTTAGCTCACTACTTAAAGTTCGGATCGATGATCCATCCTTTTGTTTAAAAAGTAGGTCGAAGACCCATTTCCAAATTAGCATCCTCAGTTCGGATCGATGATCCATCCCTTTTGTTTAAAAAGCGGGTCGAAGACCCATTTCCAAATTAATATTCTCAGTTCGGATCGATGATCCATCTTTTTTAAAAGCAGGTCGAAGACCCATTTTCGAATAAAATTCGTAGCTCGGATCGATGATCCATCCTTTTTGTTTCAAAAGTCGCAGATTTCACTATGTGAGTCGTGTGCTATGATTTGTTGTTAAGATTGAGCAGGAACGCTCCAACCGGGGGCTCTAAAGTCATCTACCTTAGACCCCGACGACAGGATGACATCCTCGAAATGAAGAAATACTAGCAGAAGCTAAAAGAAGTGACACTTCCAAAAAGAATACAGATATAGGCTTTACTCAATCGAGTAAACAAATATCATTGTTTTGGGCCGAAGCAGCAGAAAGCTACAGGCCAGCGAGCTCGAACTACGATACGGGTTTGATTCTGTCACAACGGATACGTAGGCGCCTAAGGATAAGGCTCAACCCATATTTTAATGAAAGAGGAGACATCTAGAAAAGTGAGACAGGTATGATTTCTTCTTATGGCTGGTGAGCTTTTATACACAGGTCTAAGGGACCATAAACGACCCGTAAGGCTCTCAAGTTGTGATCATCGATCGACTTGAGTGTCTACTTTGACTTTCGCCTGTCCAAGCCTTAGTCAAAGTGGGGGCTCTGTAGATACCCGCATCTGTCGATATGGAAATTTATAGAAAACCCAACAAATACCCAATGATGATAGGACAACATGTGTTTCGTGTCATTTATTTGGGTTCGTTTTACGATGTAAGCCGGACGCCGTCGACAAAATGTTTTATTAATTTAAATGATATTTAAATTAATGTTTTGCAAAGGTAAAGGTATTCTGTCAAAGTTTATTTGCCTCAAGTATTTTATTGAAAATAAAATATTTCGATTTGAAAAATCATTTTAAGTAACTCGATTTGAAAAATCGCTTTTACAAATTCAATATTTGACTTGAAAAGTCATTTCTCGCGTTTTTAAAACAGTTTAATAAATCGTATTCGACGAATTCGTTTTCTTAACAGCATGTTTTGAAGCTCGTTTTAAGCCCTGTTTTGAGAGCGATTTTGAGCCCGTTTCAACACGAATTTCGAGGCCTCTTTATACCCACACTCTCCCTCGCATACCCGAGCCTAATCCATCCTAGAACCATGTCCTAAATTCACCAAAAGAGGCCAGAAAATGGCCCAAATAGCACGTCCTAACCCCACCACCGTGCTCTGTTTTGTGAGCAGCCCAAAACCCGTTTTTTGACCACCAAACCCATACCCACAACCAAAAACCCATACCTGGCCTTCATGACTCATTTATATTTGCTTAACCCACAAGAAACCTCCTACAAAAACCCTAAAACGAGACGCAAACAGCAGCTCTCGAAAACAGGGCATAGCGGCTCTTTTCCTTAAAAAAAAACCCTACCTTTCGACCCTATAAATAGACACTAACCACAAGCATTCGAGGAGGACGAAATATACAGCATACATACACCATAACAAGTCACAAGAAAGCCCTAAAAAGCCTCAAAGGAGTCGCAATAGCTGCTTGAAAACAGAGCAGCGTTTTTTCTGATTTTCGGGCAACTATCACGACTTCTACCCTATTTTTCGTGTTAAAAACACCATAGTCACTCTGATTTGTTTGCATAGTCTTAAAGTTCACTTTACCACGATTCTAAAACATCTTTCGGTTCGAAATTTCGTTGAGAAACGAAGAAGTTACAAGCTTTTGAAAATCGCTGTCAGTTTTGGTTTTAAGCTACGGATTTATTGGTTTTCGTCGACGACGGCCCCTCGGGATAAAATCTTACAATCGATTACGACTCGGATATTTGGTCAACGATACATGTAAGTTGAGGGTGCAAAATACTCTTTTTGTTTTGTTAATTTATCGTTTCTTTATTGTTTTGTAGCCTCATTGCTTTTATTACTCTCTGTCGCTCTTTTGTTTATCATCGTAGTTATTGTTTTTTTTATCATTCGTTTTAGGCTTATTTTCTTAGCATGATTGTGATGTGTATTTCGTGCCCCATGTTTACCTAGTATACGTGTTCAGTTTCCTTGTATAGTATGACTTGCGTAGAATGACTTGCTGTCGTTTAGCTCGATTTGGATTTGCTCGTTAGTTTTTGTGTAATATGTCAGCACTCATGTCTAGTTAACTATCTGTAAATCGGTCTTCCATGTATGATTTCAGTTTCTCAACTCATGTTCGTATGCTAGGTTATCTTTTCATGATTATACTCTGTCGTTTAGTATTGCTTTCGTAATTTAGCTCGTTGAGCATGTGAGAGTTATGCTGTGCGTGATCTTGTTTGCTGTTGCTTTCATCCGTATGATATTTAATCTCGTTAATCTTGTAATGGCCATGCAATTCATCCCGTTTTTATTGGCTGTTGTGTTTTCCTGCTATATCGCGTATTTCGTTGGTGTATGAGCTTGTAAGTTCGAGGGTCGTGCTAAAGTAGTCGTGTTATGCGCTCGTGTTTGTTTGAGCTTTTGTCGCTCTCGATTATTCATGCCCCTGCGTAATTTGTGAGTATTTATGTTACTTGTTTCATCCGTTAGGTCCTTGTTTGCATGTTTACTAGTCGAGTCTTAGTTGCATCTGTGTCATTTACATGTGCTAGTGTTTTCAATAATTGTATTTAAATGGTTAGCAGCCTGTGTGTTTGTTAGTTGATTTGTAGTTGATTTAATTGGTTAGTATGTCTATTAGTTGTGTTGGTTAGTAGCCTGTTCGTGTATTTGTGTTTATTTGTTGTCATGTGCGTATGTGTTAGCATTTCCATTAGGCGTACTAGTTTATGCGTATTCTGCTACCCCTTTATACTTGTGCTTGTTTTGCTACTTCTTCATATTTGTGCGTATCAGTTTATTTACGTTAGTCGCGTATGCTTGTCTGCGTTTTAGTCGTGTTTATTTATTTTATTCGTCTGCCGCTAACGTTTGTTAATCTATCTTATGCTGTCGGTAAGTATTTCTGCTTCTTTTCTTTGTTTGCTAGAATAGTAAATGAACCCATGTTAAATAACTTCGACGAGATTATGTGTGCATTAAACGACGTAGAATGGATATTTATTTGTTTAGGGTTAAAATATTTGTTTGCATACCTGCATATGTACTCGTAATAGCCATGGTTTTACTTAGTAGAGACCGTTATTGTAACGGGCGGGGTTAGGCGTTAAATTAATGAAATTCTTTTAAACTTCCTAACACGTAAACTCACACGAACTCATTTTCTCTAAAATTGGTTTCTAAATTCCACCTAAAAATTTAGTGGCGACTCTTTTCAAATTAAAAATGTTTTTGAAATAAAACATCGCGTGGATAAAAATCCCTTGTCCACAAGAAGCCGAAGAGGATGTGTAAGAATTACAAACAGTTGGCTAATCACGATAAAAGGAATTGTCCGAACCCCTATGTCGAAAGCTTGGAGCTTGTCGAAGAGTTGAATTGAGTGAAGATTAGTGGGTTTCTTTTATTTTTTTTATAGTCTGGTTTTCTGATGTATTTGCTAAGTATTGGTTGTCTTTTTGTTAGTTTTTGTTTGGTTTTGTTTTGGTTGTAAGCTTATTGAATTTGGAATGTTTTCTTTTGGATACCAAATGTAATTTGGTTGGTAGATTTTTGAAATTGAAGTTATTTTAACTTTTATATATTAATAGTTTCGTTTTAAATTAATTTCTGTTACAACTTTAAATAGTAACAGTTAAGGTTGCAATTTGAAAACGTATTTGTTTCTATTTTATAGAGAAGTACTGTAGTTACGTTTAATTTGTTTGTCCATTGCAACTATATTGATATAATGTTTCGTTTGTAGTCACATTTTATTAGTAATGTAAAATAAAGATTTTTGAAGTAGAAGTTTTTTGAAAGTATAGTAATAGTTTTGAGTAAAAGTAATTACTGTTACAGCTATAAATTTTAAGAGTTACAGTTACAATTTCAGAACTTAGTAGTTGCAATTTTATATGCTAATAATTTCGTAAATAATACGATTTTCAGTTGAGTAATTAAAATTGACAGGCAGACATTAACAAGTTCAAATTAGTTCATATATTAATAGAAAACATGGTAAAGTAGACATTGTTTCGTACACTTAAGCCGATAATAATAATAGACCGACGGACATTGTTATAATAAACCGGTCTAAACTTGCAAAAAATTCAAAAACTTGCAGACATTTATTTTTTCCTGGCGATCTCATCCAAGACGCTTTACGCTACAAGAACTTTTGGTAAAGCGGTTCCTTGGTTTCGTTGAATTTGTTGTAAGTTGCAAGGAAACCTTCACGGATGCTGTTAATATCCTAGAGTAACAGCGATGCAGTGAGTTGTACGCTTAGATAACGACGTTGGACCTTTGCAGTGAGATTATCGTCTTTAAATGACGATCCCTCAAAAAGCGCCATGTGCATCATAGTGTATACTCCGGATTCTGGGTTGTTTGCAAATTGTGTTTGCAGGTCAAATCGATACTTAGCGTGTGTGAAAGTTGACAATTTCAGCAGCTAGAGGGAAGCCCTTAGTGTCCAAGTAGTCACTCAAAGAACTTGACTGCAAAAACGTTAAAAAACGATCAACAAATAATGATTATCTAGAAAACATGAACAAATAAGAGCTGCGTATAATGACTTACAATTATCTTCGCAGCTGACTTATAAACAATGGACATCCTCGAAGGGTTGGGCCAATATTGATTATCTAGAACGTCAATGGCGCTGTTATTAAAGTTCACAACTACGCAGGCATAGTGCTTGTTAATTAGTACGGGAACAAATAATAATGCGCCGCCGAAATTGAATGAAGAACCCCATGACTCGGCCATCAAGTCCCATTTCTCAAACATGGCATCCATAATTGGATTTCGCTGAGTCGACCCCTCTTCAAATTGCATTAGTTGAATTAAATATTCCTGTGAAGCGAACACATTTGATTATAGAGACATTTGAAAGTAATATAAAATGTGGTGACATTATTTAAACAGAAGGTTTTCAAAGTTAAAGCTTAACATACTTATAATAGAATTGAAACTATTTTTCTTAGTTTAGAAAACTGTTATATAAAAAAAATGTAACAGTAAGCGAAACGATAGTCAAGGGGTAAAAAATTACCATGTGGTCGAGACCGAAGAAGGCCATGGTTGGTACCTCATTCTCAAGTGACTCTATATAATTTAGAAGCTTACACCAACAATGAATGACCACCGGGGTTACGTCTCTATCAGGCAAGAGCGAGTAAACATCCTTCCTGCGGAGGATATCACCGTTTCCGTAGTCAGCGACTACTTCGCTGCATAATGAACCCGGAAAAAAAAAGGAAAACAATGTTAAGAAGTACATGGGTAAAAAGGTTTAAAAAAAAAAAAAAAAAGGTTATGAGCAGATTGAAACTAACTCAGGGTCCAAGCCGGTGTCATCCACAAAGCAGTAGTCAGCAACCTCCCTTCGCAACATTGGCATATGAGCAGTTAACTTTTGATTATTCCTCATGAATCTCGATATTACCAATCCTTCACTGTCAGGCTTACCGCAGTTAAGAGTACATCTTAGACCATCCCCGCCACCACGGGACCGACTCCTTATAACAGATAAATTTTTAGAACCAACGGCGTGGGCTACCTGAGTAGGTTGTTCAGAGCGTGCATTTCAAATTTCGACTTCGTCATAGGTAATCGAGGGCGCTTTCCGTGATGAGTCGGAGTTGTCCACTTCAATATTGCGCTTCCGTTTGTTGGATTTCGAACGAGTAGTAGATCCTTTTTCTGATGTTTCTGTGGCAACATTCAGGGATTTCGTAACACGAGCTGCTGATGTATTGGGAGGTTCGTCAACGGCTTCAGATGCAACTGATACGGGTAAATGTGTAGGCGCCTCAACTTGAATACCAAGATCGTTGTTGACTACTTCATTGGTCTGAGCCCCATCATTGTTGATAACATCATTGTTCGTGTCGGCGTACCCATGGTGAATAACATCATTAATCTCAGCCGTCGTGTACAAGTTTGGGGAGAATGTTGACTGAACGAGGTCAATAGTTTCTTGAAGGTGAACATCAGTTATATCTACGTCAGAGGATCTAGATTGGTCAAGTGATTCAGTTGAAGGCTGTGGGCTAACAACTTTGTCAACATTGGGATTGTCTGACCTTTGCGGGGAATGGACGGTGTGAATATCATCGACAACCTGCCTAACTTGTGAAGGGGACGCATCCTGCAGTACTGGCGCTTTGTCGGAAGCTACCTTCATCCTCAAAGCAATTTCAACAACTTCGTCAACATACATATGAAGAGCTGGGTCCTCAAAAAAAGCCTGAGTCGATTGCGTAGGTGTAAAATCAGGAAGAGGGATCCCAGGTGTGGTGAGGGACCTGATCTTCGAGGCAGCGTCAACATACCAGTTGTGAAAAGCAATTGCATTACGATGCATATGAAGATAAAGCTCGTGGGCAGGCTGCGACAGAAAATTAAAAAACAGAATTACAATTAACAGACAATTAATAATGACATGGCTAAAATTAATAATTAAATAATTACGATGAGTACTTACATCAGTTGCTTTTGAATGCAACTGCCGATCATTTTCAAGACCTGGGGGGACACGGATCTTGATGAAGCTTTCAGAATCATTCATCTCGGGGAGAGTGGACGGGCTACCATTACAAACATTAACAGTGGGCGTATCACGTTGCTGACCATTACTGACCGACTTGATAGTTGGGTCGAGACAGCGGGGATAATGGACGGCAGGTCTGTCTTCCCAAACTACCACCGAGTAACTCACCTTTAATCCTTTCTTCCAATTTTTTTTTATCCCAATGCTTTATCAATGGGATATCAGTTGGTGACGATTTACCGCGAAAATCGTAGTGATGAAAATAGGTAATCATAAGAAAGGGTAAGCAACCACCCAAACACTTACCAAGACACCACCGGCTGATATCTTTGCCTCTACCGTCTGGCCGAGAATGTAACTACACGATCGTCTTGACTAATATTGCTAACATCCTCAACAGCAGCAAGTATCTTAAAATCGACAGAGCTATTAAGGGTGGGACAGAGAAATATAGACATGCTATACACAACAAATAGCCTTAAAAATCTATCGCCTCCTTCCTTGCCCTTCTTAATTTCGTTAAAAAGACGGCCTAAAGGGATAGGGGCACCAGGTTTTCTGATGCCGAATTCGGACCTCCAACGGTCCTTCAGAATCCTAACTTCTTCCTCATTCTCATCCTTCTTTGGGCCAGTAGAAATAACCTTCAGAGAGTTTGGGCCCAATGGAAGCAAGAAACAATCATGTACGTCATGTTTAGTAACCATAAACTTGTCGAAATCAGAAGCATGAAACACGTTACTACGGTCTTTGAATGCATTAACAAAATGGTGCAGATCATCAACTGGAAAATTCTTAAAGTTAATATGAAACAACCCACCAAAACCAATTCTATTAATTGCTTCCTTCTGGACAGTGTTAAACTTCTCCATCAGATTCACGAGATTGCGAGGACGACACCTGACATGATAGGTAGGATCCGTACTCACGGCATTCTCGAGAACTTCAGCAGATTCATCAGCCATCTAACAAGAAAGAAGAACAGTACGAATTTATATTCAATTAAAAAAATTTAAAAAGTAAACGAAACTATTAACAACAACTAATGAAAATCTAAGCGTAATAATCGAAACTGTATTACTATTTAATCAAAGATGAAAATAATTATACACTATTCTGTAGGAATTGAAAGGTAAATAATTGATCTGAAAATATCCTAAATATCGAAAATAAATTTCGTAAATAAAAGGTAAATAATTTATCAGAAAATATTCTGTAAAATATCCTATATTAACTGAAAAATTTGGAAAAACAGTAAGAGAATGGAAAAACAAAATAACAGTACAACAATGGATAAGAATCGAAAAACATGCATACAATCTAAGACATTCAAATTGAAATATGTAATTCAAAAAACGAGTACAAAATTAGAAAAAAACGAAAAAAAAAAAAAAAAAACTTACATTATTTGATTCACAGGTTGAAGAAGATGAAAATGTTGAATAACTCATATAAATGTCGATAAAGATGAATGAAGGAGATGAATACAACTGAAAATGGGAGATGAAGTGAAGAAGAATTGGGAAAGTCAAGTGAATGAATGTGGAGTGAAAAAAAATGAAGTCCGTCTTGGAAAAAGAAGGGGAACGACGCATTTAACAACCCAATTCATTTTTTTTTTAATTTCTTTAATTAATCATTAATGATGCTCATTTTTGATGGATGAATATTAGTCGTAGATCAACTAAGATCTAACGGATGAAAAGGGGACTTAGGGACTTAATTAAAGTTGGGGGACTTAATATAAACCAATTCTATATATAGGGACAAGATCTTTTAAGCCCAAGATATGAGAGAAAGTCGTTAAGCCCAAAATTCCAGGTTTGAGATTTTAACCAAAAAATTCGAGATTTTAACAAAAAAAAAATGAGATTTTAACAAAAAAAAAAAAGATACCAATTTTTCCTACGGTTGATCACGGTCCCATGACCGGCCGTCCCACATCCTTTTGAGATTTAATCTCAGCCGTTGATTTTGATGATCCAATGGCTTAGATTACGACTCAATGGCTTTCTCTAGACTTAGGGCTTGAAAGATCTTATATATATATATATATATATATATATATATATATATATAGGGTTGAGTTCCGGTAAGAACACCCCCTTTGGTAAGAACGGTAAGAACAGTTAAGGTACATTATAAATATACCTAAAATACATTTGTTTAACACATAAAGTACATTTTGTGAGATATATTATAAATATATATTAGGTACATTTAAAAATTAAGAGTTATATTTTAAAATTTTGGGTACATTTCAAGTTCAAAACTAAAATGTACTTTTAGTATAGTGAAAATGTACCTTAAAATTTGAAAGAATTCATCAATTTAATGACAATTTACCTTCTAAATTTTAAAATGCGTATCAACTATTATTCAAGACTAACCCGCACGTTAAATTTAAAATGTACCTTATGTATATTAATAATGTATTTTGACTGTTCTTACCGTTCTTACCAAAAGGACTATTCTTACCTGATCTTATTCCTATATATATATATAAAGAAGATCATTTAAGTCCGCAAATATTGGTAAGTCCGGTAATTAAGTCCGTGTAACTGTTACTACCATTTGCTGAAACTGCAGTTCTTTGTAAATGTAACTGTAATACTTTGTAATGAAACTGAAAAAATGTTGCAAATACAGTTACATCTACAAAGAATTACAGATTTAAAAACGGTGCAATAGCTACACGGACTTACTGCACTTACTAATATTTATGACTTAGCTGAACTTGACTATATATATATATATATATATATATATATATATATATATATAGAGTCAAGTTATAATGAGTCCCTTATCTTTTTTGAGTCCGTGAGTCCAGTGTAACTCTTATTAACGTTTTTTGAAATTGTAATGCTTTGTAAATGTAACTGTAATTTTAACACATACAGTTACATTTACAAAGTATTAAAGTTACAATTACATATAGTTACATTTACAAAGCATTACAGTTTCATAAATCGCTACTAAGAGTTACGTGGACTCACGGACTCAAATTTATTTGTGGACTTAATATAACCTATTTCTATATATATATAGGGTTGAGTTCCGGTAAGAACACTACCTTTGGTAAGAACGGTAAGAACAATTAAAGTACATTTTAAATATACATAAAATACATTCGTTTAACACATAACGTACATTTTGTGAGGTACATTATAAATATATATTAGGTACACTAAAAAATTAAGAGTTATATTTGAAAATTTTGTGTACATTTCAAGTTCAAAACTAAAATGTACTTTTAGTATAGGTAAAATGTACCTTAAAATTTAAAAGAAATTTTCAACTTAATGACAATTTACCTTCTAAGTTTTAAAATGCGTATCAACTATTATTCATGACTAACCCGCACGTTAAATTTAAAATGTACCTTATGTATATTAATAATGTATTTTGACTGTTCTTACCGTTCTTTAAGAAAATTTGTTCTTACCTGATCTTATTCCTGTATATATATATATATATATATATATATATATATATATATATATATATAGAATCAGGATCCTGTACGAACTCAACTTATAATGCGAACTTACGAACTAAATGACAACCACTAGATCTAAAAGAAATCAAAGGCTGTAATCAAACAGCCCACTTATTATAAGCCAAGGCCCAACTATTATACAACCTACCCAATCCAACCTAATATCTCTTATCCCATCACATACATTAACCTACTGTGTGCCGCCTACAACCACATGCCGATGCCGATGCCGATGCCGACTCCGGTCTCTACACCGTCATCGACTCGGACGATCGTGATGGTGGTGAGTGTAAGGAGTTGATGACCGTGACGGTGGTGAGCCAAAATAATTCATACGGAGTATTTTGTAGTTCACTTGTGGCGCCATTACTTTAATCATATCACTATGAATTTTGGTCAATTTAGTTAATTCTTAATTATCAAATTCAGTTTCAGATTCATATTTTCATTTTGTTAATGAATATTTTAAAAGTAAACGATTAATAATGATTTGTGATTTAGGTCAAATTTAGGTGCCTCAGCATCCTGAGTCATCGAGAATTTCTAGATTCGATTGAATAAGACATCACAATAGCAGTACCTGTTCGGGTTGCGGATCAACAAATGTCTAATCGAGACTGCTCAAGTTTTAAATCCTATCGAATTGCAGTTTTAAGGTCTCTGTACTCCGTAACTTTTGTCCGACCACGATTAATTCTACTTAGATTTAATTTCATCCACTTAGGCCCTTACAAATTATCCCTTGGACCCAAGCAAGGTGCATTATATAGCCCAAACTTAATATTCTTAAAATCTATTGTCTTTAGGTATACTAGTTTAGGTGCCCGTCCCGTGGCCGGACGACCTACATATATGGAGAATTTTTTAAAAGTAAGCTATACTGTATAATGTATAAATAATTTAGATCTTAAAGTATTTATTATGTGAATATGAAAACGCCTTTAAAGCAAAGTGCGGCATGAATGCCGCATGAATAAGAATAAATTTGAAAACCAAAAGAATTAGAAATAATTTCTATTTTTGTTAAAATTTTCATATTGACAATATTATAAAACCATCTGGTACGACATATAATTGTTTGCACCAATTTTATTATATTGTAAAATAATTAAGTTCAGTTCAAAAATAAAATCGGTGCAAGTTTAAATGACTTCATCTTGTCACCTACTTTCTAAAGAAGTTCTAAACCATTTTTTTATAGAGTTAGTTTAAAAAAATATCACAAAAAAAAATAAACAATTTATATTTTTGAGAGCTTACTTTTTCGTCGGCAACAATTAGGTCGATGCCCATGAATTTTTTATTTGTCCAACCAATATTTTCGTGATTCTCGTGACTCTAAAATTTCTAATTTTGTTTAGGTCATAAATAAGGTCATATTCAGACATATCTTGAGAAATTCTCAACCTGCAAGCTATAATCTAATCTAATCAAATCAAATACAAACAAAAACAAGATCATTGACCAAACTATTGACTTACCTCACCTCATTGCCCATTACCTATTAGCATGCCATGTAACAACCCGGATTTTCCAACAAAATAAAATAAACTTTTAAAAAGGATTTATAAAAGAAAATGAATAAAAATGAAGACCACGGTGGCGGAAACACCGTGTAATCCGAGTCGTCACTCACTAAACAAACATAAGCTAAAAGAGTAGGCCTTGAGGCCTAGCAAACGGGGAGTAAATACCCCTTACAATCCAAAATGAAACATAGGTATGAAAAATGATAAAGTCTAATTCAACAAGTCTCCAAGTTCCTCAACAAAAGCTAGCTACGGGGTCAATTCTCACGGCTTCTCAAACTTCAAACCCGTCCCCGCGCATACCTGCCACAAAGAATGTAACAGCCACAATCAGTGAGGAGTAACTAGGTGCTCCCCAGTCATATTTCAACATAATCAACATAAAACAACAATACAACCCCAAGTGCATGATCAACATAGGTCAACCTCAAGCTTACTCAATAATCAACCAACTCAACTTATGACCTATAACCACAACAAAAGCAACCAAACATCTTACAAACCATTCAACCCAAATAAAACCGGTTCAATATAGTCAATCAAGACCGACTTAAATCATACAAGCTCAACCTGTCATCAACAAAGTGACAGTCAACAACCAACATGAATGCCATCAACAAAGTGACAAACAATCAACAGTCAATCGCAAGAGTAAGCACGGAGTACTGGGCGCTACAAAACACCCCGAACCATACAAAAGATCCTGACCCTATGGTGGCACTACAAAATGCCTCGAACAATAGTCTAAACTTGGCCAAGCACACCCCTACAAAAGAGTGTGGACAACAAATTACCACCCCTACAAAAGAGTGGCGCCCCTACAAAAGGACTTTCGATAACCATAGTCTCAGAACCACTACAAAATGGATGAGAACCCACGACAAGTGGCACCGTCCTACAAAAGACGTTGTAACTCCTCACGTATGTGCCATAACAGTACCCGTACGCACACTCAACTCAAGCATACAAACAATTCAATCAATAACAATGCCAACACAATCATCCTTTAATATAGCTCAAAGTCATCTCAACAACCATCATAAACTCTTTAACTAGGTAACTAACCTAATTACAACCATTCTCAACATTAGCTATAGCCAATAGTGTACAACATGATAAATACGGAGTAATAATCATAAGACCCAAAAATAGCCATAATAAACCATCACAACACCCAAAGTTATCATCTTTATTCGACCTAATAACAATATAATCAATCTCAAGCCATACAAACATCCCAAATCATATGATTAGACTCAATAGTGTGAGACCGACACAATTAAGACCAAATATCATAATTTCATAGCACAATCAACCCAAAAGATCATAGCTTTACATTCACACATAATCAAATCATCCTCAATCAATCATACGGTCTCACACAAGTTAAAATATGTCTAGGGCTACACCTAGTTACCTTTTCCAAGCAAGAAATCGATTAACCTTGCTCCTCGTCGATGAGAATGGTGTCCTCGTCGTAGAATTGGCCTCCTCCAAGATTAGGGTACATAAAAACACATACAATATAAGCATACAATATAAATCACATAAAATAATGTAAAAACAATATAAACTAAACCTAAAGCAAAGGAGAATGAAGGGATTACCGAAGGAGATTGAATAGAGGGAGAATTAGGGCAAAAAGGTTGAGATCTTGAGAGAATTAATGGGGAATTGATTGAATATTCAATGAGGTTTTTATGAGAGAGAAGAGAGAATTAGAGTAGGCTAGGTATTTCTGATGTTTTAGGATGTATATTAGGGCTAGGAAGTGTTTAGGATATAAAGGATTTCGTGCAACTAAAGTCACAAGCGAAAACAAAATCTGCTCGCATAATACCAGCCGAACCGGCCGATTTTGGGGTGAACCGATCGGTTCCAATGCCTGAAGCGATCGGCATGAGTAGAACCGGTCGGTTCTGAGGGCTCCTAACCAGGTCAGAGAATTTTGGCCCCGAAATCACCCTCCTAACTTAGTTTTTCATAATTCTATTCCTCTAAACTCCTCCCTAACCACCCATAGGCCTGCTAACTCACCCTACACTCAATCACACCCTCGACGACCACCTCGAATCACGCCACTTCGACCCGACAACACAACACGCAAGCTAAAGAAACAACTTTCTCGAGCCAAAAATGAGAAAATCACTAGAGATAAAATACGAACTTAAACAAAATGAATTATTTATATAAGGGGAGAAAGTCGGGGTGTTACAATCTCACCACCTAAAAAGAAGTTTCGTCCTCGATACTTGAGAACAAAAGGATACCAAGACGAATGAGAAAAAGACGAACCTCCTACGATTGCTATTCTAAGAATGACCAACTTCACTCACTCCATTAACGAAAGGGTAGCTCTCCTAGCCTATGTCAACTCCACCCAACCACACATACCTCCAAGACAAGTGCACACTCGGAAAACTAATACGCACCAAGTAAGCAGCTAGGACGGATCTCCCTAAAAGAAGTAGGGACATCCAAGAATAGGAATGAACGTGGAACAGTTTCTCCGGTGGAAGAGTAATAAGAGTATCCACGGAATTACGGAAATAGAGAAAGTGAGCTAAGCTTGCTCGATTAATGGAGAGTTGAGAATGATGTAGAGGCTCCAATATTAAAAAGAACAAAAGCAGGTACCGAGTTAGCAAGAAATATACCAGTGACAACTTCAGGATGACGATCAGCTTCAGCTCGACTCATGACGAAGATACGACCCTTCTGAGTAGGAAGGTTAGCCTTCGTAGTCACAGTAGAGGGAACCACAGTAGAAGAGGTACCAGCTGCAGTGACAATCTTCTTAGGACACTCAATCGACTTGTGTCCAGGCTCCTTGCAGAGGAAACAAGTAATAGGGGAACCATCGCACATCCTACCCGGATGGTAAGGCTTCCTGCATCGATTGCACATCACGTTCGGCCTACTCGTGAACTGAGGACGATTCTCCGGCGGTTGGACTTCAAATCTTCCCTTCTTCTCAGCTTGGAAGGTTTGTTGGGGAAAAAAGGGCCTCTTCTCAACGCGACTCCTAGCATCGGCCTCCTCAGCTTTGACCGCCTCATAAACACTTAGAGCACGATCATAAGCTTGCTGAAAGGTGGTAGAAGGGACTCCCGCCAGCACGGTCCTAACCGTTGGGGTTAGGTTCCTCTCAAAGTGACGAACTCGAGCAGCCTCATCTGGAACTATGTTAGGAGCAAACCGAGCTAGCGCAACAAACTTGTCAGCATACTCCTGTACCGTCATGGAAACTTGCACCAGATTTATGAACTCCTGCTCCTTCTGCCAACGGAGCTCATCGAGGTAGAAGCGTTTCTTCAACACCTCGCAGAACACGGACCAGTTGAACCCAACCTGAGCCTGGAGAGTGGCTCTAGATAAGGCCCACCAGTTGTCTGTAACACCCCGTGTTATTTTAACACAATATGATAAAAGAATTTAATTCCTCAAATTAAATTCATCCTTTTTCCTTATAATAAAAATGCGTCTGAATTTTTTTCGCCAAATAATACTAAATATTCTTTAGTTCAAATTTAAGATTTTGAAAAATAAAGTTTGTTCTATTATCTTTAGAATTGAAAAAGAAACATATTTCAAAATTTTATAAAAATCAATACAAAATTTATATCGCCTTTTAAATTTCAAAAATGTTAAGTTATGTTTACTATTCATAAAAATATATGTAAAACCTTTTATTTATAAAATTCAATTTCAAACACTTTTCATTTTTAAATAAAAATGAACCTTTATACTTTTCCCGTATCTGAAATTCGGGTCAACAATTTCAAACACGCAAATCAAAAAAATCAAATATCTTATCCTCTTCCATTTTGGAAAAGCAAACTTCACATCTAACTTTTAATAAAAATATAATCATTTTGATTAATTTTTAATAAATCATATTATATTAAAATCTAATTACTATTTCAATTCTATTAAACTAACATTTTCACAAAACATCGAAATTATAAGTTATACTTAATTTAAACTGATAAATGTTTTGACGTTTGATTATAATTATTTAAATCTTCAACATTCAATGAAAAAAATAAATATTTCGACCTAGTAAAATTTTATTCAAAAATTTTGAGGATTATGATCCGATTTTTATTTTAGTACCTTTTGAAAATTTATTTTATTTTTATTTCTGATTTTATTTTAAAACACTATTTTAGGATCGTATCTTTTATTTCGAGACTTTTCGCGAGCGCGCAAATCGAAAATTTCGAAAACGAAAATCGAGCCCGATTTTTCTAAAATGAGCCGACTTACTTGGACTTTTTCAAAGTCTATCCTCTTCCATTTTCTTACACAATTACTTACACCTTTATTTTTATCATCATCACTTTTATTTTCTTTATTTAAATTTAAAGTTTATATATAATAATAATAATAATACATATACAAATATGATACTAATACATTAATACTACCATTTTTCATTTCCATCACTTTTAAATTTTTTCTAAAGTAATAAATAAAATATTTTAGTTTTAGAATTCAAAAGTAGAAATATTTCGAAAAAATTGTCAAACGCGCAACCTTTAACTTTTATCGCTTTTGACGCCCGACTTTTTAAAACTGACCAATTTCGTGAAAAACATTTTAAAACACAAATTAAACATTTTCTTACCTAAATAGTGTTTTATGACACTAGTATACTAGTTGATTAATTTGGTTCCCTAATTTAGT
This sequence comes from Dianthus caryophyllus, assembly GCA_023091065.1. Lineage (NCBI taxonomy): Eukaryota > Viridiplantae > Streptophyta > Magnoliopsida > Caryophyllales > Caryophyllaceae > Dianthus > Dianthus caryophyllus. Next base: position 4,826,379 of record JALGRB010000019.1, on the reverse strand, counting down.
TTTAATTAAACATTATTTTCTAATTAAAACCAAACTTATTCAACACATTACTTTTAACCTAAAATCACAACATCCTTTCATTATTTTCTAAGTGTAAAATTCACTCTCTTTTCTCTCCATTTCAACCGGCCCCTTGCTCTCTTTTTTCTCCCTTCGTTTTTCTTCCATTTTTATTACAAAAACCACTAAATAAAAACCTTTATAATACTCTAATAATTTACTAGTGTTCTTAGTATACTTTGGGTATTTTGAAGCTTACTTCTTGGGTATTTTGGGTGAAGAAAAATCCGATCTAAAATTTATTTTAGATCCCCGACGATTAACATCCTAATAAGGTGACTAGTTATATCTCATATTAGTCTCTTTTAAAATTAATTTGATTTTTATTATAAGTTTTATGAGTATGATTTTTATGTAAAAATATGTTAAACATCACTTGAGTGAACTTGTATGATTATGTGTTGTATAATAAAATGATAATAAATAAGTAATAATGATAATAGCAAAGTTGTAGTATTATGTTCATATATTTAGTTTAATTAGTTTTGAGCACTTTTAATTTTTGTTCATATGATTTTCATGCTTAGTTAAGTTTTAGTTATGATATAATCATTTATGAAAATTATGTGAAATATTAACAATGAGTTTAAAGTGATTAAAAATCGAAAATGAAAATTTATACACATATACACAAACTCACGGTTTTGCCTCTATTTTTAATTAAATTTTCACTTTTAATTTTTGTAAATAATATGTTGGTTTAAGTTAGTATAAAATGGAGGTATTCATGTAAAAAAATTAAATTAGAAAAATATATTATCAAATGAAAATTATGCACATATGTGTTCTTGAGCTATTTTTGGTGTTCTTGAAATCTTCAAGTTGGTGTTCATGTGTGTTCTTCATTTTACTTATTTTGATTTTGATTTAGTTTATGTTTGTTAATAATTTGTGTTTATGTTTAGTTATTGTTTTATATATTATTATTCTTATAATATAAATCAACTTAAAACATTATAAATCATTTAGAATAAAAAGTTAGAAAATTAAAGTGTTGAAAAACACTATTCATAAATATAAATGAAATTTTTAGTAAATTTCATTTTAGTTTAAATCGTTTTAGTATAATTAGAATAATTAAAATATAAAGACTTTAAGCTAAAAACCGTTAAAATCGAAAAATGAAATTTTAGGACCCTACCTAGCTTAGCCACTGCATTCTTGCCATTTTGGGTCTAAAAATATGTTTTATCACTTTTTAGTTTAATTGTTAATATAATTTAATTAATAGTTAATAAGTTAGATTTAAGAAATTAAAAGAAATAAATCAATTTTGACATATATAGTATATCACACGACATATACACTTTAAATTGACT